>BPLQ01001732.1:0-600000 GCA_021605075.1 Caerostris darwini | reverse complement strand
TACTGAACTCGGACTAAATATTAAAAATAGTTGATATATTGATATGTCGTACATCAAATTAAATTAATTACCTATACTTAGTTTTATTTCCTGGAACACCTGAAACAAAATATTACAAAATTTCATATTAAAAATATTATTACTGTCTTTTATTACTATTAAAAATATTATTATTAAAAATCAATGTTACTGTCATTTATTACGAGCCTGCGCATTAAAAGCACTTGCGTATAATGCATCTCTCTGTTATCAGAGAATCGTCGGATGCATTGCGGAGACTTGAAATTAATATGCATCTTTTATTCGTAAAATCGTTAATCGGTGGTTTTTGCCGTTCATTTATAGAGCTGGAAACAGGTTGCAAAATAGACAACACTAATTGGCAAAATGAGTTCATAGTTGTGACCAGCAACTCGGCTATTAAGTTGCAGAGATTGCAATTGTCTTGCAAGCGATAGTATTTTAAGTACAGTTCATATAAAAGGCTGTTTAGCAGGAACAAACAGTTTCCAGGGATACAGCACCTGCTGAGAGAGACATTATCATCTCTGAGTAGCCACTGTTAGTATGTAAAAGCATGGCTACCACAGATGGCATCCAAAGTAAATGATTGTTGACACAAGTTTATGGTCAGCCAAGGCTGTTCAGAGAGCAACCTGCTCTTAGTATACCCCGATGAAGACCTCTGCTCAAAGTAGCCCAAAAGCAGGATAGATTGTAATGAGCTGAACTATAGATGCCAAACGAAATTTAATATGGTCAGACGAACCATGCGTTTGGTTGTATTCCAGTTATGCAAGGCCCAGAGAAGCATATCATTCGGTCTGTTTCCGGAGATCAATGTGGCTCGAAAGTGGCAATGTGATGTTTTGTGAGTGCATTTCAGTAATGGGGCCTGGTGAAAGTCAACGTTCGGATGAAGGTTGTTGGTTAGGTCATCATGTTGGACTACTGCGCTTTCCTTTATGTGGATTTTCTTAGAACTTATTCCCGGGCTACCAAGGCGGTAATTGTTTCGTTGGATCACATCACATATGATCAGGACTGGTTCACAAAATATAAAGTTGATGCTCAAAACTTCACTTGGTAGGTGATTATAACGTCAACTAGAAGTCGGAAGAAAATCCAGGACGTTTTGAACTTTGCTGTCGAGAGGGACGTTGTTCATCCGTTGTCATTAGCGGGAATTGAGGATAGCATTGAAGGAAGGACGGTCGAAAATCACTGCGGATGTTAAATGGTTCCTTGCTAGAATTATATTCCGTACATTCCCAGCTGTGAACAGGGTAGTTAGTAATTTGGTTCTTATCTTTCATTTGTAAATTCTGGAAACAGGTTGCAAACCAGACATCGCCATGTCTGGTTCCACAAAATCTGATTTCATAAAATTTCGTCTGTGGTTTTATGATAAAATAAGTTAACTAATACTCTTGCTATTAGTATTTTTTGTGGTTCTTCCATAAGGAATAAATCTATGCAGCCCTTGATCTTAACCTTGGTCTGTTGATTTAAACTCTAAAAACTTTTTAAAAAATTTAGCGTGTTAAAATACTCAAAACAGAGTGAGTAAAAATGAGTATCAAGTCAAAAAATTTATAATCGAAATTTTTATCCGAAATTTACATGCTGAAAACTGTTTTACTTCCTTAAATAAATTTCATAAATTGCAAACGCGAATATATCATTTAACTTGACTAATTAAAAATATCAATTCTAATTGACGTGTTATTAATTTATATTATTTAGAAAAATTCATAAAATTCTTTCCGTTTTTAACTTACATAATTGAGTTGTAAGTACAAGTTTATATTATAATTAAATTGATGTTTCCTTGACATTGATAGTTTCGTAGTTCCGTGAGAAACCGCACGTCTTATTTACAATTTGCAACAGCTTTGTAAATAGAACACATAAAGCACTTTTCATCAAAAATAAATCTGAAATAAAGGCATAAGAATACTGTTTATGAAAAATAAGAGCTAAACAATTTAAAAACTTATTAAGGTTATGCTAGGTTATAAAAAATGTCTGATCTTTAAGTTAAAAGCCAATACTTAAAAATTATACAAACAAAACAGAAGCATTTATAAATTATAATTACTTATAATTAATTTGTTTATGTGGGCTTTTAAAGTTTGATGAAATTAAAAATAGAAGTGCATAGATTAAAAGAAAATGCTTAAATTATGTATATAAAAGTGACTTTTTCATAAAATATTATTTACTGCGTGGATAAATTTAAAAACAACGAATTAAATAAAAAATTTGAAATGCTGCAAATAAAAGAATAATTTTAATATTTTTCAACTCCAAGTTTTAATTAAAAAGTAGATCATTCAAACATAACATGTTATAAAAAAAAAAAATTTCTTTTTGATTACTAAGAATATAAAATATTATCTCCTGTTTGTTAATAAAATAAATTAAAATTGCTTAGAGGTCTTTTTTGTCAAATACCTATGTAGATAGGCATAACAAAGACAAAAGACAAGCACTACGAAATTCACTTTCGTGGAGAATAAATAAAAATAAAATTTCAATGTCTAGACAAAAATATTTATTTTTGAAGGAAAAATTTGTTTAATCAATATGGGGTTTTATTTTGATTAAAATTATTTGTAGAGGTTATAAAGATTTATTGGTTATCCGAATTAATCCATCTCTAAAAAAATGCAGTTTTTTGCAAATGCGAATATTTATTAGTGAAAAATATAAAAATAAAATGCATTAAATGTAACTTTTTCTATTGATTCGAAAAGTGTATTTTATGCAAATTGTGTATATTATAATAACAATTAAAAATGCAAAAAAAAAAAAAAAAAAAAAAAAAACATTTAAACAAGTAATCTATATAAAAAAACATTTACATCATCAGAAACAAAAAAATGTTTTGTATTAAGTAAATATTAAGTTCATCTAAATTATAATTAAGATTAATATTAATTATCATTAACCATTTTTTTGAAGGTAATATGTTTTTTTATTTAATTATTTAAAATACACAATTTTCAATTGAATAGTAACATTATTTAACTTAGTGTCTTTAGATGACGATAATATTGACTTTTCTGATTTTTTAAAAATTGGTAATTTTTTTATTTATTTCTTGTCTTATAAATATTAAAAACTCATTGTTTTTTTGCTTTTTTTTTATGTTTAAACAAAAAGATTATATAATAATAAAAGATATTATATAATTATATGAATTATTTAAAAATAGTTTCATTTATTTTTAAACATTAGCTTAAGTGCTATGAAACTTTACAGTAATGCAATAATTTTAAATGTATAAATATTATGTTTAAGTCATCAAAAAAATCAAAGATATAAATTTTGGAATTTTATAATAATATTTACTGAAACATTTTCAGCTACATATTGCGAAAAAAGATTTATTTTATGTATCGAATTTGGCAGCAAAAAGTGAATAGTACCAGGTAAAAAAAAGGGTAATTTAAAAGTGACATGTGACAGATTAGGGAAGTATTGGAGTTAATGTCTAACTATATATATGTCATTCAATTATTCAATATTGAATATTGCTTTGAATTCAGACTTCAAATATTGACTTACAGGATGATGAAAGCATGAAATGGTATTGATTTTCAATGTTAAACAAAACCTAATTTAATCAAAGACATTTTTTGAATAGCCTGCTATTCAACATGTTTTCAAAACACAAAAATGTTTATTAATTACAGTTAGTATGAAAATAAATTAAGTCGCTGTAAAGAAATTTGCAAAAATGTATTGCTTTGCAATTTTACATATAACTTCAAACCCATATTGTTTATATTTGTTGATTAGTTAATAAATATTAAAACGAACTTTTTATTTAGGTATGAAATTAATACCTAATAATTATTTTTTTCCAATTATACAAAATCTAATTATAAATGCCAATTTATAACTTTAATTTAATTGATTTAGTATTGATATGTTGTGTTCTTTATAAATATGTAAGAGAGATAGACTTTAAAAAAAGTAGTAAGGCTAAGGCTGTAGCAAATTTAATAAGATAACAGTTAGGAACTAAACAGCTTTAAATACATGATTATTTAACTAGTTCAATTTAAGAATGTCCAATTGTGAGGTATTTCCCATTATCAAGTTTTGTAAGAAGTAACCTTTTGCCCATTATCACTGGTATATCTAAAAAGAATTTAGATAGAATTTAGAAGAATTATAATCTCTAGAATCTAACAGGGGATCCCAATACACACTTTCGCAGAATTTAACGCTAGATGTACTTCATAGATTAAATAAATGAATTTAAAAGTGGATATGGGCATATATGTATATAATCTCATGTGGTAAAATTTGTATTACAACATAAAACCTTACTGTCGGATAAATAAGGTTTTTATGTTATAATATTAAAGCAATATTAGCAAGTAATTACGAAAAAGAATTTCAGTCGTTTGAAAATATGTTAGTATTTGTCAATAATGTGTAATTATACAAAATGACATCACATAAAAGTGATCTTTTATATGATGTTATGAAAAGTACTGAATAATCCTGGAAAATTCCAGATGATCCCAAAAATAAGGTAGTTAGGGTATTTCGAATATGTACTGGAAATGGTTGTCTTATTCGAATATGTACTGGAAATGGTTATTAAATAAATAGATCTTTAAAGCATGCATGCACTTTTTGCAAACTCCCATAGTTGCTGAAAAGAATCATATCAGTCATTGCCTTTGCTGCTTCTTTCATGAGAAAGCAACAAATATCGGGAAATTTCATCTATATGTTTGAACATTTTTTTTCTTTTTAAAAAGTGTAATTTTTTTTCTTTTCTTTTTGTATATTGTATTGCTCTGATGTATGACAACGCTTGATAACAAAGAGGGCATTATCTTCTGTGAAGTAAAAATATAGCAAAATACTCCTTTTATGTAAATCGCATGGTAAATTTCAGTTTTTCAGTTAGCTTCTCTCTCGATACGAGACGCTCTACCTCTCCTGCCACAGTAACCATCAAATCTTCTCGTTTCTAAAAGCAATAAATGCCACAGTCTAAGCTAGTAGATTCGAAATCGAGCATCTTCCGATCCAACTCTCTAACTGCTCATGTTACCATAGGGCCTTAAAATGGGCTGTTTCATGTTTTTCCCCCCCTCTTTTTTCTTTGTTAACTTCTTAATTATTATTTAACTTATAAATAGATATTTGTAAATAAAAAAGAATTTTGAAACAAACTAAAATATACATTAAAAGAACACACTAACATAAACTTTAAAAACAATTTTATTTTCTAGAAAATTTCTAAAGACAAATAAATTATAGACGAAGAAATCAAGTCACTAAATCACTTAAAAACTAGTGAAATTTTTTTCGAGATTTTTGACTACACGTCAGATAAAAGAATAATGAATTCAGAAGGGAGGAGGGGGGTTAAAAATTACTCAGGACATCCATTTATATGTAGAGAGAATGAAAATTATATATATAAAGAGAATATTTATATAGAGAGAGATCGTGGATTATATGTTACACATATTCATAAAATTGTTAATTATATATAATTTGTTTAGTAACAATTCATTTTACCATCTTCAAAGAGTAAACATAGGACAAAAGACAGATTAAGAGAGGACAGATTAAGTTAATGTTTCAGACAGATTAACAGAGGACAAAAATATTTACACAAATTGAGTAAAATGAATCACAAAACCCAGACATGGCACATTAACGCCTTCGAAAGATTAGCCACGAAATTAACGCCATTTCGAAAGATGACATTCTGTTTCTTTGTCAGGGTCGCCGATTCAAGGGGGAGAAGGGGGCGTGCCTAATGTACGTCGCCCCCTCGGAACGCAATCTCGCATACCGTATCGATCGTACTCTTGCGCACGTAGTGGTTGAGAAATCGTCTGCAACCACGCACCTCCGTCATCGTCGCGGTGTTCGGGGGGAGTGAAAAAGGGACGCCAAACGATTTTGTTTGCTCAGCCGTCAATAGAAGGTGCACTGGGCGTCGGCCGAGCGTCCGTCTTTCTCGTACTCTTTCTACCTCCTCTTGCCCTCAACTACACCGGCCGGTCTCTATCGCTGCTTGCTCATTCCTTCTCTAGCTTTGATCAACCTCTGACTTGCCGGCTCAACCCCGAAGTGTTGTTCCACGTCCGACGTGTCAGGTACGTTGTACAGAGGAAGTATTGTCATACCATTATCGTCTGCGAATCTCATTTTATGATTTGTAGTGCCCTTTTGTTAAAGATTAAGTTGCAAAGCGTTTAAACAAGCAAAGCTTAACTCAATTACTCTTCTTGTTTGGGTTTCATACATTTTCCTTTTTTATTTATTTATTATTTTTTTATAATAAAGTTAAAATAGGATTAGTGGTCTTTATACAGATGAATTTTATTTTCTATCTTTATATTTCTAAAATAAACAGAAATTTCTATTTTTCTTTTATTGCAGAGACGAATTTTATTTAAAGGGCTTTGTTTGGGTTTTAAATTATTTCTTTTTATTTCTTGATGATGATAAAAATGCTATAAAAAATTCTTTTATTGTAGCTACGTAAAATGTATTTTTTTAGAAGATTATTCAATAAATTTAAAAAACAGTCCATTTATCTTTATCATAAATATAAAAAAAAAACTTTTTTGTTATAAGTAAATATCAAACACTAACTTTTTATTAAGGCTAATATTTTTTATGTAAACTTTATTTCTTTTTTTATGTATGCATTTTATCTTTTTTATGAATGCTTTATTTCTTTTTCTTTCTTTTTTATGTATGCTATATTTCGACTGAAGAACTTTAGTCTTTGAAAGATATTTTAATTCTTTTATTATAGAATACAAAAAGATCCATTTGTTTGGATGATAAGTTTTGAAAATAAATATTATTAAATAATAAATTTTAAGGTATTTTTTTTTTTAATTTTTAAAGAGCTGTTTTATATATTGTATATATATTTGTTAAAATTTTAGTATGTATATATAATTTAGAAATTATAATTAAATATACTTTTAATTTTCAATTAAGTATTAGTTCATAATTTTGAAAAAAAATTGGGACTAATATTTGACGAATCGAAATATGTATATATTATATATATATATATACATTTTCTTTCAACAGACGATATTTTATTACAAATAAGTCTTTTTCTTTCTTTCTTTAAAAATAATAATAATAATAATATTGTTTTTTTGTTTTTTGACAAATATTATTAAGAAATATTATTTTCTCTACTTATAAATTTAAAAAAAAAAAAAACACCACCTATTCTTAATTTTTTTCTTTCTTACTTTGATTGAAATTTTAACAAATAGAAGATCATTTTTCTTCATAACAATTTATAATTGCATAAAAATTTAAATCTGTTTATTGTATTCATTGTCTTCTAATTTTAAGGCAGTTTGGTAATGGTAGTTTCCTTAATTATTTACAATGTTTTATGGAGACTTAAGTATGAATAGTGGCTTGTACCGATACTTGTCAGTATATGATTTCATTCTTTTATTTACTGTTCTCCATCCCACGAGAATTGCTGACTGTTTTTAATTCTCTGTTTGTTTGACGGAATTATGAGAAAAAAATTAATTAAAAATAATTAAATGAATAAATAAAATAAAATAAATTAAAATTTGATATAGAATTGATAATAATTTTTGGCCATTGAATCGCTGTAAGTTGAAGATTGTATGAACTCTATATATTTCTTCAATTTTGTGTGTGTATCCATCTATGCTCTGTCACACACTTAAACTCGGACATTCAAATTTCACCAAAATTTATAGGAATACTTTCAATACAAAGTTTAAAGTAACTGAAAAAAAAAATTCGAAATTAGATAAATATTCGTTTAAAAAAGCGAAAATTTGTAATAAATTAGGTTTTGCGAATATTTGGAGACTTTTCTTGGTTGACGTTACTTTTTACGCTGTTGTACTATCACTGTGTATTTTTTTTTTTTACACTGTGTATTTTCGACCCATTCTTCCGACCGGAATTCTAAACTCCCCCTTCTCCGGATGTTCAAAATTCAACAGCCATTTCGTAACCTGTCCCAGCGTGAGGTTTGCAGAAAGAGTTTAATGAATTTCATACTGGAAATGGTCAATATTAGAGTTGAAGAAAGTGAAAATGCTGCCTTGAACAGATATGGATTAAAATAAAAGAGCTAATAACGTTATATTTTCTGAAGCCGTGCAACGCCGGTTTATATGTGCTTGTTCAATATAAAAAAAAAATTCTTAAAAATAGTTTCAAAAACTAGTTATACTTTATCTATCAAGCTATGATCAAAGATTTAGTCAATTTTTGTTTTCATATTTATATTTTGAGTTATTTATTAAATGTTTTTCCTGTTCTGGAAAAGAATACACATTATTTGCAAATCAAACCAAAAATTTATGAGGAAAAAATAATAAAGTCAAAAAAATAAAATAAAATAAATTGAATTGGTTAGTTTAAGAACCATTATTTTAAGATTTAATGCCATTCCAATTTATCAGAAGCCAAATTTCTGTAAAAAAAGTGTTTTAATTTTTCCCTTTTTATAATGAAATACTTGTTAACAGTTGTTAACAACTAAATGTCAGACTTTTGACTCGAAATTCCAACTTTCAGTTTTATTGTGCAAATTTTTACCATAACGGAAAGATTTTGTTCTGCTGCATTTATAGGGGTTAGAACTGAACTCACTCCAAACAAAAGCCCGACATATTACACATTAAGGCTCTCTAGGCTTTGTTACGTGTATTATAAGAATTACTTCTATTTATTTGAATAATTTAATTATGCATATATTGTTTTAAATTATTTTGACAAATTGATTGTAAATTTAATTATTGTTAAATCTCCCTAGTTGTAGACATTAGTTCACTGGATTATATCCAGTGAACTTATTTCACTAACATATATTTCGTTTATTTCATTTTCATTTATGATAATAAATAAAAATTAAGTAGATGTTTTGTTAAAAACATCATCAAACAATATTAATTTTTGTTTCATATAATAACTCTCTTTAAAATTTAACGTCTAATTGTTCATCATTACTGATTACTACTGTAATACCTCACTCCAGACGTAAAATATTTCATAATTACTATCTTAATTTAATAATTATCAAGCTAATTCTGTTTGTTAGTCATTGAATGAATAATTTATATAATCTAATTTCATAACCTTGCTACTTGTAGCTATTAAATGGCTCTTTTTAATTTTAGATCCTATTAATTTGTCATCTGAACAATGAGTACGAATAAAGCATGATGATTGTCATCTGCACTTTATCCGCGGTCCTGTCCTGCTCTTTTAATCAAGACAGGAATTAATGTACAATTTAGTAGCAAACACAACTATTTTGTTGAAGGCAATTTTAAAATTAATACAACTATTTTTGGCAATAAATATCGTCAATAATTTATCTATATATATATATACCGTATTCAAGCTAGCAAAGATTTGCTAGCAAGCTAGCAAAGTTTCTGATGTACAGTAAATTAGAAAACAACGAATAAAATATTTAAATATTTATTAGACCAAATCTTTCATCATGATCTGAAAGTCTCATATATATTACTAATTCTTTTTTTCAAGCAAATATCAAGCCAGCCCTAGATCAAAATTATATAGGGCTGGCAACAAGTCTGCTCTAACGTATGCCTCGAATAGTGCACGGTGAGCGATGATAGAAAAATATTGCTTTTCTTAAGGACTTTTAGAAATAAATACTCCTTGTCCTTCTATTGTATAGATAATCCTTTTAATCAAGTTTAATTTTTAAATTAAGTGAAAGACGTCATTTTTAAATGAATTTTACTAGAAAATCCAAGTTTATAATAAACCAAGTTTAAGCTAGTTTGGTCGAGTCAGCCAGAATGAAATTCATAAAAAAGTAACAAGTTTAAATGCTTAATTTATTGTTTTTTTCAGATAAAGATCTATTAGACTATAAGAATTAACATTCATTTAGAGTAAACTTAAAATTTATAAACTATTAAAATTCCAACTACAAGTTTAATTAGTACAATGAGGGTAATCAACTAATTTGTCTGCGAAGATGTTAAAATAAACTTTCAAGAAGAAATTAATAATTTTTAATTAATTCAAATATGTAAAATAAGTGAAAGGAAAAATTCTAATTCTTTTAAACAGTATTTTTAAGACTAGCCATAGGAAGCATTGGTAACTCCGCATTGAAATTTAATTGTTCAAGATTATGAATTCTTTACTAAAAACTTGCCATTTTATAAAGTAAACTAATTTAAAGTTCGTGTCTTAAGCATGAATATATACAAATACATTACACAAACAAAAAAAAGAGATACAAGCTTTATCGGTATTTTAAATGAAAACTAAACTATAAATAATTATATTTGAATAAAGTTTTAGAAATGTTCTCTATAATGCTTGAATTGTCCAAATTTATTAGAAAAATGATATCAAACGTGAAAAGTTATTAAAAAAAAAACCCAGAAAAGTAATGATTTCATTATTCAATTAGAATTCTAAAAAGTTAAATATAATGAACCCTGAAATTTTTAAAGATTCATTTTAATAAAAATAAATGATAATTAAAATAAATGCATTTAAATAAATAAAAAAAAGGAGAAGAAAAAATTTTTTTTTTTTTATCTGAGCCTTATTACTGTTAGATTGCTACCAATGTTTATAGAAGGATTCAATATGTTTTTATGAAAAAATTTCAATTCTATATTCGTTACCGTGAATATTTTGGAATTTGTAACATTTTTATTACATGCGCGTCTTCCATGCATGCCAATCTGTTACGTAACAATCTTGACACGCATCTGGTGTGCTTTCCACCTGGATGAACTTGATGTCTTGTTGAAATTATTCAACCATGGACATTTGATGGATCACGAGAGATCAGTAGACGAAGAAGAATCACTTAATGCTTGAAAATGTGCAGTTTTCAAGCTGAATCAAACTGTAAACGGAACTGTAACATAATAAATAAATAAAAAATTACATAACATTCTTTTTCGAAGGCGTTCCATCCCTAATTCCCTCTCTCGTTCAAGGACAAACTTCCTGATTCGTAGAGAGAGAGAGAGAAAGTAGATGGGGCGAAGGGGGAGGAATGTAACTGTCTGGCGAGGTAGACGTGAGGTTCAGGGCACTTTAATATTATCGTCTAGAGGTGAAAAAACTGAATGCAGTACGAATTTTTTATGCTTCGAAAAGGTCCTTGGAAAAAAAAATAATAATAGCAGTCTTTATATTTTTTGTTGCTTTGTCTTAATGGACATAATAACAGATGCTTCGTTAATTAAAACATTGTTTTTTTCAGTTTATCTTTCATTTTCCTGGTTTCAACTGGAGAAGAATTCTAATTAAATTTTATAATAAAAGTACGAATAAACAATGTAACAAACTGTACTGGAGAAGAATTCTAATTAAATTTTATAATAAAAGTACAAATAAACAATGTAGCAAACTGTACTGGAGAAGAATTCTAATTAAATTTTATAATAAAAGTACAAATAAACAATGTAGCAAACTGTACTGGAGAAGAATTCTAATTAAATTTTATAATAAATGTACAAATAAATAATGCAGCAAATTTAATTCAATAAAAAAATATCCAGTTCAGTTTAGCTAAACCCAAAATTTATTTATATTTTAATGATTGACAATCTTCATTTAGGACGGGAATGGTTTGTCAATCTTTCTTAAAGGCAATCATACAGGCATACAAAAGTCCATAAGGAATTCAAATCTATATATCAAAATTGATCTAGCCTCTGCCCCAATCAGGATTGCTAATTTTGTTCTATTTTGTATGTCCATAGTAAAAATATTAAAAGGTAATTATTTAAGTTGACCAAAAAAATTAAGTTAAAAGGTGAATTAATCAAGTTATTAATTGTACATGGATAAAATATTAAACGGTGATTAATTAAGTTAACTTAAAAATTAAGTTAAAAGGTGACTTAATCAAGTTATTAATTGTCCATGAAGAAAATATTAAAAGGTGATTGATAAGGCCTGTTGATAGTTGCAATGTATTACTATTTACTGAAAAGGATGAAACATTTATACCTTAAAATAAATTTTATGACTAATAACTTACGAGCATGATCTTATTATCTTCCTATCACTTATTGCATATTTCTGACGATTTTCGATGGCATAAAAAAGACATGCTATAGAAACCAAGAAATTAAGGTAGCATTTTTTTTATTTTTATGAAGGTATATTTTCTGTGTTGTCCTTAAACTAACAAAAAGAAGCTAACAAGGACTATATCGTGGGAAGTTAGTAAAATAATTAGTTATCTAACGCACTTATATTAAATGATACAGGACTGTGTAAAAGTTATTATATGGCCAAGAAGTTGAGTATAAGTATTTATTATTATAGTAATCAAATTACTTCCAAATAAGGCATTACAGAATTAAACAGTACACTTCCGCAGTTTTTCATTTTAAGTTTACACAATAATGTGCTTATTCGTTAGAATACAAAATTTCCCATTCATTATTTTCAGGTTAAATTAGTCGCTGAAAAGTCACCACTACAAAAAGTAAACAGTAATTTAATTGAAATTTGTATTCATTCACTAATAAAGCTTAAGACTCATTACACGGTATCCGTATCAACGTACCGAAATTTATTGAATCGGTTCTTCCGAGATTCAGAAAAACATCCCTTTGTTCGCCATGAACTCTCTGATGCGTTAAATGATGATGCTAAGGTAGCATAGAGGAACTCGAGAGAAACAAAAAGCAAAAAAGTCGTCTGCTCTTGTTAGGCGTTGCCACTACGAAAGACAGTAGTAAAGAATAAATTTTCTTTTTCTTGAAAAGGGGGAGAGGCGGATGGAAAGAGGAAACTATAAAGGGAAGGATGGGGAGGGAGCAGGGAAGCACTGTGTCGGCCGTTGCTGTTTTGGCATCTATTTTTACGCTGGCGTATCGTTCGAAAGAGGCCGCCGGACAGAGAAAGAACAAACTGGCGTCTGGCTGATGGCATAAGGGGCTTTGCCGCAAGCACGAAACCCGGCGGCCTCAGTTGCTCAAAATTGTTTGGTGGAAGAAGGTGGAAAATATATTTAATCGAAAGGCAAGGACTATGCATTGTTGAGATATGTCAGTGGTACTATGCAGTCGTTTGACGCTGAGAGTGCAGCGGGGGTGGGTGCAACAACCTCTCAGGGTGAGTCATGCCTCCTGTCTGTGTTCGATTTCCGTTTAATCCCCATCTATCATATGCAGCACGTGCTCGATTTCGGATCGAATTATTGCGTAAGCCTGAACGGTGTGCTTTCATTTTTTTCCGTACGTCTGGCATTAGGTTATTGATTGCAATATTGAATTGTATGGATTCCCTTTATTTTTATTAAAATATTTATTTGCATTTATTATAGTTGTCAGCTGATATTTGATAGGACTACCTGGATTTCATTTTGAAATAATTTATAAGGGTTTTTTACTGTTATGAATAGATAATATGCAATTTATCCATCTGCCAATTTAAAAGAGAGTGAAATGTAAAATTAGATCTAATAACTGAAAGAGTATTTTGCATCATCAGTGTATAATAATGTAATGATGATTTTGGAATTTTTTTATGAGTAATAAAATATTGAATTTATTTATTTGTTTGCATATACCATGTAAATACAAATAGTATTATTATACATTTAGTAATTCACCAGATATGTATTTATTTGCTATCAATAGAAAAATACGTATATAATTATAAAAAGTCTGCAGAGGAATTAGGAAAACGCAAATTTTCGATAAATTTAATTAAAGTATTTGTATCTTCTTATTTGTAAATCTTATTCGTCGATTATTATTGCATTTTTTTTTTTTTTTTTTTTTTTTCAAAATGTATAGATAAAATCTTATTTGTAGATAAATTATCTCTTAATTTCAGACTGAGAAATTAATTTATTATTATTATTATTTCAGAAATATTTTTTTTTAAACTAGGAAAAATCAGTACATTTTTATATTTTCTGAAAAATATTTTTATAAAGTAAATTAAACGAAATCAAATGTCTTACATACTTCATTAACTATGTATTTTTTATGATGTACATAAGTTACACTTGAATATAATAAAAATTTTACACTTATTTGTTAAATTAATTTATAGTATTGTCAATTCTTTGTTAGAATTTTAACTTCCAATATTTCACAAAATTATAATAATTTATGTAATATTTACATTACGTTTTTTGATTAGTTTCAAAAGTGTCTAATGTTATTCTTCATTACAATCTTAAATTGTCTGAATTATTATAACTTAAAAAGCCTTTGCTAAAATTCTTTATTCAAAAGTGAAATGAGCATTCTTTTAAAATATTTTATTTATTTATTTTTCAGTTTTTGCAATTTTTAACTCACATCTCTCATAAAGGTTATTTTCAGTGTCCTATTGTTATGTTACAAAAAGGAAAAAAAAATACCATATAATATATATATGTATATATATAATTTCACATAGTATTCGTATGTTACTTTCTTAAATATGTTAATAATAAAATTATATTTAATCTAAATGGAAATTTCTTTTTTTTTAACATATAAAAACTCCATTAAAATATTTTTTTTAAAAAAGATGCATGCTTTAATTTCAAAATATAACGTTCCAACTTTTAATTGCACTAGTTTGTTTTGTCTGGGTACTGATGCACTGCGGCGGAACGCACTTCAAGGTCGTTTTTAATCAATGGAAAGTGCATTATTTTTCTTTTTTTAACATTCACAGTGTAGAATAAACCATAATTTTCATTTATCACGAAACAGACGTAGTCGTATAGAATGTTCTGACCGTTCTAAGGTTCGATAAGTAGTTTTCTTAGCTAAACAAATAGTCAGAAAAACTCTTTTAAACCGTTTATTTTCGATTAATTTAATTTCGAAATTATTAATTTTGTATTTTATTTCGATTAGAGCTTTGATTAAAATTTTAAGTTGCAGTATATATTATTTAAAATTTCTTAATATATTGTCTAATTGAAATTATGCACAATATTTGCCTTGAAAAAATTTCTAAAACACAATGAGATGATTCATAAAGAATAGGAATATAGTAGAATTATCATTAATTTCAGCTATAAAAAGAAACAAAAAAAGCTAATACATCAATACATTTAGGATTTCATATACGGCATTTTGTTAAATTAAAAATGCAATAGAATATATGGCAGCTTATTAAATAAAAACTTAAATAACATTAAAATGCACTATAATAATCACATCATATCCAATTTTTTTATAACAACAGCTGTAAATTAAAAAAAATAATAACCTGACTGATATATTTATATTACAGAAACGTGGTTCGAGACTCAATGAAATCGAACCGAAATCCTCCCATAATATGTGGATGATGTGTACAATGCACCTATTTTTGCGTAGTCTATCCAGGGTCGAAAATCATTGCGCTGGGCTCGGTAAAGGCGGAGAAAAGAAAGAGGGTGAGAACTTGTCAGTTACCCTCTCCGCGCCCCTAAGGGTGCTCATTCCAAATATCGGTGCCAAGGTGAAGTCCAACTTTGGTTGGGGCCAATGGCAACAGCTACTTCCATGATGAGTCTGATCCTGACTCACGTGGAGGGAAAAAAAATATCTTGGTAAAAATCAAAGCCCATGCATTCAAAAGCAAGTAATATAAAAAAAATAATTTTAAAGTAAATTCCTACTTTTTTTTTCACCATATTGCAGAAAAGTCCTTTACAAATAAAGTTGAAATTTTCCTCTTACATCTGGCAACATCTATTATTAGATACATGCAACTTAAATGTAAAAAAAAACTAAAATTAATGAATTAATATTTGAAAAAAACTGTATTAACATTCAGTGTCATCCACTACAAGTTTAAAAAAATGTATTTGAACTTGAGTGGATGAATAAAAAGTATTTTATGAACGATTAAAAATTTGAACAAGATATATATATAGGGAGAGTGTGAGCTAATAGTAGGAATTTAATTAATCATTTAATATAATCGTTGGGTTTGCTATGGTAAATACCGTTTACAAATTAATCAATTCATTAAATTTATGTTTAGTGTTTTGGTTTTTGAATTAGATCTATGGACAATAATCATTTTGATTTAATTTCACAAAAAATATTCCGTACAAGTAGTTATCCAATAATGATAAGGATTTATCAAAATCACAAGTCATGCTTTTTCAACATTTAGGATGAGCAAAACCTTGTGACAATTTTTTATTAACTCGCAAGAAGTTACCATGTTATCAACGAGAAGGAATGCCACGGCCATTTTAGAGATAATTATGGCTTTTACTGGCTTTATCCAGCTCCACTGAAATTCAGTTTTGTTGAATTTTATTGCATGATTTCGAAGTATAATGCTTCTAAAGTCTTGATAAACCATATCAGTTAATTTAAGTCTACAAGAAATAACTTATAATCAGTGATTCAAGACAGCATATAAAGCCTTTCTAGTTGAGATTTCTAAACAGAATCTCACTAACATTGTATATATGTTAAAGATTGTGCGTGTAAGTATAAAATATTTTTGTTGTTATTTTCCTGTTCGCATTTTAAATATAATTCATCTTTATTATCCTCGGTGAAATTTCGTTTTAGTTTTTTGTTTTTGTTTTCCTTTTTTTGGTAAAATATAAACAACAAGATTGATTAATTCCTTATTTTTCTATATAAAACGAACTTTATTACCAATACATTTTATTCTCCATAATCCTGTTTATCGTAAATGTAAATTAAAAAAATTCAATTTTATTTGAAAATATATACGATATTTTTACGATATATACGAAGTGATATTTTTTACCATAATTTTTAATACCAGCTAGTATTATTGAAACAGCTATATCAAAAAAGTTCTCATTTAAATCAGTTTATAAGCAGTTTTTATGGTTAGTTAATTTCAAAATTTGTTTAGATTAAAATAGGAAATTTATTTTTATGTTGCAAGTTATCATTAATACATTAAAAAAAATTTTTAAGTTTAATTTGAACCATAATTTTTATTTATGTTGTTAAATATATATTAATAGAATTATTTGCCTTTTTAAGTTAAGCATTTTCTTTCATATAAAATAATATTTACAAAATTCTATTATAGTGACTTTTAAATAAACCCTTTTTAAACTTTACTAAAGTCTTTTCATTAAAAATAATCAGAAAAGTTTCAATATTGCTTTCTTTTTTACATTTAAATCAGAAGAGCAGCTGCAATTATATTTAATCAATTTATTATTTTATGTATTAATTATAGAAATAAATTAAGTTGATGTTAAATATATATATATATATATATATATATATATATATATATTGGCAAATAATTGCAGTAATTCTATAGGTTAATTGTCTAAAACTAAGATGATTGTCAAATGATTGTGAAAAGATAAGTTATCCAAATGATGTTTTCCTAAGCACTTAAATTTCCTTACGAAATTTAAGTGCTTAGGTAAACAGGCACTTAATTTTCCTAATGATTTCTACACGAAATTTCCTAAGCACTTAATCGATTTGTTTTAGGAAAGAAGGAGAATATTTTTGGACACTGCGTAGTGTTATTGTTTTCAAAAAGTTTTAGACACTACTGATCAGAAGCAGTGCCAAAAAAAAAATTTTCTGATTTACTTCGATATCATTAAGAAACACTTTAGTAACTGAGCAATTAATCTCTTATTTAATATTTTATTTCCATCTTATTGATGGACAATTAATATTTTGAAATTTCCAAATAACGTTTTATTTGAAAAAAAAAATATTTAAAAATATTTTATATTTTTAAATAGCACTTGAATGAAAGCTTTTTATTAGATATTGTTTTAAAACTTTTTGATTCGCCTTTTTATTATTTAGATTTTTAATATTTAAAAAAAATTTTTGTTGTTGTTGTTGTCAAGTTAGATGAATATTAACGCAATATAAACTCGCTATAGCACAGTTCAAGATAATGCGAATACTATTATAACACGGTAGAATGATGCCCTCCCCTGTCCATCACCCATAGAAAAAAAATAAAGTTATTCATTAAATATTAAAAAAAAATCTACTTTATATTCATATAGAAATCATTTCAACTACTTACATATATTTAGCAATAAGCAAAATAATATATTTAGCAATATTTAGAACCATGATTTTTATTTATTTTGCCAAAGCCATTAATAGAATTATTTGCTTTTTTAAGTTATGCTTTTTCTTTCATATAAATTAATATTTACAAAATTAATAATAAATAATATAATAAATAAATAGGTTAGTACAATTTCCTCTGTAACAAAGTAAAATGTTGAAAGATGTGGATGTAACAACAACACGATTGTGATGATCTTCATTTTTTACACTTGCATACTATTGTATGAATAAATATATAAGTATAAAAGTATGAATAAAGAAACAAAAAACTTACATTTAGATTTGTACATACATTTACATGTGTTATCCATTACACTAGTGTAGTAATTAGTGTAGTGTTATCCATTACAATAGAGTTGTGCAATATACGGTATTTTGAATTCAAGTCAGTTACTACACTATGGTAGTTTCAATGAGCTATAAGAGAAGGTGCTAAAATAATTATACATTTACAGTAGTTCTAAGAATACCATTGTTAAAATAAAACGATCCATACTCAGTGTCGTATTTATTTTTCTACATTTTATTTTATTATTACCTAATGCAACAGTACCATTCAATTATATTTTAATTGTTTACAAAATTGATGCAATAGTAATTTTTTTTTTAACATTTTATCTTTAAAATAACGTGGTTAGCTTATAACGCGGATATAGCAAGTCTCCAAATGGTAGCGTTATAACGACGTCATAAAAGAGCTAACTGAAAATTCCAACTAGGTAAACCGACTATCGATTTTTGCATATTTTATTAATAACCCACCAAGTCGACTCGTGTTTCAAAGCAGTGACTGTATCCCTGACTGTCAGCGATAATTGAATTCTTTATCACCTTGCACATTACCCAGCGCACACTAAGACTTGGTTGTAAATATGATATCATATTATTATTATTATTAAATTACAAATATCTATTGTGTACCTGCATTCATTATTTCTTCTAAAGAAAAGTTATTATCAAGAATTAATTGTTATCTTACATTAAATCTTGTTATTTTTTTTCTTGATACAGTGCGCACTTTTTAGCTAAGAAATTTTTTTGTAAAAGTTTATCTATACCAGTAAAAAAAAAGTCAGATTTTTGGAGCAGAAGCGAAATGTGATGCCAAAGCTGCGACCTAAAATCTGTAATCTATATATGGCAAAACAAATGTTCTATTTTAAATTCCCATCAGTTATGCTTTATAACTGTAGCCATGTGATACAACACGTTGCGTGTTAACTTCATTGGTTTACATTGAAGCTGTTGGATCTAAACTTTTACTACAAGTCAGTACACACATGTAACACGTGAGAATGGAGATGACGTTGCACAAGAAACTGGCAACTTTTCACGACGCCGCCGTCACGATGGAGACGGTTTCCGATGTGAGTGGCAAAAGTCTACGTAAATGCCTTTGCGATGGGGGAGAGAGGGAAAGAGTGTGTGTGAGTACACCTGGACCGATTTCAACATCGCATGCGTTAAATTCTAGAGTAAATAGCGAGGTGTTCACTGTGCCCTAGTTTTTAGACCTCTATTGACAATATTATGTAACCAAAACAGCGGGATATAAAAAAAATCTGAAAGAAGATTTATTGACGTTCGAACTATCTACTTTATCTCCTTGACTACATTTTAAAGAACATCCGCAGAATATTTTATATAAAAATACTTTTTATACAAGTACACCACAGTTTATTCGTAAATGCGTGTACTTTAGTTGAGTTTTCGTACTATAAAAGATGCTTAATAAATTATTCATTAGCAGATAATGATAATTTTGAATATTTTTTTTTTCATACAGTTTAAATTCCGTGGAGGAAAATGAATCAAGTTTATTATATTCAATCATTAGCAGCCAATAATAGTTTTATTGTATTCAATAATTAGCAGACGATAATAGTTTTATTATATTCAATCATTAGTAAATGATAATAATTTTATTATACTAAATCATTAGCGGACGATAATAATTTTATTATAGTCAATCATTAGTAAATGATAATAATTTTCTTATATTCAAACATTAGCCGACTATAATAATTTTATTATACTCAATCATTAGCAGACGATAATAATTTTATTATACTCAATCATTAGTAGACGATAATAATTTTCTTATATTCAATCATTAGCAAACGATAATAATTTTCTTATATTCAATCATTAGCAGACGATAATAATTTTTATTATACTCAATCATTAGTAGACGATAATAATTTTCTTATATTCAATCATTAGCAGACGATAATAATTTTATTATACTCAATCATTAGTAGACGATAATAATTTTCTTATATTCAATCATTAGTAGACGATAATAATTTTATTATACTCAATCATTAGCAGACGATAATAATTTTATTATACTCAATCATTAGCAGACGATAATAATTTTATTATATTAGCAGACGATAATAATTTTATTATACTCAATCATTAGTAGACGATAATAATTTTCTTATATTCAATCATTAGCAGACGATAATAATTTTATTATACTCAATCATTAGCAGACGATAATTTTTATTATACTCAATCATTAGTAGACGATAATAATTTTCTTATATTCAATCATTAGCAGACGATAATAATTTTCTTATATTCAATCATTAGCAGACGATAATAATTTTATTATACTCAATCATTAGTAGACGATAATAATTTTCTTATATTCAATCATTAGCAGACGATAATAATTTTCTTATATTCAATCATTAGCAGACGATAATAATTTTATTATACTCAATCATTAGTGGACGATAATAATTTTCTTATATTCAATCATTAGCAGACGATAATAATTTTATTATACTCAATCATTAGTGGACGATAATAATTTTCTTATATTCAATCATTAGCAGACGATAATAATTTTATTATACTCAATCATTAGTGGACGATAATAATTTTCTTATATTCAATCATTAGCAGACGATAATAATTTTATTATACTCAATCATTAGCAGACGATAATAATTTTATTATACTCAATCATTAGCAGACGATAATAATTTTCTTATATTCAATCATTAGCAGACGATAATAATTTTATTATACTCAATCATTAGTAGACGATAATAATTTTCTTATATTCAATCATTAGCAGACGATAATAATTTTATTATACTCAATCATTAGTAGACGATAATAATTTTCTTATATTCAATCATTAGCAGACGATAATAATTTTATTATACTCAATCATTAGCAGACGATAATAATTTTATTATACTCAATCATTAGTAGACGATAATAATTTTCATTAGCAGACGATAATATTATACGATCATTAGTAGACGATAATAATTTTCTTATATTCAATCATTAGCAGACGATAATAATTTTTATTATACTCAATCATTAGTAGACGATAATAATTTTCTTATATTCAATCATTAGCAGACGATAATAATTTTATTATACTCAATCATTAGTAGACGATAATAATTTTCTTATATTCAATCATTAGCAGACGATAATAATTTTATTATACTCAATCATTAGTAGACGATAATAATTTTCTTATATTCAATCATTAGCAGACGATAATAATTTTAATTTTAGACGATAATAATTTTCTTATATTCAATCATTAGCAGACGATAATAATTTTATTATTCTTATATTCAATCATTAGCAGACGATAATAATTTTATTATACTCAATCATTAGTAGACGATAATAATTTTCTTATATTCAATCATTAGCAGACGATAATAATTTTATTATACTCAATCATTAGTAGACGATAATAATTTTCTTATATTCAATCATTAGCAGACGATAATAATTTTATTATACTCAATCATTAGTAGACGATAATAATTTTCTTATATTCAATCATTAGCAGACGATAATAATTTTATTATACTCAATCATTAGTAGACGATAATAATTTTCTTATATTCAATCATTAGCAGACGATAATAATTTTATTATACTCAATCATTAGCAGACGATAATAATTTTATTATATTCAATCATTAGCAGACGATAATAATAATTTTTTATTATACTCAATCATTAGTAGACGATAATAATTTTCTTATATTCAATCATTAGCAGACGATAATAATTTTATTATACTCAATCATTAGTAGACGATAATAATTTTCTTATATTCAATCATTAGCAGACGATAATAATTTTATTATACTCAATCATTAGTAGACGATAATAATTTTCTTATATTCAATCATTAGCAGACGATAATAATTTTATTATACTCAATCATTAGTAGACGATAATAATTTTCTTATATTCAATCATTAGCAGACGATAATAATTTTATTATACTCAATCATTTTAATTTTTCTTATATTCAATCATTAGTAGACAGACGATAATAATTTTATTATACTTCAATCATTAGTAGACGATAATAATTTTCTTATATTCAATCATTAGCAGACGATAATAATTTTATTATACTTAGACGATAATAATTTTCTTATATTCAATCATTAGCAGACGATAATAATTTTATTATACTCAATCATTAGTAGACGATAATAATTTTCTTATATTCAATCATTAGCAGACGATAATAATTTTCTTATATTCAATCATTAGCAGACGATAATAATTTTCTTATATTCAATCATTAGCAGACGATAATAATTTTATTATACTCAATCATTAGTAGACGATAATAATTTTATTATATTCAATCATTAGCAGACGATAATAATTTTATTATACTCAATCATTAGTAGACGATAATAATTTTCTTATATTCAATCATTAGCAGACGATAATAATTTTATTATACTCAATCATTAGCAGACGATAATAATTTTCGAGACGATAATAATTTTATTATACTCAATCATTAGTAGACGATAATAATTTTCTTATATTCAATCATTAGCAGACGATAATAATTTTTATTATACTCAATCATTAGTAGACGATAATAATTTTCTTATATTCAATCATTAGCAGACGATAATTTTATTATATCAATCATTAGCAGACGATAATAATTTTCTTATACTCAATCATTAGCAGACGATAATAATTTTATTATACTCAATCATTAGTAGACGATAATAATTTTCTTATATTCAATCATTAGCAGACGATAATAATTTTATTATACTCAATCATTAGTAGACGATAATAATTTTCTTATATTCAATCATTAGCAGACGATAATAATTTTATTATACTCAATCATTAGTAGACGATAATAATTTTCTTATATTCAATCATTAGCAGACGATAATAATTTTATTATACTCAATCATTAGTAGACGATAATAATTTTCTTATATTCAATCATTAGCAGACGATAATAATTTTCTTATATTCAATCATTAGCAGACGATAATAATTTTTATTATACTCAATCATTAGCAGACGATAATAATTTTCTTATATTCTCAATCATTAGCAGACGATAATAATTTTTATTATACTCAATCATTAGTAGACGATAATAATTTTCTTATATTCAATCATTAGCAGACGATAATAATTTTATTATACTCAATCATTAGTAGACGATAATAATTTTCTTATATTCAATCATTAGCAGACGATAATAATTTTATTATACTCAATCATTAGTAGACGATAATAATTTTCTTATATTCAATCATTAGCAGACGATAATAATTTTATTATACTCAATCATTAGTAGACGATAATAATTTTCTTATATTCAATCATTAGCAGACGATAATAATTTTATTATACTCAATCATTAGTAGACGATAATAATTTTCTTATATTCAATCATTAGCAGACGATAATAATTTTATTATATACTCAATCATTAGTAGACGATAATAATTTTCTTATATTCAATCATTAGCAGACGATAATAATTTTCTTATACGATTCAATCATTAGCAGACGATAATAATTTTTATTATACTCAATCATTAGTAGACGATAATAATTTTCTTATATTCAATCATTAGCAGACGATAATAATTTTATTATACTCAATCATTAGTAGACGATAATAATTTTCTTATATTCAATCATTAGCAGACGATAATAATTTTATTATACTCAATCATTAGTAGACGATAATAATTTTCTTATATTCAATCATTAGCAGACGATAATAATTTTCTTATATTCAATCATTAGCAGACGATAATAATTTTATTATACTCAATCATTAGTAGACGATAATAATTTTCTTATATTCAATCATTAGCAGACGATAATAATTTTTTTTATACTCAATCATTAGCAGACGATAATAATTTTATTATATTCAATCATTAGCAGACGATAATAATTTTATTATACTCAATCATTAGTAGACGATAATAATTTTCTTATATTCAATCATTAGCAGACGATAATAATTTTATTATACTCAATCATTAGTAGACGATAATAATTTTCTTATATTCAATCATTAGCAGACGATAATAATTTTAGTTATAATTTTCTTATATTCAATCATTAGCAGACGATAATAATTTTATTATACTCAATCATTAGTAGACGATAATAATTTTCTTATATTCAATCATTAGCAGACGATAATAATTTTATTATACTTCAATCATTAGCAGACGATAATAATTTTCTTATATTCAATCATTAGCAGACGATAATAATTTTATTATACTCAATCATTAGCAGACGATAATAATTTTATTATACTCAATCATTAGTAGACGATAATAATTTTCTTATATTCAATCATTAGCAGACGATAATAATTTTCTTATACTCAATCATTAGCAGACGATAATAATTTTCTTATATATCATTAGCTCAATCATTAGCAGACGATAATAATTTTATTATACTCAATCATTAGTAGACGATAATAATTTTCTTATATTCAATCATTAGCAGACGATAATAATTTTATTATACTCAATCATTAGTAGACGATAATAATTTTCTTATATTCAATCATTAGCAGACGATAATAATTTTTATTATACTCAATCATTAGCAGACGATAATAATTTTCTTATATTCAATCATTAGCAGACGATAATAATTTTATTATACTCAATCATTAGTAGACGATAATAATTTTCTTATATTCAATCATTAGCGAGACGATAATAATTTTTATTATACTCAATCATTAGTAGACGATAATAATTTTCTTATATTCAATCATTAGCAGACGATAATAATTTTTTATTATACTCAATCATTAGTAGACGATAATAATTTTCTTATATTCAATCATTAGCAGACGATAATAATTTTATTATACTCAATCATTAGTAGACGATAATAATTTTCTTATATTCAATCATTAGCAGACGATAATAATTTTATTATACTTCATAGCAGACGATAATAATTTTCAATCATTAGCAGACGATAATAATTTTATTATACTCAATCATTAGTAGACGATAATTTTTCAATCAATCATTAGCAGACGATAATAATTTTATTATACTCAATCATTAGTAGACGATAATAATTTTCTTATATTCAATCATTAGCAGACGATAATAATTTTATTATACTCAATCATTAGTAGACGATAATAATTTTCTTAATCATTCAAATCATTAGCAGACGATAATAATTTTATTATACTCAATCATTAGTAGACGATAATAATTTTCTTATATTCAATCATTAGCAGACGATAATAATTTTATTATACTCAATCATTAGTAGACGATAATAATTTTCTTATATTCAATCATTAGCAGACGATAATAATTTTATTATACTCAATCATTAGTAGACGATAATAATTTTCTTATATTCAATCATTTCAGCAGACGATAATAATTTTATTATACTCAATCATTAGTAGACGATAATAATTTTCTTATATAATCATCAATCATTTTTAGTAGACGATAATAATTTTCTTATATTCAATCATTAGCAGACGATAATAATTTTATTATACTCAATCATTAGTAGACGATAATAATTTTCTTATATTCAATCATTAGCAGACGATAATACTAATTTTATTATACTCAATCATTAGCAGACGATAATAATTTTATTATATTCAATCATTAGCAGACGATAATAATTTTATTATACTCAATCATTAGCAGACGATAATAATTTTATTATACTCAATCATTAGCAGACGATAATAATTTTATTATACTCAATCATTAGTAGACGATAATAATTTTATTATACTCAATCATTAGCAGACGATAATAATTTTATTATACTCAATCATTAGTAGACGATAATAATTTTCTTATATTCAATCATTAGCAGACGATAATAATTTTATTATACTCAATCATTAGCAGACGATAATAATTTTCTTATACTCAATCATTAGTAGACGATAATAATTTTCTTATATTCAATCATTAGCAGACGATAATAATTTTATTATACTCAATCATTAGTAGACGATAATAATTTTCTTATATTCAATCATTAGCAGACGATAATAATTTTATTATACTCAATCATTAGTAGACGATAATAATTTTCTTATATTCAATCATTAGCAGACGATAATAATTTTATTATACTCAATCATTAGTAGACGATAATAATTTTATTATATTCAATCATTAGTAGACGATAATAATTTTCTTATATTCAATCATTAGCAGACGATAATAATTTTTATTATACTCAATCATTAGTAGACGATAATAATTTTCTTATATTCAATCATTAGCAGACGATAATAATTTTATTATACTCAATCATTAGTAGACGATAATAATTTTATTATATTCAATCATTAGTAGACGATAATAATTTTCTTATATTCAATCATTAGCAGACGATAATAATTTTATTATATTCAATCATTAGCAGACGATAATAATTTTATTATACTCAATCATTAGCAGACGATAATAATTTTATTATATTCAATCATTAGCAGACGATAATTTTTCTTATATTCAATCATTAGCAGACGATAATAATTTTTATTATACTCAATCATTAGCAGACGATAATAATTTTCTTTATATTCAATCATTAGCAGACGATAATAATTTTTATTATACTTATATTCAATCATTAGCAGACGATAATAATTTTATTATACTCAATCATTAGCAGACGATAATAATTTTATTATACTCAATCATTAGTAGACGATAATAATTTTCTTATATTCAATCATTAGCAGACGATAATAATTTTATTATACGAATCATTAGTAGACGATAATAATTTTCTTATATTCAATCATTAGCAGACGATAATAATTTTATTATACTCAATCATTAGTAGACGATAATAATTTTCTTATATTCAATCATTAGCAGACGATAATAATTTTATTATACTCAATCATTAGTAGACGATAATAATTTTCTTATATTCAATCATTAGCAGACGATAATAATTTTATTATACTCAATCATTAGTAGACGATAATAATTTTCTTATATTCAATCATTAGCAGACGATAATAATTTTATTATACTCAATCATTAGCAGACGATAATAATTTTATTATACTCAATCATTAGTAGACGATAATAATTTTCTTATATTCAATCATTAGCAGACGATAATAATTTTATTATACTCAATCATTAGTAGACGATAATAATTTTCTTATATTCAATCATTAGCAGACGATAATAATTTTATTATACTCAATCATTAGTAGACGATAATAATTTTGTTTTATTCAATCATTAGCAGACGATAAAAATTTATCATGCATTTTTCTCTTGCAATTTATATCCTGTAATTAAAAATGAATTAAGTTTGTTAATTTTACTTCATTTTGTTATTTTAATTTATCATGTGCGGAACATTTTGATTTGGTTTTTTTTACAACCGCCTACATATTTATTATTATTATGCTAATTTACGAAAATCTGAAGATGAAATGACGAATCAAACCATTTACGGACTGGTAGATTAACCTTCTTAATTGTCAGCACTGCCCCAACTCATCAACCTCAACATCAGTGACTGCCTCGCTTCAGTGCCCGCACTACTGTAAAACGCATTTCAGAGTCGGTTTATAGAAAACGCTTAACATATTTAATAATAATTTTACTCTCAAAGAGGCTTAGTAGAACTAATAATAAAACATAAGGTATATTGGAATTTTTTTCATGCCCAACTTTAACCCCCTTTTATTAAATTCTTTATACTAAGAAAATTAAAAAGATTCGATGTTTTAGGAACTTTAAAAATACCTCATAAAACCACATCCGAACCCTCTGTTTAAATTAAAGGAACTGAGGAAGGAAATCATAGAGAAGAGGCGGAATATCCAAGTTTTAAAGTAGACTACATTCTATATATGTGATAAATTTGAATGCTCCTAGTTTGCAAATGTGATTTCGTATAAAGGACAAACGAACAAACATATTTTCAGATTTATGTATTAGATTTCAAATTATACTAGTAAATCAATTCTTCGCATTTACAGTTAAATTCTTATTTAACAATTCCATCTTTTTTTGAGTAATTAATTAAACTGTAGAATTCGTTAACGCTTTTTAAATGCTGGAAATTCAGAGATATAAAAATAATTATCAAATTCCTTGTAATATTTGTCCAATGACTACTTTTGAAGTAATTCCTGGTAGTTTTATTGGGTCATGATTAAAAAAAAAAAAAATTTCTAGTTCTCACAAATTTACATTTTGTCTGCACTCTTGTATTTTGTATTCTACTTGTAAAGTATTACTAATGCCCTCTTTATACATTTGATAAAAATGTTTAAAATCGTATATTTTTCTACTGTGCTTCAAGCAGATTTTTTTCTTTATTTAGTTTAATATACTAATTGTAATTTAAAATAAAAATTTCTGCTTTTAATTCAATTTTCTTTTTTTCTCTTATTTTAAACATTTATTCTTATAACTTATTGTTCATTATTTGCCTCTGTTAGCTTCATGCCATACGAATGTGGTTCATGAGAAAATTTATTTATTTATTTATTTTTGTTTTAAATAAAAAATTTACTAAACCACCTCGAACTTTATATTATGTTTACGTATGAAAATAATAATGATAATATATTTTTCATATTCAAATACTAATTTTCTCTTCCCTATCTTCATAAATGTTTTTTGTTTTAATTTTCTCTCTTTTTTATTTATTCTTATATTTCACTTAATTAACCATAATTATTTCAGATGCACAAATCTCTGCAATAGTTTTAGTACCAACAACATGTTCAACAAATAATTTCATCAATAACAAAGTATGCCTATATCCATGAAATATTTTTGTCGAATTTCAAGGGCAGAATTGCATTTTTAAAATATTGGTTCATTAAATAACAAAAAATAATTATTTTTCTTTGAATATCCTTAGAATTTTTTGCGTTGTTTTAAATTTTTTTTTTATAGAATTTTAAATCTCGTTTAGAATCAAATAATGCCTTTCATATCCTGTTGCTTTTTTTAAGTGCTGTTGCCACAAACATTTTTAAAATAATGATTGTCCAACCATTATTATTCCTTTTCCAATAGAATTCTGAAGTCATGGAATAAATTGCTGTTTACTTAAAACAATTTTTTGTCATGAGTAAGGAATAAATAAAATATTTAAACGATGTCTAGCTGTGTGAAATTTTCTATATTTCTTCCGTGTTATTTTATAAGCCTTTATTATTCATTCGTGCTACTAAAATTTGAGTTATTTCTCTATAAATATTTTTGATATCCACACAAATTTGCTATAACCGTGACTGTTTCAGAAATAGTCACGGGACAAAGTGAAAGGTATTTTGCGTGTTGCACAGAAATTATTTGAATTGCATTGTTCATCGCTTGTCCATTGAAAAAGATTCCTGCGAAAATTCCTCTTTCTTGTAGAATAAATTCTTTGAAAAATTAAGTCTGATGACAACTCTTTGCAAAATTGATATAAAATTATTTTACTCTTTAAAGATTTATTAAATGTATTTTATTGATTTTTTTTTATTAATGCACTTGTTAGAATCTTAAAAATAATAATTTGTTTTTTGAATGAATGAATATAAAACTATCTAATGAATATTAATGTAAGTTAGTAATAAAAAAGTTGCTGATTTGTATCAATTACAATCGATCATAATTTTTATACATCACTTTTTATAATATTTTTTTTTAAAAACATTTTTATGAATTATGTTAAGCTGCATATTTTTTGTATTTTATTTTTAAGCTATGCGAATGCCATATGCGAAAAATAAAAGTCATTTAATATTAAATACTATATTATAAAATTAAATCAACATTAATCTAATCTAATCTAAGCAAGTAATATATTTTTTAATAAAAATTTGGACTTAATTACAATTAAAATTTATGTATTTCTAAAAAAGATCTGACATATAAGAATAGTTAGTAGCTTAGAAAATCTTTGTAAAAAGATCTTGTAATTACTTTTAATTATAATAATAAAGAAACATTTCTTTAATTAATAGTTTGTCTTCAGATCAATCTCGACACAGATTTTAATATAAATTAATTTAGTGGATTTTTTTTTTTTTTTTTTTTTTTGTTAACCTTTCTAGATGATATTTATCTGAGTTTCCTGATTGCGTTTCCTAGAAGGATCTCTGATATAAACGCTTGAATTATTAAACTGATTGCAAGATTGATTACTGTTAATTAAATTAAAAATGATAAAGCCAATCTTATTAAGTTATGATGAAATTTTACCTCTGCAATCTTTATATTATTTACCTCTGCAACAATTTTCTTATTAAATGAAAATTGCGAATAACAGAAAATAAATGTTTCTGATTTCATTGAATTAATGCATGAAGTGATTAAATACGGATTAAACTCAGAAATAACTTTCTCGATTTGCTTCTATAAGGCAATTAAGTAATCTAGTGAAATATATTTTTAATTAAAATGTACCATGTGTATTGTTTAAATAAATATAAAACAAGTTATTATAGTTTACGGTATATAAATGAATTTTAAAATGCATGAATATATGACAATGCATCTAAAATGTTGAAATCTACATTTCGTGAAGGCTTATTGTAGATTATTATTTATTTCTAATATTTTGAAATAACTAAATATACCAATAACAATCTACTTAAAACATTCCGTGTTTTGTAAATTCCTTTACGTATAAGATGGTATAACCATTTAATAATAAATTGAAATGCGTTTGAATAATAAATCAAAATATTCGTTATTATTGTTAGCTATGGCTTTATTGTCAATGGCTTAACTCAATCCATACAAATTTGGCCACTTACCGTAGAAATAAAACTAACATATAAACGAATCAAAATTACAAAAGAAAAAGACCAAACATTCTTAACAAAAACTACCAAAAGGCCTCAAAAAAAGTTTAAAAACAAGTTAAATGTTCTAAGGATAAATATTTAAAAGGCTAGAAGCCCCCTAATAAAAGTAAATGTGATCAAGACATGTTTTCTCTGACCCTCCAGTAAAGAGCATACAAATCCCCTGTTGAGTCCAGTCTTGAGCAAGCAAGTACTAGTAGATCTTCCTTATTCAATTTCTCTTTCTTACATAAAACACATATATTAGAGTTCACAATCCCAATTTTGGCATCTAAATATTCAACTTATATTTTAAAAGCAAAAGCTCTTATTCTCTTTTTTGTTATATTATGACATAACATTTTAAAAATTACTAAATGCTATTAAAAAATGTAATATATTCGTACTTATCAAAGCACAAATATTTTTGGTAGTTTTCTGATTTTATTTTCTGATTCAATTTTTTAATTTTATATAATTCTGTGTACCAATTGCGCAAAGATTTATATTTCTTCACAATGAAAAAATAAATTAGGTTTAATTTTCTTTAATGAATTATTATTAAGCTAGTAAAATCTTTTCATGGCAACTGTAAAAAAAAATTGTATTTTAAAAATTTTTTTTATAAATACAACTTTTATAAAAATAAGAAATAGTTTTTATAAGAAAAGTTTTTATAAAAATTAGTGTTGCACTTATTTATTTTTTATTTTAAATGCATATAAAATATTTTAATATAATAAAAATATATGTTTTGTATTTTTTATATACGAATTAGTACATTATCAAAAGAATAAATTAGCATTACAACGCAACGATTCATTAAATTTAATTTTTGTATAATCAACAATATTATTACTTTAAGATGTAAAAAAGTTGCTAGTTTATATTAAGTATTCAATCTAAATCACTACGATGAACAAAATATTTTCTAATGCTATTTTAAAAACAAAGAGACATAGGAATTCTTTACAGTTATCAAGTTAATCATTCAGAAACCATGTACAAAAATCATATCATAATATTTGTCTTAACTATTAATAGTTGAATTTTATAAGTATTCAATTAAAAGTGTCGATTTACGAATTTAATCGAAAATTTCATGAATAACTATAAAGAGAGAAATACTATAAAGAGAGAAATATTGAAACGCATTGCAAAGAAAACTAAGCTTGAAAGCACCGTGAGAACATTTTCCCGCGTTGAAATTAGAACTCTGATTGGCCATAAATGACAAAATATATCAAGATATAATATCCCATTACCTGAATAGTTAGTTGAGTGATTTCACTTTTTCATATCCCTCAAATCTGAATTTGGCAGCTGCAATTCCCAGTGATAAATTCACTTCTGCTTTATTTTGTTTCTGTTACTTCACCGCAGTCATAACATTATTTACGACGCATTGTTTGGCGAAGAATTGGGCAATTGATTCCGCAGTCTGAACGATGCAGTTAAAAGCGTTGAATCGTCTACTTTTGTGAGACGCCTGTAAATGAATGGTTTGTTCCGGAATTATAATTAAGATGTTTCTTTTGATTTAAACTCATGGAACCCACAGTGATGGAAACGGAAATTTTAACTGAAGATTTCTTATTTGTGACAGCAATATTTTTGTCCTATTTTTTTGGTTACTGGTTCCCAAAGTGGATGGAATTGCTCCTAAGAGGATCAAGAAGGGTAACTTGTTAGATCATTGGTTCCCAAAGTGGATGGTATTGCTCCTAAGAGATAGAGGAACGATCAAAAGGGGCAATCATAGCCACTGGTACATTTGTGTGATATGGGAGTTGGCGGGCTTTTAATAAAAATAAGGGTGCAGTGAAAGGAGGAAGAGAATATAAGAAAATTTAGAAAAACGATTCATACAAGCTTTACTTGTTGTGTAACATTATTTTCTAGGCAAATATTTAAAATAATCGATCAGTGGTCATGTCCGCAAACAGACCTTAACAAGTAAGTACTGTTAGGTGAGGATTGCAGACGAGTCCAACTTATATCAGTGAGGATACAGGCATGTAGAGAATATGATACTGTAAATGATAGCTTTCAAATAATGATATCTAGCATGTATAACACACACAACTTTTATTTGCATATTATATATAAATTTCGTTAATTTAAAGTCCTAAACAACCCATTCGTTAAATTTTGTAATTTCAAGGTGTCTTATGTACAACATCTTTGTTTACTCTGTTTTAAGGCGTGATATTTAGGTACATAAAAGAAAAGTTTTTAATTATGTTTGATTCTTCGCTTAAATGGGATGAATTTTCAGAGGGGGTGGTAATTGAGTAAGTCTTTGCCGGAAAGAAGTTAGCAGAGTAAATAAGTTTGGGGACCATTGTGCTAGATATTGATTAAATAATGCTTTCTTCTTATTTGTGGATTAAAAAAAATAATTCATGCAAGGAAAATTATTCTCTACAATTATATACATATATGCACACAATTGAAGCCTAAATAATATATATATATACGTGATTTGTTTTACATTTTTTCGGAATAGATATTCTTTGGCAATGCTTATTTCGTGGCTATTTAGCTGAATGTGCTAAATTTTTAATTTAGGTTTTCGTTATTTCTTTGTGGATGTCAACCAAAACACGCACAAATATTTTAATGTAAGGATTAATATTGAACACTTATAATTTACAGTTACATTTTATTTAATAGTCCCATAATATATTATGAGAAAATTTGTGTTTGACACTATATAAAAAAATTGTCTTATTTATTATAGTTTAGCTGCGTTCAGTTAGGAGAAACAAATTTAAAATTTTATTTCTGCTTAATTCTATTTAATTAGTTGCTTTCAGTATTTATATTCACTAAGTATAAGTGACCTAAATAATTAAAAATAGTTAAAATAATTGAACCCTGAAATATTCAATTTGAATTGAATCATGATGTATATCCTAGCATGATATATCGGCATTAACATTGTCATTTTTTTTGTCAAGATGTTGCAATACTGATAAAATGTTGATACTGATAGATAGATGTTGCTTTTATTTTTATGTCAATATATTTTTATGTTTTTATATTTGCAAGCGAAGTATATTTATCCAACTATTTCAAAACGTTACAAAAATAGACGTTCACTCCACCAGACATTGTTTTGTAGATAAAATACGATTTCTAAATAAGGCGCACTTGAAAATATACCTTGTATCATAAATTTTGAATGAAAGAAATAAAAACTATTTCATAAAAGAATGACTGGCAGCTTTCCTACCACACATTGCAACTTTCATAACTCCATCAAATGCAAGATCATCCAATGAAAGTAGCACTCGAACAATGGCTGTAAACTTGAACCATTAAAAATTTCGCGAATCATTTTATTTGTGAGACACCTGCGGAACGATATAGGAAATGTGCTATTTGAGCAGATGTTGAGCTTTCTGTGAATCACATTCATACAGTGTTTCGACGTGGCCGCTTACAAATGTCGTGAACCCTTACGCTGCCCTGACAAGCACACCTTGGATCACCTGCACAATTCATGCCTTTGCCCAGGCATGCCTTTATTTTCATTATATGGCTGAGTAAACATTTCTACTTCAGGAGGTATGGACGTTCTCTTACGCTAATAGGTTACGGGTATTTAGAAGAATTACGCAAAGTGTAAATTAGATTAAATGGAATTAAATGAGCCGTTTTGTTTGAAAGTGATTTAAGTCCATTTATTCATTCGTTTTTCTTTTACGAAGGAATTAATTTAACAGTTGACAAAAGTAAAAAGATTATTTAGATATTGAACACCATTGACTTTATTATATATATATATAAATATATTTATATGAATGGATGTATGTTCCAGCATGTGTAAATTAGATTAAATGGAATTAAATGAGCCGTTTTGTCTGAAAGTGATTTAAGTCTATTTATTCATTCGTTTTTCATTTACGAAGGAATTAATTTAACAGTTGACAAAAGTAAAAAAATTATGTAGATTTTGAACACCATTGACTTTATTATATATATAAATATAATTATATGAATGGATGTATGTTCCAGCATGTGTAAATTATATTAAATGGAATTAAATGAGCCGTTTTGTTTAAAGGTGATTTAAGTTAATTTATTCATTCGTTGAGCTATCAAGTTTTCGTTTACGAAAGAAATAATTTAGCATTGTTTGACAAAACTAAAAAAAAAAAAAAATCTAGTTGTTGAATATCATTGACTTTATTATCTATATAAATATATTCATATGAATGAGTGTATGTTCCAGCATAACTTAAAAACTGTAACATTTAGCGTACTACTTTTTTCTCTAAATTCACTATTCTTTTGTTTGTGGTGTAATCAAAATTCTCGAAAAAATTGTCACTATGTAATTTTTAATTAAACGAAAACCTTATTTTGTGCGTGGTCCCATCTGATGGGATGATCGTCTATAGTTTTTTTTATTTATCTTTAGAAATTTCCTTTAAATTATAAATGGTAAATTTTTTAATGTTTATATTATTGTTTTCTTTTTTTAATGCATTTTTTTTTAATTTTCTATTATATAGACTTATTTATATTTTATTGATTTACTTACTTTTTTTTTATTGATAAAAAAAAACTTATTCGGAATTATTTTCCTCTACAATTTGCCAAACACTATATTAATCAAGTATTCAGCTTTTAAAAATTTAAACCGAAGTTATCTTACATTCATTACAATGGATTTTCATTCAACAGATAAAATTATTATTATCATATATTTTTATATTAATTTTCATTTTAATATAGAAATAAATTCTACCAAATATCAATACAAGAAATTTTTAATAAAAAGGCCACCTTAATTTCTGAAAAAGCGATGTTCATTTTATTTATAGCAGAAAAACTTTGTGTACTGAAAAGTTTCAAGAAAGAAGGATCAATAAATAACTGTGAGGTAACTGTAAGGAGAGCAAATGTTTAAGGAGAGGTATACAGTAAGAGAACAAATGTTTTCCAGGAAGAAAAAAATTCTAGTCGTATTTTGTATTTTTCTAAGAACTCTCGTTGAATTTCCAAAAACTAAGTCAAATAAAATGGCAAACTAGTGTGATATATTGCTCCATTATGCAGTAAGATTAGTTATGTGAGAATTTTTTCTCGGATGAGAGTGCTAGAAAAATATCGAAATTATGCCTCACTTAATTTTCATGAAACATTGAATATCTATCTAATATTTCATCACGGCTTGATCTGTTCACATATCAATAGAATTGGATTAAGATTTTGTGTGAAATTGCTGGTTAATCGAGCGATAAAAAGTTAATTCTCCTGTGTTTGTGTTAAGTATGCTTTTATTGTTTTGTCTCGCATGTGATAAATATGAACCATTTCTGCGAGTAGTGCTTTTTATATGTAATTCTTATGCTGTTATATTTAATATTATTAATGCTCTTATATGCAATATTATAAGCCATATTCCTTAAAAGTGTTATGATAAAAAGATATGGGTACGATAAAGTATCGAGTATATAGATATGTGTACGATAACTGTAAAGTTATTTCAGCACCATGTCTTGCATCACTAAGTTTTTGATACTGAAAAATTGGTTTTGATTCGCTAGTATTATCCTTTTATAAGAATGTTTTATTTCGAATTTGATAAAAGAAGTTAAAAAACACATTCTTAAAATTGTATTGATAAAAACATGCGTTATGATAAATTAATCAAATAATTTCAAATAAAATTCTAACTAAGTTCTGTTAGGGTGTTTCTAAGGGGGTTCTAACTAAGGGGTGCTTATATTTTGAGGGAGCACTCGTAGATAGGTCTCAGTTGGCTGCGTGTTGCTGAAATAGGAGGGAGGTGCCTTCAGGGAGGACTTTTAGGGGAAACTACTGTTGCATTTGCGTATCATATGGGATAAAACCAGGAAAACTCCCACCAGGTAGTCTGACTCATGAAATGCGGAACCATCCATCGAGGAAACGCCATCGAGATTCCTCGTTTTTTTAAACAGTATCTGCAATAAATCCGTCAGTGAATTAAACATCCACCCTAATGATCACTAGTTCCGAACAGTACCACTGAACCACGATTCGGACGTATTTTATTATAAACAAATATAATAAACCCCCATAACATCTGACTCACGAGGCAAGATGCTGAACATTACAAATGCCATCGAGTCTCCTTGTTTTTTTTAAACAGCATCTACAAGAAAGACGCCAGCGAATTGAACCTCAGCCCTAATGCTCACCAGCGGCGCACGTTGTTACTGGGCCACGAGTCGGGCACCTTGTATCATTTTATAGCGAAACCGAGTTCATTCGCGATATCGTATACATCTGGCAAACAAGGGTGGGCAGTCGGACAAAAACCTTCCGACTTCTGAGTTAGATTTTTTTATACCGATACCTGCCTCCTGACTCTTTTCCGTAATTTTAAGTACTATGATATTTACTAATGAATGTAGAAAAAATGTAAAATAAATTCAATGAAGGAAAGAAAGAAGAAATAATAACCGAGTGACTAGCGCTCTAGCACTCGGTGTCACAGGTTTCAGATTCGAATCCCGGCAGTGTCATGGATGTTTGTAGTCGGTTCCGAATCCACTTTAAACCGTAGGTCGCGGTCTAACATGATTTACAGTGTTGGGAGTAGGGCTGACAACCCTGCCCCGTAAAAAGAAAGCATCTCACGTTTCAAAATCTGCAATTAAGCAAACGGCTCACCATGTGGTTGTCGCGTCAATGATGATGTATAAATTTTAGAATAATTAAAGCAGAAACAAATTTGCAATAGTGTCTGGGTTTTTTTTTTTTTTTCCTTTTCTGCCCCCTTTGCTTTATAACTATTTTTTTAAGATGCATTAACTGAGGTAAGGGTTTTTCTTATAGATTAAATTATTAATTTCATATTAAATGTCTATATTTCTTACTTTGGATTTCAATATGAAATACAATAAAAAAAATCATATAGAGGATTCTGAGCAATTTATTATGAAATATAGACAAGCAATAAAGAAACATTCTATTTTATTCTTTAAAAGCATGAAATAAACAACGTGATATATGAAACACGACAGCTTATATTTCTTTTTTTTTTTAATGGTCATTTATTTCAGTTATTGTTCTTTCTTTGGCGATACAACAATTTACGATTATTGCTAAATTTCATGATAAAAAAAATACACTTTGAGTTATACGTTAGAAAAACAGCTTTCTTTGGCGAATTTTATACGAATATATTTTTGTTATGTTTAAATATTATTTATCTTACCATTTTTCATGGGTTTTATTATTTTCGTTGTAAAGATTCAGTCGACTGTTATAGTGCCCTTATGTTCATCTTCACATGCCCATAAAAAGATGTTAAAGACATTTTTAAACAATATATTTTTGCGAAAAATGTCTGCTATTATATAATATTTTTTTGCCAAATACAATGCGAAATGAATGCCTTTTTTTCTAAAAAAAAAACATTTGTTCACTTATTGTTACGCTTATAAAAGAAAGTAATTAGCTTTTTGAAGCATAAAATGCAACATAGTTAAATATTTCTACATTATATATTTCAACTGCTTATGTAAGTTTCTCAAGCGTGAAATAAACAACATTTCGTTGAAAGCGCACATAAAATTCTTTTTTAGAAATGCATGAATAAAGTAATAAAACATTGTATGTTACAATTAAGACTCATTAAAATCTCGTTAGTCTTACCTATTATTTTTATGTAATAAATGCATGGCTTTTGTTAAATGTAGCTTTTGGTATTATCCCAACAAAGATCTCAATTCAAGGTCATTTTCTGTCCTTATTTTGAAAGCACAATTTAATGAAAATGTTCTAAAAATGACATCTCTTTATGCTTTATATGAAAATAAAAGAAATAATTTTATAAAATATTGCTATATACTGAAAAATTATAGAAATAAAGTAATATAATGTATATTCTCCTTCAATGGCGTAACAGTCCCATGGTGGGCCAAGGCCATCTGCCAACTGGCAGATTTCGAGACATGAGAATGTTTTTCTTTTTACGGTGTAGGATTGTCAGCAATACACCCAATGCCCTACAGTCATATTAGACCGGTACCTACGGTTTAAAGTGGATTCCGAACTACTACAAACATCCATGACACTGCCGGGACTCGAACTCGAAACCTGTGGCACCGAGCGCCAGTCACTCAACCATCAGGCCCCAACAATATATGTAATTAATATATTATTTCAAAATATATAAATGAAATATTTCAATCCCACTTCGGTGCGAAATGTAAAAAAATACTCCATTTCATCGCCCTTTATAATATAATGTGTCACAACATTTGACGAAATTCGCGGTAAAACTTTAACATAGGGGTCTCACTAATCGAAAAGTTACCTATTTAAAATTTTTACAAGTAATTAAATATGCATTGAATTATTTTATAATTTTAAAGGAAACATGACATGACTCGTTATAGAAGTATTATTTGTGGGTTTTTTCTTCATTACTTGAGCTTTTTACAACATATAAACGAGTTCTACTTATGTTTATCTCACAATATCTACCCACTGGATGAGAGGGTAGTGAAGTTTTACGAGAGGGCTTTTAGGGGTGATTACTTCTTATTTGCGTGTAGTATGAGATAAAACCCAGAAAACTCCTACCAGATAGTCCCATTGTAATATGACCCTTCCACTTGCTGTTCGCAATAGCTATCGTGTCTTCTCAATTCTGAATGCAGTGACTGTAATGCACGCTGCCACAAAATGTGAATTCCTGCTTTTCTGCAGTCTAACTACGTATAGTTACGCTCATAAAATGGACAACTGTATGAAATAGTTTTCTTGTACCTTAATTTATATATAAATTTTTACATATTACCCAATTCTCACAGATAAATAATAATAAAAAAAAAAAAATCATGTCGAAAAAGTAATGCATGTAAATTACTTTGAAAATTATTAAAATAGTATATCCTTAAAAAGAAAAATTAAATATCTTGCATTCTTAATGTTATGCACGTTGTAACACATATTTTTAATCTAATGCAAATACCAAATCACAAGAAAATATATATTTTCTTTCAAAAAATCAGACGGTGGAAAATACATTCTAAAGAAATCTTTTATAATAAAAAACTTCTTTCGAAATACTTTGGTTAGTAAAGCAACCTCCATCCGTTAATTAAAACAAATTACCGCATTAATATCATGACAGCAGATCCATTTTGAAAGAGAAAATCATTTCTAACCTTTTCCCAGATTCTTAACTATCTCCCCTGAGTATAGATGGAGGCCTCGAAAATTCATTAGGAACCCGCCTTAATGATTTTCCTTAGGCTAATCCTTAATTTATCGCATAAATGTGCATCAAATTAACGATGGCGTTTTCCCTTTATGCGGGTATTGAAAATCACATCTATAAAGGTTTCATCTTCATGGGGATTGTAGAGAGTTATTGACTTTTCGTCTTCTGTACTTTGTATGATCAGACAGGATTATTTTTTTAAATTATGATTATGTAACAATAGAGGCATGTGAAATCTAATAAATAATGCCTGATATAAAATTATGTTTGAACTCATTTCTTACACAAATTCTAAAATGCATGTAGTGTATAAATATGTTCATATTTTAATTAAACAGAAATAATATTTTATAACTGCAATGAAGTTTTGTTTTTCTTGTTTTACAATTTCAAGTGCAACAAATTGTTTTCAAATGCCAGCTACTTTGACCAGAGGAAGTTTCCGTTAGAACGGCACATATGTGGCAGACTTCGAGTGTTACTCATTTTACTCACACTGTGCCACAACAGTTTAGTACGCCCGGCTCGTGGTTCAGTGGCAACATGCGCTGCTAGTGAGCATTAGGATGGAGATTCAATTGCTGGCGACTATGTTGTAGACACTGTTTCAAATAACGAGGAGACTCGATGGCGTATGTGATGTTCAGCATCTTGCTTCGTAAGTCGGACTACCTGGTAGTGTTTTCTGTCATACGATACGCAAATTTGGGGTAGCTAACCCTAAAAGTTCTCCCGGAAGCCACTGTCCTCTTTGTTCAGTGTCTCGGAGCCAAATCAGACTTCTACGTACTCATAAAGGACTACCATTTATGATTCCATCACAACAGAGCGGCCTGATGGCCAATTGGCTAGCGCTCTGGCCTTTGGTGCCACTGGCTTCAGTTTCGAGTCTTGGCGGTGGCATGGATGTTTATGAGTGGTTCGGAATCCACGTTAAACGGTAGGTCCCAATCTAATTATCCCAAAATGTGTACAAAATGACCGTGGTGTGACAAACCAAACCAAACCAAACCATCACAACAGAAGCCAACAATCCCCTTTCCCTCCTTCCATGAGCAGATTTCTCATGGAATATACTCCGCACTGTAGGGCACTGAAGTTTAGTCATAACAACAACAACTTCATGATTATTATTTTGAATATAGCCTGAATGTATAAACTGCATATTATATTTTACGATGGACTAAAAATTGTAATTTTTATTATTATTTGAAAATGAATTTCTTTTCGAGAAACCTATCACTCACATACCGTTTTATTTCTACGTAACATTTTTTTTAATATACCGATCTATTGTCTAAAACCCTACATCCTCCAAACGATACATTGAAAACCTTTCTTTTACCTCCAGATTCCAACCATTTCACTGTTCTTTTCCTTTTCCCGATTGATTTATGGGTTTTAACCTTCCCAAACAGGGTGAAAGACGTTTTTCCTGCAACAATCTGCGCGAACCTGACAGGATAGAGAGACTGCAGTAGTTTCCGACTTGCTTTTTATCTTTGTTTTCACACCATCCTACACACTTTCTCCGAAAGGGGAACAACTTCCGGGCGTTCCATCCCAGAAAGCAATCATGGAACGAATAGAACGAATGCTCGATGCTCACTCTCTCTCCCTTTTCTTACTCTTTCATCGTCCCTAGTCGCTTTTGTCATCCATGTTCAGTCAATTTTCTTCGTTTTTTCCGCTTCGGAGTTGGGTCGGTGATATTGGTGTGCTCGGAATTTTTTATATCACACTGTCTGAGGAGGATTTTTTTTTCTTCTTGCTTTAACATTTCTTATGGGTTACAGTTCATGTGAAAGAAAGGACATTAAGAACAGAATTTCAACTATCTGCTTCGCGATAGGACATTTGTCTTGCCCTATAAATGAATTCGGTTTGATTTTAGATTAGACTAAAGAAAGGTATTATGCTTTATGTAGTTATTAAAATATTACCTATTTATGTTATTAAAAAAATATGTTTGAAAATGGCATTTGAAGTTAAAAAATAAAAAAATCAAACTTTTAGTAGTGATGATTTTAAGATTGTCAAACCTTTAGTAGTTAAGATTGCCACTTTAAGGTGTTTTTATAATTTTTAATTAAAAAAAAATTCAAAATATTTTTTTAAAATAAGGCAATTTTAAGAAGTTTACTAAGCAATGATGAATTAATTGTTCTTATGAAAAGACTTTTGTTTGTTCGGTTTTTTTGTACCGTTTATATTAAATAAAATTTTTAAAAGCCCGATTCGTGGCACTATTCGGCAATGTGCGCTGCTGGTGAGCCTCAGGGATCAATCTGCTGACTTCTTTGTTGTAGACACTGTTTCAAAAAAAGAGGAGAAACGATGGCGTTTGTGATGTTCAGCATCTTGCCTCGTGAATTTGATTACCTGGTGGGAGTTTTCCGGGTTTTCTCCCATACGATACCCACATGCGGGGTAGTTCCCCCTAAAAAAAGTCCCCCCCGGATGGCACTTCCCTCCTTCCTCAACAACGCGGCGCCAAGTCAGCCTTCTACCTAGGGGGTTCCATCACAACAGAAGCTGCCCCCCTTCCCTTCTTACATGAGTAGACAGACTACTCATACGTGTCCGTTCCGCTTTGCCGCACTGAAGATTTGTCACAATAACAAAATTTGTAAAAATAATTTTGATTTGATTAACACATAATTATAACACAACTTTAACAGAATTATATGATTTATATATCAATACTCTACAATACAAAAATAAATATTTGATATTTTTATGGAAAAGTTCATATTTCTTTTGAAGTTTGATAATTTTGTATTAGAATGATTGTTTAATAATATTGAAATGAGTATGTATATCACATTAACTCAAAAAATTTGTCTGCAAAATTATATAAAGATGATTTCAAATGATTGAGGAATTTAAAAATTTATACTAATGATAAAAATTACTAATTATTCTCTTTTATTTATATATGCATTCAAAGAATTTTAAAAAAGTTCATGTTGATTTTTTTTAAATGTATCTGAGTTTGTTTTAAGAAGCATTTTTCCAGATAGCATCCATAAATATAAAATTATTCAGTTTATCACAGTGATAATATGCCTTTGAGTTTATAAAAATAAATTTTGCTTTCACATCTATAGTAATCAATAATTCCCATCAAAAAATGTGTTATTATTTTTAAATGATAATTTTTTATGAAACGTAATTTAAAAAATAAAAATACTGTGGAAATAAAATTAAACTGATGTTTAAATAAATGATGGGTTTTGATAGTGTTGCCAATAAATTTCAATAAAAAAAGGCACTGGAAGTATATTCTCAAGGCCGATATTCATCAAAATGTCATTCAACTTTTCCCAATATTGTAGATTTATGCGTTAGAAATTCATTTAAATGCGCTATCTGTTTCATGTCAGATAACTCATTTACATATTGCCTTAATGCATCATTTTAAAATCATCACTCCAGTGTAACGAAATCCATCCGTTTAACAGTGAATTAATGAGGGACTTCAGGTTTCTTCTGCAATAAATAAAATAACTATAAAATAGTGTGACAGATGGGGGCACTCAAATGATTATAAAACGTATGCGTTATCTGAAACTTATCCCATTTGCAATTTTATTTTTTAAAAAAAGATATAGTATTTAAACGATAATGACTAGATTTGATTCTGACCGAAAAATGTTATGTCACAGAATTTAAATCGTTTGAAATTGTTCTTCTTAAATATGAAGATAATTTTGAAGATGTCTACCTGTTTATGTTAGTATATTCTTTCCACTGATGTTTAAGTCGGACGGATTTAAAAAAAAGAGGCGTCATAGGGAAGGATATGTCATTGAGGAGAGATATTAATTGAAAAAAATAATAAATAATAATTTTTTCGATTATATAATATTATAAGAAAAACTAAAAGAAAAAATTCTACTCTGACTACTATGCTTTTTTCTTTCAAAGCAACTTTTAAGCAATGTATATCAGACTAGCTCCCCTAACAAGTAATCGATCTATCCGTTTCCGCCGTTAAACCGGATGTTTACCATTTCACGATATCCATAATCGGACTATATATTACAGTAAAAATATTAAAATATCGCTTATCTTCATTCAAACATCTATTTACCTATAATCAAATTTCTTTGTTTCTTTAATTCAATAACCTGCATATTTTAAATCATCACAATCGATCGGTTTTTACTGTCAATTACTTATTTTAATCATATTCTTAAATTCAATAAAATATAACAGTATAGTTTAAAAGTATAAAGTATAATAATAAAATTAAAAAGAAAAAAGTGTTCGACCATTGTCTTAAAATGTAATAAATTTTTAGGTAATAATTTTGATTAGTAAATAAAAGTAAATAATTTTTTCTGTTTGTTTAAATATTAAACCTCTGCATGTATTTTAATATCATATTTTACTTTTAGTTTCAAAAGAGATTTGAAAATGAGAGGTATTTTTAGATGGGGGTTTGATGTAATTTTTCTTTTAATGTAAAATGAAATTTAATATAACAAGTTTTAAAAATGTAACAAAAATTTGGTAATTATTCTATTTCTGATTTTAAATGCATTAGTTAATATTTTGCCTAATACATATTGGTATTTATTTTTTTTAAATCTTTTAGTGATAAAAATACTGCAGTTGAATTTTTATTTAAAAGCTTTTCGTATTGATAATCAAATTAATAATCAGAACCCTAATTTACATTCACAAAATATATCTCTTGTTGTTTATTTTTCATTTTTTTTTCTAGTGTATAATTATTTACAGAAATAATTTTCAAATTATTAACAATTTCTGTTAAAAAAAAACAGTACCCAATTCAGTACGAAACTTCTTCAAATTTACATGTATGTATTAATTATAATTTTATAAATTTAAATTATTCTAACGGAAACGCTATGAAATCTGCTGAAATGTGATTCGCAACAAAACCCTTTAGCAATGGAAAAAATAACTTATTCGAGTATATAATAATATTTTGTTATATTTAATAATACGAAATTGTAAATATTGTAACAATATACATATATCTTCTTCAATGGCGCAACAGCCCCATGGTGGACCGTACTAGGACGTTTTCTTTTTTTTTTTATGGAGTATGATTGCCAGCCTTATGCCCAACGGTCTGTAGTCACATTAGACAGAGACCTACTGTTTAAGGAGGATTACGAACCACTACAAGTATCCATGGCACCACCGGGACTCGGACTCGAAACCTATGGTACCGAGCGGCAGAGCATTAATCATACGGCCATCAAGCCCCATATAGACGTAAAAGGTTTTGCTCAAAGATCTTCTGAAATGTCAAACAAGAAATTATGTACAACAAAGTCGCTATATTTGTGAAAAATATAGAGATATTACTAATATATCTGTCATCTTTCATCATCTATCTTACCTAATACATCTGTCATCTTTTTATTCATACTTTACTATTATCTCAACAACCTTATACATAAACATTGATTTTTTTTTTCATATTTTTCTTAAGAATTTCTTTTGCCTCACAGTATTTCTGTAGTAAAATGATAAAATGATTAAACTGTAATCAAACAAAAATTAAATCATTCTGTTATCTATTAGGGAAAAAAAGATATCTTACTTAAAGAAATTTTTAAAAAATCTGAAATTTCAAAACCGTGGTTCAAAATGGCGGGTACGTAGCAGCTTGGTGTTTCCGAAATTCCATTTTGACTTCCATTAGTGAGTGGAACGGCCAATAAACCGATCGATCGCCGCAGCTACTGCGTGGGCGTTTGCGACAACTTAATACGTCGTTTCTTGTTTACCTGGACACTGTCAACACTGGAGGGAGAGAGAATCCATTAGATGTGGAGGCGGGGAAGTAATATCCGTGATTAAAGGCCTGACGTCTCGGAATTTGCATTCGCTTCTTGAGAAAAGATGGCGGTGCTTGATTAAATTTCTATAATTTGGATTTCAGATGCGGATTTGTCACTTGTGTGTGAAAAATTATAAGAGGAAGAATGCTGTGTAAATGAAATTGCTCTTGACTTGAAAGATTACTACAAAATAAGTAATTTAATGGATTTAAATAAAAAATATATATTTGATTCGTATTGAAAAAAATTATTTGTTTTTCACTTTACTCTAACTTAAAATTTCTTCAATCATTATTTGATTGAGATTTGAGACAAATTTCTTTTAGATATCATATTTTAAATATGATAGAAACTTGGGAATTTTTGAACAATACTATTAGTTATGTGTAATTATTTGTTGTTTTGTAACTAAATCCATCTATTACTATTATGTTTTGTTGCATCAAAATTTGTATCGTATTAGGACCAAGAAAATAAATAAGTCAACGATGGAACTATATATATATTTTTTACTTTTTAATTTTTTGCCTTTGCCAAGTTTTTCTTTTATTTATAAACAGACAATCTGTGTTTAAAAAAAACAAATAACAACAAACAGCTCTTATACAATTATCTGTATTTCATAACAAATACAGAGAATATTTGGTGTAAAACATTTTTGTTTTGAGTAGTTATAAAATATTAACTATTTTCTTGTATTTTGACATTGCTTGGAATTGAAATTGATTTATTTACGGAAATTAACTACTAAATATGCAATTTTTTTCAATTAATCTACTTGTATATTTGATATTTTATTATTAAATGGATAATTTTAGATTTTTATTTTCCCAACATGCATGCCTAAATTTTATTATGATTATTTTTTAATTAATACAAATAGAGAATTTAATATGCATCTTGAAACTCGAATGGATTATAAACGGAAGAAAAAATTTTTGAACATATTTATATTAACTTAAGCCTTTTTTAAATGCTATCTTTTCTTCCTATAAAATAATTTTCAGTACATAAATAACAAACGTACGAGATCTAAATTATATTATAATAAAAAAGATCATCAATATCACATAATTTAATACAATAATCATTATATGATACAATAATAACCATTTTCAATTAAATAATGTGCAAATCCTATTGAATGTGACTTTGCTAATGATCTAATTCAAAACTTAACCCACTGAATAGTGTGTAGTATACATTTTATACGTAAAAATGTATCATCACATTGTATTGCATAATTTTAATTCTTGAACTTCATAATTTAATTCTTTGTTGGTATTCAAAAACTTAAAACTGGAAGATCAAAGTATCACATTACTTTCACTTTAAGCAATTTTCTTTTGCAAGAGCACTCATAAGCTTTAAATAGATTAATTCATAAACAAAAATTTCTGTTGCAAAATTGTTTGATAAGTTATAAATAACTAATATAGGTTTCCTTTTTCTCTTTATCAAGTTTAAGGTCAAAGCAGGGAGGGAAGGGTAGAAACTTTTATCAATCACTGGTTTAGTAAATATAACCTTCGTCTCTTCCCCACAGCTGTTCAAGGACCATCGTCCGACAGTGATTAACAGAATCGGAATAATAGTAATCTTGTGTAGAAAAACAACCTACTGTTATCATTAAGTAATCTTTAGATATCAATGCTAATTATACATCTGACTAAATCAAGGTCATTCCACCATATAATGCGTGTGAGAGGTCAATACTTCTTCATTTTTCCGATCTAATTCAATTTTTTTTTTTACTGTTTCTCGTAATGAATGCGCATTCAAAAAAATGGAACCGGATGAGGTATATGCAACAAAGAGATTTCAAAAGGAAGATATTCCTTCTGGTTTCCAAGGCGACCTGATGGCCCATTGGTTGGCACTCTGCACTCTAGTATCGCAGGCTTCAATACTAAGGATGTTTGTCATTGTATTAAGAATAATATATCTTTGATATCTTATTTATCATAATGAGAAACAACACGAAAGGCAAGCCTAATGCTTGTCCTGGTCCTGAGCCTAAAAATTAGCCAAATCTAGAAAGATTTTCAACTTGAAATATAGTTCGCTTCTTTTGATTATCAATAGAATTAAAAAGCAAAAATTAATTTCAGACACAAGACTAATTAATGTTTAGGAAGAATATTTGTGTAATTTATCTTTTTTCTTAAATTTCGAACATAACATTGATAAATTTCATGATATTCTTCATTGGCGCAACGGCCCCTTGGCTGGCCAAGGCCGTCTGACCTCTGGCAGGTTCCTAGATAGATGCCTTCTTTTTATGGGGTAGGGTTGTCAGCCCTGCGTCCAAAGCTCTATAATCATATTAGACCGGGTCTTAAGGCTCGTTCCCACCGAGGCGAGAGACGTGAAGATGCAGAGGCAAGCGACCAAATTTTTTCGACCCCTTCACAGCGAAACGTCAGAAATAGCATTACGCATAGTGAAAAACCGCTTGGAGTTGAAAGTTGGGCTACTCCACGCGGCGAACTGCAAACCGGTTTCAGGCGATCGCGGTGAGGTCAAATTTTGGACGCTTGCATCTTGTCGCCTTGGTGAGCACGAGCCTTTATTGTTTCAAGTGGATTTCGAACCACTACAAACATCTATAGCACCGCCGGGACTCGAATACGAAACCTGTGTCACCGAGCGTTAATCACTTGGCCATCAGACCCCGATTTTATGATATAGCTTGTAAAAATTGTTATTCTCTTTTATTTTTGTGAAATACTAAAAGAAATCATCTTTTGTTTTTGAAAGGAAATATACGACAAATAGCCAGATGGTATATATTAAAGAATAATCGCAAAGCATTACATCATGCAAGACGATTTTGCGCTCAGCTCTAGACGTTTTAATGAATCCAAGCAGATTCACAGACTCCAGCGAGACTCATTCATTTGGTTCATCTTAGGTCCTTGAGAAATCCTTAAGAAAAAGCTCTGATATTTATTTAAGAAGCAGGCGACAGATTTATGCGCAATGTTTTAGACTCCATCACCAGTGGTCTGCTTGAACTATAACATTTTTCAATGTGGAAATGTAAATTTAAAATAAGTTTGTAACTGAAATACTTTTTTTTTTTAAATGATCTCTTTATCGCATTTGTTTCGTAGGAGAAATAATTTTGAAAACTCTAAACGAATTCGCAGGAAAACAATCCTATTTATTATAAGAATAATTTCCAAAATGTGCTTAATCTTTTATTAAGGGCTCTTTTGAGACTCAAAACAAAAAATTCTATATAAAGATCGGCAAAACAAATCCATCCTTAATTGAACAACTTTCCTCTTGGCCGGTCTGATGGCAAATTGGCTAGCACTCTGGCCTTTGGTATCATAGGCTTCAAGTTCGTATCCTGGCTGTGGCATGGGTGTTTGTAAGTGGTTCGGAATCCACGTTAAACTGTAGGTTCCGATCTAATTAGCCCAAAGTGTGCCAAAAAAAACAACCGTAGAGCGACAAATCAAATCAATCCTGGTTGATGATGATCCTGGTTTCGAAACCTCAGTATCCCTGGACATACAAGACAAGGGAACATTGGTTTGCGACGCCACGTCGAAATAGTATAAACTTTTTATTTATCTTGTCAAATAAAATTATTTAATCGAAATTTTTGTAAAAAAAAAATGTTTATCCTATGCAATAATAATTTTGTTTTCTAACTTGTTTTTTTTTTAAGTTATCACAAAATAATAATAATAATAATAATAATTTTTGATGTTTTTTTACGGGGTTGGGTTGTCAGCCGTGCGCTCTACTGTCTTATTAGACAGGGACTTACGGTTTAAAGTGGATTCCGAACCACTACAAACAGGCACGACACCGCCGGAACTCGAACCCGAAACCTGTGGCGCCAGGCGCCAGAACGCTGGTCACTGGGTTATCAGACCCCAATATTAGAATTCTTACAGGGGATAATGATGTAGCTATCTATAAAAATATTCCTTAATTGGACGACATACGTTACATGGGATTCGAATCTAAATTTCTAGTATTTATAACTCCCTGCCTATTAAGTGCGTATTATTTATTTATTTGATTAATATCCCATTGAAACTATAGATCAAATTGTTAACGATCGATTACAAAGCCTAAAAATAATTAACAGTTCGCTTCATCTTAAATGAAATTTAAATGGTTTATTTGCAACTCTAATGTAATTTTAAAAAAATCTGAAATTAGTACTCTCATCTCAACATCCATTTGACCTCAATAGAATGGAATACGCATTGTATTGGGTGAAATCTTAAGCCACATCTAGAGATCCCCCATCCCTAAGCCCATCCAACGCCCTCCTGTTATAGCTATGTATTTGGGGCGCCTGCTCGAAAAGCAATTTCGACAAGTAAATAAAAAAAAAACAATTTTATATGATTTTTATGAAACATTTTAATATTTTTCCGCCTTTCTGTGTATTAATTTGGTAGTTTTGCGGATTCTAACGTTTCAAATTTAGAATTATCTATCGCAAAATCTTTTTTTTTTAATGTGAGAAATAGAAATAGAAAGAATTATGTTTTCAGTATATTTCCAATTTTTTTATGTTTTATAAGCTCTTCGTAACCGATATTTCTTCTAAATGTTTTCACTGTAATTTTATAATTTCTTCCAATTTTTCACAAATAAAAACAAAGTAAATATTTAATTAGGCCAATTTTAGCAGATAATTTTTTTAAATTGAACACTAGTCATTTTTTCTGTGTATAAAATTAGATTTCTTAAGTTAATACTAAATAAAACGAATTTAAAAAAGAGAAAAAAAAATGTATTGCGTTTATGTTATACAAATATTTCTGTTCCATATATTTTTAGACATTCGTTTATATCGTAAACTTTATAAATAGCGCAATTCATTTTATCAATTTCTCTTATTTTATAACTGATATATTTATAACGCTTATAAAATACTTCATAAACAATTTTATGATCGTATTACATAAAAAAGAATCATATCTTTTATCCCTGTTTCACTCTAAAGAAAAACAAATTGTTTCTTCAAACGAGATTCATCAATTCAGAGCCATGGATGAGACATGAGGTTGACAGACAGCTATACTTTAATACGCGTAATTATTTTTATCCCTGTCAAAACGTAAGGCTCTTCAGTGTTCTTCTTCCGACTTATCATCCCCGTCTGGAGTTTTCTGTGCATTTTGCCGGTATGACTGTCACGTGACTTTTAATTGCCGGCTGCTAGGCAGATCTCGCAAATCATTTCTCAGTACCTTTTCGAATTCCGGACTGTGAGCAACGAAAATTTTTCTCTCTCTAGATTGTGTCCAACACATTGGAGTAAGTTATGATATTTATTGAGCGGTTTCAATGTATAATTAGATAAAAAAAAGCTTCTTGGTTATTTAATTAGTTTTGTAATTATTTAAATGAACTTCTAATATTTTTATTGAGAAATTGTATTGTTCATATTAAGTTTATTAATCAAATTTGTTACTATGAACTTTGTTTAAATTAGCAAGATGTTATAGGTAGTAAAATACTCTTAAACAAGATAATGCATTAATGAAAACGAAATAAAAGTGAAACTAAGTATTTAAGTTGTAATTAGTTTTCGCATGTTTCACTTTTATTTGAAATTGGTATAAAAAGATTAAATTTGAAATTATTTTAATCATTAATAAACTATTGTAAACTAATTATTACTACTCAAACTATTGATGTTTAACATAATAAATATTCGGTTTAATGTTTTAAAATGGTAAATATTCGGTTTAATGTTTTAAAATGGTAAATATTCGGTTTAATGTTTTAAAATGGTAAATATTCGGTTTAATGTTTTAAAATGGTAAATATTCGGTTTAATGTTTTAAAATGGTAAATATTCGGTTTAATGTTTTAAAATGGTAAATATTCGGTTTAATGTTTTAAAATGGTAAATATTCGGTTTAATGTTTTAAAATGGTAAATATTCGGTTTAATGTTTTAAAATGGTAAATATTCGGTTTAATGTTTTAAAATGGTAAATATTCGGTTTAATGTTTTAAAATGGTAAATATTCGGTTTAATGTTTTAAAATGGTAAATATTCGGTTTAATGTTTTAAAATGGTAAATATTCGGTTTAATGTTTTAAAATGATAAATATTCGGTTTAATGTTTTAAAATGATAAATATTCGGTTTAATGTTTTAAAATGATAAATATTCGGTTTAATGTTTTAAAATGATAAATATTCGGTTTAATGTTTTAAAATGATAAATATTCGGTTTAATGTTTTAAAATGATAAATATTCGGTTTAATGTTTTAAAATGATAAATATTCGGTTTAATGTTTTAAAATGATAAATATTCGGTTTAATGTTTTAAAATGATAAATATTTTATAAGCATTTTATGTAATTTCATCATGAATTGTATAATGTTTATGCATTTAATGTTTTTAATAAAATTTTAAAAAAATGTATTTACTGCTTAGTCAGTAATTGAAGATGCGTGTGTTAAACTATTTTAAAACTAACACTTTTTTATCTTGAAATTAATGCTGGATTGGATTCAAATATTTTATCTTCTACATTAACTGAGTTATTTATTTCACAATAAATAACTCGATAATAGAATTTTAATTTAAAAAAAATACTATTCTTAACTGAGCATTGATTGATTTCAATTTCTTGTAAGAAACCATTAAGTTAATTGAACACTTATTTATTACGTAATCAACACATTTGTTCAGAATTTTAATTTCTTTATCAGGAAAATTTTCGTAAATTATTTCGATTTTCAGTGTGTATTTAAGTCCTGCCGATAGTTGAATTCGCTAAATTTTCTGAAGATGTTTTCAGAAAAATTAAAATTAAGTTTACTAACATCTTGCTATCAAATAAAATTCTTGTTAAACAGGTTTAAGAATTTCTCGATATCTTAAATAAAAAAAAAATTCTTTTGGATTATTTCGTGCAGCACTTTTGCTTATATGTTTATTTAATCCTTTTATCTTTCAAAAGAAAATATTTTTGTTTTACTTTGTATTTAGCAATAGTTAAAACAAAAATACTTTTTTCTAAAAGATAAAATCTTACTTTATATTTAGCAATAATTAGATGCTTGAGACCGAGTGGCTACTGACCACTGTGACGTTCAGTACCACTGATTTCGGGTTCGAGTCCCAGCTGTGCCATGGATGTTTATAGGGATTCGGAATAAACTTTGTCATAGGTTCCAGTCTAAAATGGTCGTAGAGCGTTGTGAGGATAGTGTTATTCGCGTCCGTAGCACATCGTGCACCCTGCGTAGTGCTAAATGAGTAACAACGTTCGTCCGTGGAGCTCACACGACATGCCTAGTTTATATTGGGCTGCTCACAGGGAAATGGTCAATGCGACCCAGTCCTTGACGCAACTTTAAAAAAAAAATTAGCACTAGTTGAAGCTTTTTATCATATCAATATTTTTGTCAATATCGCCACATTTTCTTAAACATTAATTATGTAAGAAGATATGCATGCATTTCGGATTTTGTTCAGCATGAAATTTTATGAAGACATGATGGCCGAGTTCATTAAGTTGTTCTGACTGATTAAATATAATCTTATTTTTATTAATTACAATTTAACATTTAAAATTCCATAGTTTTATAAATTTGCGATTTTTAGAATTTTATTTATAGGTACAATTTTAATAATGAAATTTGACATTGTTCACTTTTAACATAAAAACTACCGCAATCATAAGAAAATATTTAATTTTGAGGATAAATTTGCTTTCAAATACTATAACACAATTTGATTTAAATTTTCTCTGATTGTTTGGAAATGGATTCGTAATTTTATTATTGAAGTTGATTGGACAAAATTAAAGAGCGGCATGAAAGAAAATTATGTTCATATTAAAAATTAAAATTCTTAATTTTTATTTGATTTTCTGAAAATATTAGAAAAGCTTTTAATTTTTGTAAATGTGAAACTAGTTTTATCTTCACTCCATTCGCTATCTTATAGTTCACAGAATAAAAGTATAATCAGCCCTATTTTTACTGAATTTAGTCGGAAATTCTATCAATGTATCATATCACTGCATTTTTCGTACGTGATTTCCGTTTAACAAGTCTAAACATGAACATTTTTAAGTAGGCACAAATGTTTTCGCTACCGTATTCTAACTTTTTGGTTTTCTTCATTTTAAAAAAACAAGTTTAAATATGGAAAACATCATATTTTTCATATGCAATTCTAGTTTTAAAAATGGTTCACACAATTTTTTGTATAGCTAGAGATTAACTCAATTTCGATATTTAGCATTGCATGTATTTCTAATTTTCAACGCAAAATTGATGAATTAACCATTTACACAAGGTCCGAGTGCATCTTTTAATTCTGATTTATCCTTGGCAATCAAGACCCATTATACCTTATTACCGTGTGACTACCGCACGGTGCCACGGGTTTCGGGTTTGAGTCCCGGTGGTGACATGGATGTTGTAGTGGTTCGGAATCCTATTTAAAAAGTAGGTCCTGGTCTAATACGGCTGTAGAGCCTTGGGCGTAAGGCTGATAGTCCTACCCCGTAAAAAGAGAATCTCCTGTCTCGAAATCTGCCAGTAGGCAAGCCTTAGCCCACCATGAGGCTGTTGCGCCAATGAAGAATAATATATATCACGTCTGTACAAAAAAATTTACGAAAAACTTTTAAACTAGAAAAGTACTATCCATATACTTTAAGCCATATAACATTTTTTTTTAGTCATTCCTTTGAAATCTTATTCTAAAATCGATTCCTTCCTTCTTACTCTTTTTTTGCACCCAATTCCCGCCCCTTCCATATCCATTACTCCCTCCCATATCACAAGATCAATATTTTCCATTTCCACAAAAGCCCCATCCCGTGTAGAGGAAATGATACGAGGGATGTGTAGAGAACGCAAATATACGGTCTCTTTTATTATTTTTAAAGTGATGCGTGCTCGGGAAAATAGATGGCGCCTTGGTCGTGGTAAGTCAAGTTTATCGTGGTGAAACTTTTTGATTAGCCTCGGTTTACGAGTTGAATATCAATGATCCAGAGTTATTTTTATTGCGTAACTGAAACTGTTTTTGCGGAAGGTTCTTTTTTTTTATTTTATTTATTTATTTTTAACTATTTGTTGGTTACAATGATAGAACGCAACTTGTGGGCTCCAGAAAGTCGGTTTGCAAAACCTCTGTGTAATGTGAATTGGCAAATTAGAATTTGTAATTGAAAACTAGTTGTTTTTATGGTGTGTCAAGGTTTTTGAAAACCGAACTTGCGAAAATATGATGTCGTCTTTAATTTTAAGACAGTTTTCCTCCGTTAGTAACGATGCATCTCTATAAAATTCGGATTCAAAGAGCTAAAAATTTGGTATTTGTGTTAAAGCATGAAATGAATGTTATATGAAAAGTTTTTTTGCTAAATTATGTTCTTAGTTCACATTAAATTAGGATTTAAAAAATTATTTTTCTAAATTATTTTTTTAAATTATCTTTTTTATAACAATCATACAAAGTTGAGAAAATAGAAAAACTATACGAGTTTATCATATTAATAGTATGAAATAAAAAATACAATATCTTGAAAAGCCATTTTTATCGATTCTATTAGACTTTTGAGCTGATTTAATATTTTCAAATGCGTTTTACCAAATTGTTAAAATACCCCTATCTCAGGTTTTAAAAATTATTTAATGACTGATATTTTAAATAGTATGATTTGAAATTTCATTGAATGGGTTTTTCTAATAGTTAAACACCACTTGATTATTTTACGTCTATTTTTTTAATCTAACGCAAATTTATAATTGGTCAGTAATTAGTGTAATTTTAATTTTTATTTAACTAAGTTCTTTGATTCAGAAAATCAGAATTAATATTTAATAAGTCCATACCAAAATTAAAATTCTAATAAATAAGTTCACATAAAATTATATTTCTTTTTTAAAAAAAAGAACTATTTGAAAAAGGAAGGAAGTTTTTGAATGTAATTAATATTTCTGTTATAATTTGATTGATTTAGAAGGTTAAATTTAATTTAAATTTCGAATTGGACATATTTTTTTTATTAAAATAAATATTCCAAATTAGATTTTTCTTGAATAAAATTCTTAATTCTGAAAGTAATTACCGAGAGCTGTTGGTTATTTAATGAAAAACCATAAATGAAAATAACCAGCATAATTATTTTTAACTTGAGTATAATTACTAATTCAACCAGAAATAGTTTACTATGCAATCGATAAAAATGCGGGTTCTAATGATTTATTTTAAAAATCATTACTTGCATTCGATAAAGCTTATGTTAAAATTGAGTTATCATTTGCAAAATAATTATGAAATTATTTTAGCTTATAGAAAGAGAAAGTAAACGTTTCTTATGTGATCTCACTTATGAAAGGAGAAGTCATTGCACTTCATCGTAGTGTGATATCTTCCGTCACGGTTGAACTGTTTTCTGGCAGACTTGCTACAGATTTTTGGAACACGTTTTGCAGCGCAAAACTGTGTTTCCTCGAAACACAGAATGACTACAAAAATAGAAAGAAATTGCTTTCTCATTATTTTTAAGGCAGTGACAGACAACTTAACACTTTTTGTGAGACATCCCATTTCAAAGTTAAAAAAAGAGTTGATTTTCAAAAAATAAATTAAACTATCGGAAAAGTAATATTTTATTTAAAAAAGTTCGTTGTCAAGAAATTTAGAACAGCAGTATAAATTAAAATCAAGGAATCATCATAGGAATCAAGGATTCGTAGGAAGCAGAAAAAAAAAAAAATCCGTGTAGGTTAAAAAGTTAGTAGCTAATAAAAATGATTATATAAATTTTATTTTCTTGCTTACAGTGTAATAAATAATATGGAATAGTAAAAATATATTCTCATTAGGGATTTTAGAATAATAGTTAATGCAATGCCTTATATACTAATCCTGAAGTTCTGTATTCTTAATCCTATATAAATCAAATGCGAGATAAGATTGTATAGATTGCTGGGAACTAATAATTATTTCCCCATCTCATTTGTTGAAAAATATAAATTAATAATCACATTTAACATTATCTTAATTTTATTTTCAATTTAGCAGTAAAATTTCAAAATGTATTTTTTTGTATCAGTGATCTTTTAATAAATGAATCAATGCCGTTTTTTTTTACTAAGGATTGGTTAAACTAATTAAATAATAATTAAAATAAAGTTCTATTTAAATTCAGGTTGAATTCTAATTAAAGTTTCGCCCAAAATCATTTTGTTCAACTAATGTAATTGTATGCTAAAATACGACTAGCTTAAACGGTTGTTTTTAGTTAGGTTAATTTAAACTCAGAATATAAACATTCTAAAAAATGTTTGAATTTTTTCAGAATAAAAAAAAAATTTATATATTGCGGAAAATTAAAATGCATTTAGGAAATTTTCATAACTGAAAACATTCCTAAATAAATCTAGGTTTTGCAAAAAAAAAAAAAAAAAAATTACCCGGATTGCTACAATTATAGTAGTGCATAAAATAGGAAGTAAATATATAGTATTGATAATAATAGGACAATATATATTCCATGAAGAAACATTTTATATGCTAAGGAATATTTTTACTTTAATTCATAAAGTATTTCGGAGCGTATTTTTTCAACAAAATATATTTTAAAATTCTACATAAGTAAAAAAAAAAGAAATGATTTCATTTCGATACTCTGGTTAGTAATATTTTTAAAAGGTTGTTGTATCCATTATAATAAAGTGTTGACGAGTACAAGTGTGCCATTAGGAACAGATGCTTTTCCACTCGTAAATGAAAACTAAAGAGGCAGGTGCATTTAATGGATTTTCTCTGCGGGTGCCAGTTTTTTTTTTTTTTCTGATGACACCTCTAATAAGGATACTTTTGTCATCAACTCAGCTACGTTTCCATTTTATCATGCTAATTTTCTACCATGCCTTTGAAAAATTTGTTTTTCAACTAGTTTTTTTTATTTAAAAAGCTTGTGTAAAATAGATAAAAAAAATTAATGAAACATTCTCTTTTATTTTTTAAAATAAGGAATATATATTTTGGGGAATTTTATTTTTAAATACCAATATTATAAGCGAGACTTGCCTAAATTTCTAAATCTAAATTCTTTTACTCCTAAACACCACTCGCCAATCTTCGAGATTTTTGTTTAATAAAGTGTTTTAGTGAAATAACGCTAATATTAGAACTTCTATAAATAGCGGTAACAAATATATGCCACTCAAGAAACTATTTTCATTTATGGATAATTTCAGAGATTTGAAGATCAGTTGGCTTTCCATTTTTTGCCGTTTAGCCAAGAAACAAAATATTTTGTATTTTGTTGTACAACTAGAGTGCAACAGTTTGGATAGTTTTCTTAATTTCGAGTTGCATCTGAATATTAACCTTTAAGATAAATAATTTTGTCCCTTTTTTTTTTTTTAAATAAAGATCCTGATGGCAAAAAATTTCCTGATTCAAATTCGAATCTTGGCGGTGGCAGGGATGTCTGTTAGGGGTTCGAAATATACATTAAACTGTTTGTCCCGGTCTGTTTAGCCCAAAGTGTACAGAAAATGATCGTAGAGCGACAAACCAAACCTGGTACTTGATGCCACAGGTTTCGTGTCCGAATACCGTCAGTGCCATGGATGCCTGTAGGGGCTCGGAATCCCCTTAAACCGTAGGTCCCAGTCTAGTATGACTGTAGAGCTGAGGACTGATAGCCGTACCCCATAAAAAGAACACATCTCCTTTCTCGAAATCTGCTAATTAAGCAGTCGAATTTGGCCGACCATGGGGTTGTTGCACCAGTGAAAAATATATATATTGAAAACGGGGCGCTTCTGATTCAAAATTTATTGTAATCTGTAATTATTCTTATGCAGCCTTTTATTCTTTACTAACAAATATTACCCTGCGTCATTTGACTACAGAAAATGAAATATTTTTAATTTTTTAATTTTATTTGGAAAAAGTCTTAAAATACAAAAGAATCTAAAGAATATTCACGAAGGCGAAACATTCGATAGTGATTAAAAATGATCGTTGCCATATTATAAAAAAAAAAATTATTTCCTAATCACTATTTCTAAATGGAAAGAATTCAAAACGTAAGAAATAAATGATAAACTTATAGAATAGAAATAGACCATATGATGACAACAGTTCAAACCATCATCTCCTGCGGGATGGCACCAGACGAAAATTATCAGTCTGGATGGAATTGCAATTTAACTATAAAAGAATAAGTTTTTTGTTGAATTAAAAAAATGTTTGCTATGTGTCAGATAAATTATAAATTCGATGGGGGAAAAATAAAAACTTAAAATATTGCGTATAAATTTAATGATAGATTTATATTCTCTTTCTTAAAAGAAATTTTTAAGTTACCATGGAAGAAAAAAAAATCGATCAAGAGTAGTCGCCTCCATCCAGCAATAAAGTTTATCTCTCATACTGGCGAAGCTGGATTTGTCATATTTGCTGAAGACCGATAAATAAGTTGTTTATCCTTTCGTACCTACTGGTATTTCCTTAAGGGAATGACTTTAAATCAATGAATGTGTCTATCTCCAAATATTTTGATAGCTTCTTTTTCGCAGAACGAATAAAAAAAGGCTTTTAAAAATATCATGCTTAAAATACATTTTTTTTCAATAGTTATACGTTTGATTTTAATCTTTTTTTTATAGCGTAGTCTTTTTATAATGCATTTTTAAACCTAAATAATATTTGAAGGCTAAACCTTTGAGTATTTGTTGCCGCTTTATATATTTTTGCTTTCCTGGGCCATATTCAAGGATGAACAGCCATGGGCTATTGTTGAATTGCAAATACTGAAACAATAGAAATAAATATAATTGCTGCGTGCATGATTTTTATGTCTATGATTACACTATTGAATCCATACATTTTTAATATGTAAGTAACAAATTAAAATCAGAATAAATTACTAAGAAAACAAGTAATATAAAAAATAATTTTTTTAAGTCAATTCCTACTTTTTTTCACTATATTGCAGCAAGTCCTTTATAAATAATTTTCATTCATTTTTTTTAAAGTTTATCTGGCGCCATCTATTGGTAGATACATGCAACTTAAATCTAAAAAAAACTAAAATTAATTAAATTTAATTACTGAATTAATATTTGAAAAAACTGTATTACGATCCAGTGTCATCCACTACAAGTTAAAAAAAAAAGTATTTGAACTGGAGTGGATGAATAAAAAGTGTTTTATGAACGATTGAAAATTTGAACAAGATATATATAGGGAGAGTGTGAGCTAATAGAAGGAATTGAAATAAGTAATTTTTTTACTAACTCTTGCCAAAAACAATGATAAAATATTTAAGGTACAAAATAAAAATTAGTTGTTCATAAAAAAAAAAAAAAAAATTCGAAGATTTTGTATGATAAATCGTGCATAAAAGTATTTTATGTTAGCACAAATCACACGGTATGAAAAAAATTATTTTAAAAAATCATTCGTTAATATATCGGGAAAGAAGAATTCAATTCTATAAAAAGAAATTTTTTAACCAAAAAAAATTTGAGAAATTTTTTTTTTATCTTTTGATGCACATAAAATTATGCAAAAAAATTTACAGTTGAATTCTTAATTTTCATTTCTAAGCTCCGTTAAAATTCATACCGATATATAATCTTTTCTTTCTATGTCAAATTTTTTAGTTTAAAAATTAAATGTATGCATTTAAGTTGGTAATTATTAAATTTTTTAATTAAAAAAATATAGACTTTAAAGCATCCTCATTCTAGTGTTTTTACGAAATGAAATATTTTGTTTTGATGTATCATGAAATGAACTTTGACATGAAATGCAATCAAGTCATCCTTTAAAAAAAAATTGAATGGCTCTCTTTACACTACTATGTAAACTACAGAATTTAATATACTCAATGCATAGTTGTGTTAAGTTTGTTGGAAAGAGTTAATATTTTCAAATATCCTGCGGTGACCGAGAATTACTTTTGGCGCCCTAAAGTGCTAAAATGCCCAACTTTCCTTCTCTACTAATTTGAACTAATGTACTATGTGTCGACAGTCTTTATTCTGTTGAAGGTCATTTGCTTGTAAAAGACTTTAGACTATTATTTGTCTAGACTTCATAGACATAATAGTTTTCTTGCTTTAAATTATAGGTTTCAATATTATAGTATTTTTTAGTTGAAACTCGATTTAGTGCAAGAATTTACTAATTCAAGTTCCTAGTTTTTTTAACTGATTTAAAAATAGGACATGAAAAAAGTCAGTTGAACAATTTAATTTAATATAGTGAACGAAAACAGTCCCAGCAAAATTAGTTCTTAAAATTGCTTTGAAATGCTAGATATAAAGTGATTTTTCTTCTTTTTTTAGTAAATTTTCAAGACTTGATTTTAATCTTTAGATTTATGCATTTTTTTAGTTTTTAATCTGAACTTAATAAATATGTTAATTATGTTTTAATTTTTTCCGAATAGTTATCCATTTTGCTTAAAGATTTAAAGCATTAAACTGTTGACATAATGTCTTAACTTGATTTTTTTCACTCTTTTGTCTCAAAATTTAATCAAAATATCTTTTCTATCAAGTTTTTTTTTTAGTATAAAAGAATTGTTATTTTGGTAATAATTAAAAATTTTTAATTTTCTTTCTTTGAAAAATTTCAGATTAAAAGATAAGACTTAATTGGATTTCAGCTTTTCTCTCGTTTCACTGTGTTTTTATCTCCTTAGGCTGTTAATTATTTTTTCCTCTTCGAAAGTTTTCATGCAGTGAAACTACTTTTACGGAATACTTAAAACAAGATCAGTGCTTTGCCAAATTACGTTTCTACAGACATGTTGGCACATTTTTAAAGGGAATAATTAACTAATCTGTCTTGTGGAAATTTTTTTAATTGATAAGGATTGTTTTATAAATAAGGGACTGTAGGAAGAAATAATTTTTATTAATACTTTTGGGATATTTTGTGCTCATAATTACTCTTTAGAAGTTTCTGTCTCTTAAAAATGAGGTTCATGAAAAAATATATTTATATAAAAAATATATTAATGAGTCAAATATATTGACTTTACAAACAGTTTGGAGAGTTCTATTTTTATAGAACTCCAAGCTGTTTGACAATTTTAATGTCTTTAGAATCTTTGTCCTTTTTAATAACCATGGAAAACATGTGAAATAAAAAAAAAATTACTTTTGCTAACAACGTCAAACAACTTAATTTAATATTTGTTAGTAGTGGAGAGGTTTCATTGTATATGAAGAGATTTATAATGAGAAAATCGTATTTTTAAAATATTGCACAAAGAAACTTATTATTAAAGATATGTATATCGCCGATTTATCTTTAAGCTGTATATTTAAATAGTAATGTATTCTGATGTATTTTATTTAAAAATAATTATTAGTGGAATAAATTGAGCTAATTCGTTCATGAAGCTTATATAAAAATTGATTGAATATTTTATTAAATATGTTTAATAACTTTAGCGCACTTTTTTTTGCTCAATGAAACATTGCCCGAATCTTTCTCAAAATCGTGATGAAATTATGATGAATCGTGATGAAAAATTAAGAAAATTCTTTTGACAGTCATGTTTTTTTTTCCTTCCGATTCTATTGGGCACATTATAACTCTACAAAAACCTTTTCGTCATTAAAATGTTGCATTATGTCGAGATTAGATTAATAAAAAAATTTTACAAATTTGATAAACTTCTGTAATCATTCAAACATTAGTTGTCAAATTGAAGTAAATGTATAAATTACAGTATCGATTGTATTGTCAAAACTTTGTAATGTTAAAATCATCTACAATCCATTACCAAACTATTGTAAAACTCTGTTTATCGAACTGTTTCTGTACTTTATTTTTCGAGGAGAAAACTCCTGTTTCAGCATTGGCTTCTATTATTCTTTAAGAACCTATATTATTTCACTCATATTAAATGATGTTTTAGTGTTTAATTAATTTTAATAGCACAAGTTGCATTTGATCATTAGTCGGTTTAACAGTTTGTCAGTTTGCAATCATATATTATCCATCAGTTTCGTTGCTGTATTAACTTATCCTTTAGAGTTGACATTGTCATTGATAATGTTTAAATGTCATCAATATTGATTTCTGTAGAGGTACAAGCAAGATTCTTGTTGCCTGAATACTGAATTTCTTCTTGGTGTATAAACTTCTTTTATTAAATAACTATCATACCGTGGCACGAAGCTTGAATATAATCCAAATTTTATTTCAGCCCGACTCGTGCCTCAGTAGCAATGAGCGCCGCGGGGGCGGAGGTTCAATCCGCTGGCGGCTTTATTGTAAGACACTGTTTCAAAAAAAACGGGTAAACTCGATGTGATGTTCAGCATCTTGTCTCTTTAGTCGGACTACCTGTTAGTTTTCCGGGTTTTCTCCCATACGACACGCAAATGCGGGGTAGTTCCCCGTAAAATTCCTCCCCAAAGGCACTGCCCTCCTTCAGCGTTAGGGAGCCAAATCAACTTCCTACGGGTGTTCCATCGCAACGGAAGTTGTCCCCCATCCTAACACGAGACCCCACATATTCTTGGACTTAGTTTAAATGTTGCTGTCTACAAAGAGAGATAAGAAAAAAATTATTTAAACTTTGAATTTCGGAATTTGTATTATTCTTTAGATAAGAAACATTAATAATTAAAATTAATGATCTAGGTTTATACTGAATTTCGGAAACCAATAAGTGTAATTTTAAAATTGCCTTTTATTAATAAAAACACTAAATTTTAATAAGAGTTGCATTATTTACGCTATCTTATTAAGGCTACATTATCTTAAGACAATATAGAATTAAAATAGCAGTTCAACAGAATAATAATTGAAATCAATATTTTTTATTCTTTATATTATGTTCAATTCTTGATGAAAACTACTCTCAACACGTTTGCTGAACTATAAAATAAGGAAATTTCTTTTTAACTATCCTAAATAGACTGGCGTATTTTATTTTAAAATGTCTTTTTAAAAAAGGATGTTATAAACAGTATCAACGAGCAGATATTTATTTATTCAACAGAATTAAAGGTAATGTACCTATGTAAAACTTCATTAAAAGCGTTTCCAAACCAAATTGCATCTTTTCTTAGTCTCTTACATAAGATTAAAATCCTCTCTGGAGATATCCCCTTCCACTAAAGAGATTGCCGCCAAAAAACGCAAGAAAATTAATGCGAGTTTCTTACTTAATAACCTTCTTCCACTTTTGTTGAAGGCACTACATGAGGAAGGATCCGTATGATTTATTGTGCTCATATCCTTCTACTAAGGCAGGAAAAGGCTCTCAAATGTAATATTCTAACAGCCGGTATTGATCGTCTGGATCTTCGCTGAAGTAGTTCTTTTCTTATGTACGCACGCATTCATTTTCATTTGTTGTACGGGAAATAAATGGTCTTCAACTCTGCACTTTTACTTGGTTGGTTAAGAGAGATTTTTTTTGTAGGGAAAAAAATAATTTTGGGGATTTTTAAAAAGAAATAATTTAGGGATTTTTTTGTAGGGAAAAAAATAATTTAGGGATTTTTAGGGGAAAAATAATTTGGGGATTTTTTAGGGAAAAAATAATTTAGGGATTTTTTATAACAAAAAAAATAACTTTGAAATGACCTTATGTTAATGCAAGAGTAAGTGTAGTTAGCTGTAAGTTAAATGGCACGCTAATAGTTTTCCATATATTGCGTGCAACCATTATGGGCCTTTGACTTTAATTTTTGTGCACGCAAAATTAGTTTATATGGATAGAGACATAATATGAATGATTATTAATGTAAACTACTACTGTTTATTGATTTATGACTTATTTGATATAAAAAAGGTAGAAAATAATAGTGTTAATAAATTATATTTACACAAGCTTGTTTTTCATATCAGATTGGGATTTGTGGTTAAAAAAATACAAAGGTCGGATTACATATTTATGATCTCAAAGAATGAAGGAAAAATTCATTATAAATCATGTATATTAATTTAAAGCTGGTTATCTTTCATTGTTTCTCTATTAAATATTACTTATTGTAAAGAATTGATTCGTTATTGTAAAAAAAAAAAAAAAAAAAAAAAAAATCTAATTCATTTCTTACAAACAAAATTTGAATTTCTGAAACATGCACCTCTTCTAAACCCAATACAAAAATTTAAACTTCAAATTAATTAATATATGAGCAATACATGGTATATTTCTTTCAGAAAATATGCATTTATCTTTAAAATCAATAAGATTTAATCTCCTTGGATCTTCTGCATTTGATATAAAATACTTACTTTTAATACAATACTTTAATACAATAATACAATACTTTTGAAATTGCTTTTATGTAAAATCCTTAGAAAAACATACTTTTATGTTTCTTTTTAATAAACAACACTATTGAAAATTTTTAAGAGTATTTAAAAATAAAAATTAGTTACTTTTATTTAAACTTTACGCCTAGTCACAGCTTCTATAAAAATGTAAACATGTTTTTGAATAATTTCTGTAAAATAATACTTTAAAGTAATAATTTTAACTATATTTTGAAATTCAGTTATTTATATAATAAAATAGACAGTAGATAGAAGTTGATGAATACTACAAATGAAATTTATTTCCTTTCAAACTCAATTTTATTGAATTGTATGCACACTGGATTACAATAAATATTCCATCATATTTTCTCGGAATAGTGTAAATAATTTCAAATTATTCACAATTCTATTCCATTCTGTCATTGTAAATTCAAAAGTAGTCAAGAGTCACGACTTAGTGAAATTATTTTGAAAACAATGCAACTCTTTATCAATGAAGATTTTAGTCGCCTCTTAAATTGAAATATATTTCATAACAAATATGACGCAAGAAGCGTTGTTATTTTTTCTTCGGATGAATTTGCTGCTAAACATGTCTATTATATGTACTTAAATTTATGTGCAAAATGCTTCTAATATGCTAATTTAAAAGCATTCCTCATATTAACATATAGATTACAATAATATGCTGATCATAGTTTTGCATATTTTCGTTTGAATGGCTCTTTAATGTTCCGCAGTCATGCGATGCGAATCCCAGAGGATTGTATATAATTTATTTCGACACTTTGTAGACTGCTGCAATTCGTTAATTCAGTTGTCCAAAATTGAACTTTTAAATAATTAAATAACATTGGTAATTGAATAATTAGGATATTCTAGTATTATGCCTATTCTTCACTAGGAGTGTAATATATTGAAGGCTTCAAAAAATTTAAGTTGAATATAAAATGTCAACAAATAATATGCATCCATTTTTTTCTTCTGTATTGATTTCTTAAATATTTTAAGATGTAATTATAATCTAATAACGAAAACCTAATGGCTAATTAAAAACCTAATAACTGGATATTTAGGTTGTATTTCGCATTTGAAAATTTTGTTTATAAAGTAATGCTGTAATAATAATAAATATTACAATTCTATTTTTTGCTTAAAATTAAGAACAGTCTCCCCGTCTTTGAATGTGGAATAGACATATCTAGGTAGTCATATACTACCTAGATATGTCTACATAGTCATATACTAAACATAGGTGCTCAGCTTGTCACGGCATTAGATTGGGAAAAAGAGCGCTAAATTTCACACTGGTTTTTATTAAAAATTGCAATGCATGCCGCCTAAGAAAAAACTACTAATCAGACTCTCTAACGAAAAATGGCATGTAAGAAGATTTGAAGAAAATGTGGACCTATCAAAAACTCGGAATTAATTTAACAAGCAATGGTCAATACTAGAGGTAATGAAAGAGAAGATGCTGTCTTGAACAGATGTGAATGTAAATTTAAAAGTTTTATTTTCTGAAGTCGTGTAACACACGGGGTTCTATGTCCCTTGTATTTAATGAAGTAAATTTTAAATATTTAAAATAACAATGAATTTAAATAGCTATAGAGTTAATCACAACACTTCGTTTTATTTTTCAACAATACCGTAACTAATATTTTCCGAAATAAGTTGTAAAATAATGGAAACTCTTTGAATTGGTATTTTTATTAATATGATATTTGTTCTTTGTGAGCATTTTAGAACTCAAGAATTTGACGTAGAATAGTTTTATGTAGATTTATCTCATAAAACAACGGGATTGAATTCATTCACGGTCGTCATATAAAAGTATATAAAGTCTGCCAACTGTGCTAAGGATGAAAATGTATAAAATCGTTCTCGCATTTCTCAATATAAAATTTCAATTATATTAAAATCTTGTAGAATGACAAAGACTTTGGGACAGCAAAGCAATTGTTTCTTCAGAGAAGATCGTCTGAACCATTAAATTAGCGTAACTAATCAAAATAATTATCGTAATGAATGCTAACAACTAGCATCGTGCACCATTAAAGATCCGCCTCCAGTTGAAACCAATCAATCAGGATGGAATGCTTCTGTTGGCTGTGGCCAAACATAAACTCTTCCTGTTGTGGGAAAAGTGAAAGTCGATCCGTCAGACCGAATTGCATCCGTCCAGTAATCAAGGTTCTAGTTTTAATGTTCTGTACCACTGTATGAATTTTTTTGGCAATTAATCAGAGGCATTTTACGCTTTGCAACTCGGCCATGAAAATCGAATCAGTTAAACTCCTGATGAACTGCTCTACTTGAAATTATCTTCTCCGCTAATGTTTAAATCTGATGAGCTGTGTATTTATTTTTGGCGAATAATTCTTGTCATTTCTCACATTTCTGTCTGATACCTTCCATTTTTTTCCAGATTGCGTATTAGAGGCAAAGGCATTGTTCTTTTTGATATTTTAACCACGATTCATCTTACCTACAACGTCTCTACCTATTAACGGCTTCAAGAAGAGGGCCACTTTCAGGTCCATGGGAACACTTTAATTTTTACAAGCATTATATATGTATATATACAGAACTCTGGGTTATTATACTATTTGCAAAGAAATGAAAATTAAAGATATAAATTTGATTCACAAGTGCAGTTCACTCCAAAGTCGGAGATTATCAGAGTTCTTGAGTCTACGACGAATCTAATGCACCGATCTGCGGCAGACCTTAATTATCACGCGGCATGATACATGAAACCACAAGGGGCTCACTTTGTAAACAGGCGGAAACTCCGGCCTATTCAGTCACCTCAGAGAAAAAAAAAGACACTTCTGGTCGACTCGTCGCAGAACACTCTCCTTCCTTCTCCAAAAACCCCCCTTTAAGAAAATCCGCCAAGAAAGGGGAGGGGTCAGCTTCCGTCACTTGTTGGAGTAGACACTTTCTCAGCCCATGGTCTATTACCAATAAAGTTGCACAACTCATGTATTATCTATAATAGTTTCGACATGTGAAGGTCGAACAGATAATTGCCAATTTCATGATGTATCATTATCCATGTCACTGCTTATCTGCTGTCATTTTTTTGTGATGGGTTGATATTAATTATATCATAATTATGCACTTGCAAAAGAATATAAATTTCTTTCACCTGGGAACAGAAATGCTATCTTTTCTCGTTGGAAAAAGGCTTCATACCACACCCACAATATCAGTTGTTTCAGAAATTGAAATTTTTAGTTTGCTAACACCTATAATCCTGCTTTTCTGCAGATCGCCGAGATTTTACAGTTTATAATACTATTGCACTACTTATCTGCGATTGTATATAGTAGTATTTGCATCTGCTTATAAGTAGATAGTTGACTTTCGATCCTATTCATATGTATATATAGAAAATGCCACCTGAATCAAACTTTTAAGTTATTATAATTTCTTTTCCGTTTCTTTTTTTTTTTATCCTGTAGGTGTTTTCCATTACTTTATCTACCATCTGTATTTGTTTAAAAAGTTATATTCCAGTTTATTTTCTAAACACAATCTTGAGCAAGGAACATAAAAACATTCGGTTTAAAACCGCCCGACACTGCTGTCAGATGAGTGATGTGTAAATGTTTGCTTGTGTATCTTTATGTAAGCCAGAGGAAGAAAACTTCTTTTTACAGTCTCTCTCCATCTTCTCGGTGTTTCACGCTATGGGATTAGGAGCGACTTTTCCCCGTCTGCCGAATGCTATTATTAATGTCTCATGAAATATTCATGCCGGCTTGCGGTAAGAAAAAGTAACATAGTCGATGCATGGAATATTCGTTGTGGTTAGATTTATGCACAACAAAAAATGTTTTCTGTATGCTGAGGTGAAATTTGGTTTTTAATGATCAGAAAATTTGCATAGGATCTTTTACGGCTTTTTTTTTTATTTATTAAATGTAATATTTAAAATCTTGTTATAAATTGGTATTAAAGTATGAATTATATATCATAAATCGTAGCGGAATTCATGAATTAAATATTAAATCCTTTTTAGATTGCCATTATAAAAGAGTATTAATATATTATTCAAAATAAAACTTCACTTAATTGCACTGGGAATATCAGATGTGAATACCAGAATGCAGAAATAGTTTTTTTTAATCAATTAAAATTGTGATACTGCTAGTTTTAGACATATTTCTTACTTCTGACTTCCTTTTGCTTATAATTACGTTTTGTCTAATTTTTTTAACTTTGACAACCTAAACCTGTATTTGAATCGACAACTAAAATTATCGAAATTTGCATCATATGAAAGACATTTTATTTTTAAGTATAGTGACCAAATACTGTTTTGACTACATGCCACAACCTAATACATTTTTAGAAAAATAATTAGTCTCAAATGTAAGCATGTAGAAAGGAATAATTCTTTTTAAATCTAAATAAATTTTCACATCTTAAAATCTCATCTTGAAAGTTTAAAACATCTGTTTTTTATCATTCATAATTGAAACTTGTGTAAAACAAAGTAAATTAAATTTCAATTTCATAAAATCCAATTATTCTCCAAGTTTGAGTTTTTTTCAATCGGATTGTAAAATAGTTAATAAATAATGCCTTTTGCTTATAATAACGTTTTGCTATATTTGAATTACTAAAAAGCCAAAATATATATTTCAAGTATTTTTCTTAACATTTATCTAAATCGATAAATAATTCAATACCGAATAAAACCGCAATATATTTTATGCATTTCTATCTGTCACATTAAAGTTCCCATGTATTCAAAAAAAATTTGAATTTTGGAACTGTCAAAAATGTCCACTTTTTAGTGACAGAAAATTCTTCAATGTCACGTTCAAGGACATTCGATATACTCTCCACCCTCATCCAACTAGTCTCGCACAAAATGGAATCTTTCAACCATTTTTTTTCTTCTTCAGAGGAATAGTTTTATTTTTATTTGCTTTCCTGGGAGCTGACGTAAATGTTTTTCTCCCGAGATCGTTTCAATGTATCGAAACCTTTTTTATCGAATCTATTCATTTTTCTCCCGTTGCTATAGTAACGGATTGTCGGAGATAGGATGTTTCTTAGTACGGGATTAGTTAACCGTGAATGAATTTTTTATTTTTTGAAGCTTTTCTTTGAAATGTTTAAACTTTACTGATAGTTTGTTTGGGGATAATGTGTTCTTTTGTTATTAAAAGGAATTGAGAAAGGTGCGCTAACTATTTTAATGTATAGGAAACAATTTAATATTACCGTATGGAAAAGATGAATAGGCCGCTGCTTTACTATCAGCTTTATTTTACGCTAGTTTAATTTTTAAAATGATAGTTAGATTTAATGATACAAATTTAAAAAAAATTAAACATGAAATGTTATCCGTATTTATTATAATAAGAAATTAAATATTTAAATATTAAAAAAACATTTTATTCGATGCTAATATATTGCAAATAAAAAGATAAATGCATTTGTGAATAACGTTCTAGTCTTAAGTGTAGGATTCCTAGCTATATAATTTGTTTCGAATCCTAAGATTTTAATTGCCAAAAATATGTTCTCTTTTAAAATTGCGCTAAGAAAATTAAATGTGGTGGTTGTTGGAAAATGCATTTAAAACTCGCATGCTTGATTCAATTGCCCTATTTGTAAATAAATACTGCATACTATTGATATGAAAAGAATGTAAATAAAAACCATTTGGATAATCATTTATGCGCTTTGTTATGACAAAAATCAAACCATGTACTTAAAACACTTATTGTAATATTACACATCGAATTTTTTATTTATATTAAGGGCATTACTTATTATATACAAACATTTTTTTCTCTACTGCCTGAGTACAAGCGAAAGGTCTAAAAACTGAACAAGTAGTTGGCAAACAATTATACGAGTAGTCAGAACAGTGGTTCTCAAATGCAAAGGCCCTGTAGCATTCCAGAGAAATACGTGTCCAGATATAAAAATATAATTACTTTTTCTTGTCAGTTTTCCCGTTTCAAAGACAGCTTTCATTATAAATACCTTTTCTGATTGCTTTGCCCCCCCCCTTTTATTCACATAAAAAGTGCCAGACAGCTGTAATATGTAGTATGGTTCCTACTAGTATCTTCCAAGTATGTTTACAAGAAACTAAGAGCGGTAACTTCCACTGTTGGCTACTCGAAGCGTTATTGCTTATGCGATTTTCAATGTTAGAAATATTTCCATTGCAGCCTATGAGACTCCCCCGTTTGTAAGTGTTACTTTGTAGAGTTGATCATCCAACATTAAATTAACAAAAAGAACTAGTAGTTATATCTAATGATGTGGATTGATGATTAAGCATAAAGAATTGCCTCTTGCTTTAAAAAAAAAAAAAAAAAAAATAATTTTTTTTTTTTTTTTTTGCAATTTTAAAATATATATGTGAATTAGAATTTTCTACCCTCACCAAAATTAAGTGTAAAAAAAAAAAATCGGAGGAAATCTTTTGTGCATTGACAAGAAAATGTACGGTTGTCTTTCAAATATATGCCCAAACATTGAAGAAATTGATAGGACATTTCAATCTTCTGTTTCTCGTAACACAAAAATAAACTTAAGGTGCATTTCATTTTATTTTTTATCGCATTTTTTTTTTTCCTGTAATATTTGACTTGACTATTATAAAGTATTTCTCAACAATTTGTATATACGGCGCCTATAATTATTTATAGAGTTTTTAAATGCTCTCCGACTTCAGAAAAATTGAGAACCACGGAGTCTAAAATTAAGAATTTTTATAGTAGAAAACTTCCCAAGAATCTTATTAAAAATACATAAAATCTTGTTCATTCAAAAAAAGCATCACTAGATTAAGTTACAATTTGAAAATAGAAAAGAAATGAATGTAATGTACTATTACATTTTGAATTCTAAAGTAAATTTATGCTTGCTATTACAAATAATTGTATAATAAATAAATATATGAAAACATTGTCGAAACTGATCCAGGATTGTGAAGAATATTGGTAAAAACATTAATTAAAAATTAAATTTATATTTTGAATGCATACTTTAATGTTAATAATAAATCTAATGTCTGAAAAAAGCCCAGTTTTTTTATTTATTGTAAATGATTAAAAACTAATTTTCATAATATAACTCTTTATGCAATAAATCGCATTAATATTTCTTACAATATGCATATTTAATTAGAAGAGTTTGAAAGAAATTTATCAAACATATATTTATACAACAAAATGAATTCATATTTGATAAATTGAATATACACAAACATTTTGAATACTTAATTTAATTTTCTGACTGAGTTTCTGTTGTCTTTGCAGATATTAGTGCAGCAACCGCTGTTTGGCCGTAGTAGAAGCCCGCATCTTAGAATCACCAATCCCAAGATGGTGGGCCAAGCACCTTCGATCGAGTACCACGGCCTCCCGCCCCCCAGGGGTCTGTACCACCCCCAGTACGAGAAAGAGGCCTGTGGTGTCGGTTTCATAGTCAATATCAACGGCAAAGCTTCGCACAAGGTGAGTTCACTTGCAATCCAACCTGTATCGAGTTAACCTTATGGCAGGTCACGAAAGAAAACTAATTTCAATGTGCTACAGAAAAAAATATTTTATCTCACACCGCACAATATTTGTATTGAAACAAAACAAAACAAGTAATATAAAAAAAAAAAATTTTGTGGAGTCAATTCCTACTTTTTTTTCACTAGATTGCAGAAAAGTCCTTTACAAATAAAGTGGAAATTTTCCTCTTACATCTGGCGCCATCTATTATTAGATACATGCAACTTAAATCTAAAAAAAAACTAAAATTAATAAATTAAATTTAATTAATGAATTAATATTTGAAAAAATTGTATTAACATCAAATGTCATCCACTACAAGTTTAAAAAAATGTATTTGAACTTGAGTGGAGGAATAAAAAGTATTTTATGAGCGATTGAAAATTTGAACAAGATATATATAGAGAGAGTGTGAACTAATAGTAAGAATTGAAAAAATATTAAAAGTTTAGTTAAGAAATTGGTTTAAAAAGTTTGGTAGAAACTGATATATCATCACCAATCGCACGACACCCCAGCGTGGGCCAAGGCTTTCCTTTGAAAAGATTTCCATGCATTTCTCTGGGTGACGATGGTCCTCCAATTCTTAACCTCTTTAGTACAGCAAAATCTTTTCCAACTGCATCTATCCATCGCAACTTGGGTCGGCCACATCCTCTTGTCCCTGTGGCTTTGTCAAAACGAGCCTTTTTATAGGATTTAAATCATTCATTCTAAATACATGAGCAGCTCTGTTTAATTTATTGATCTTAATAAATTTTATAATATCTGGGACTTTATAGCATTTACAGATTTCTGTGTTGTATTATATATAAAGATATACAATTTTTTATGAATAAGATGATATAACAGAATCAATAAATCATTTTGGATTAGTATTATGTTACGGTTTTTGTTTCAATTAGATTGTAATAAATTGGGCATTACAATTTTTAACTGGTGGCTATCCGGTTTTGCCCATGTTTAGTAATATTGCAGTATATTTAGAAAGTCATGTTGATTAAGAATAATAATTAAGATTCCTGAATTGAGATTGAGTAAAATAAAAATTATGTCTCCAAAATCGATTACGTTATATATTAACCCTGTCGGAATGATTCGAAGAATAAAAAATAAGTTTTTTTTAAATATAATGTTTCGGCATTCAATAGTAAATGAAATAAAAAGAACCCCAAAAGCCCCCCAATATCTGTGAACACGGCTTTCAATAATTTATCATACATTTCACGGAGTAAGTTTCCATTTAAAAAAATTTTAAATTCATTTTTTTAAATTCAATTTTTTTTCTTTCATTTTAAATTTAAGAAATAGCTATAAATATAAAATCTGAAAATGGCTTCATGGAAAATCTAAAATGGCATCATAGATGTGGAATTAACAAATAAGATTGGTATGTAAAAATGTAGGCAAACATTTGTTTTTTTTCAAATTCTAAGAGTCTTGAAATGGTGAAAAAATATTCGAATTTTAAAAAGTATTTTATTAATATTATGCTTCTTTTATTTTGGCAAATAAAATTGAAACAACTTAGATTAAATCCTTTAATTATATCGCACATTTTTTGTCTTGCCAATATACCCAACGTAACGAGGATCTGTTTCAGTTTAAAAAACAGCATATTATCAATCAGAAAAAGTCATTTTAATTCAAAATTGTTATATTTCACAATTTAATAAAAAAGGCTGTTTTTCTGTACTCTTCATTAATTATGATTCAATCTTTTTTAAAAAAGAAATTATGTATCTGAAAGTATTTCACATTATCCGTTCAGAAAGAGAAAATCCTTGATATTCCAAGAGAAGAATAAATCTGAATAGAAATTACTAGCCTAGTAAGGAATACCATTTGATTTATCTATCGATTAGGTGGTTATTATTAGCTTTTACGTAATAATCTCTCTGCGGAAGTATGAGGAAGCAGAGAAAAATAAAGCTTTTTTGAGCCTCTGCCAAAAAATTACCATCCCAAGGATTAACCCTTCCGCTTCCTGATAATGAAATAATGTCATTAATCTTCTTTGATGATAAATTAAGTATCATTACGGCATCCGAAGAATACTTCCTCGATGAGGTGTTGGAAGAAGATTATATTTTTAATTTTATGGACTGTTTTTCTCGAAGTGTTTCTTTTGTTAAAAAAAACGTACATTTACATACTTAAAATTCGTAATCAAATTTACTGACAAGTTAAAAATGAGTTATTTTTTTTTTTGTTAGAAATATTTTACCGGTATGATTCAAGTTTTATTAAAAGGGATGAAGCTTTACTTTAAAGATGCAAATTAGAAATTAGTGCCTTTTTTCAATTTATTAAATACTGTTGCCATTTAAATTCCTTAAAAAAAATTATTTATAAATTTTTATATAGAAAATTTCATGTGCTTTAAAACTCAAATTTCATTGCAGAGCTTTTAAACATACTATTTAAATGTCGTAAATTAATGTTCCAATATGAATTAAAGAACGAAGAATTAATTTAAAAATCTGCTGAGATTAAAACTATACAATAAAATTTTTTTTATAAATATTACTTATAAATCCTATTAATTATTTACACATTTTGTTAGATATTTAATGAATGCATTATAATGTTTATAACTTACATAAAGAATCTCGTTTCTTTGTGCAGCTTATAGCAGATGCAGCCACCATTTCCACTCGCATGGAGCATCGCGGAGCCTGCGCCTGTGACAACAGCACGGGAGATGGGGCAGGAGTCACGGCTGCCATACCCCATTCCTTCTATGCACAGGTGCTCAAGTAAGTGTTCGCTGTGCTTTTTCTTTCCTTCCCCGAGCGACTGATAAAAAGAGAAAAAATATCACTTGACGTGGAAGAATTCAAAAATTAATTTATTACTACAAAAAAAAAAAAAAAAAAAAAAAAAAAAAATGTAGTAATAATGAATTGCATGTACTTGAAAATGTACAGACCTTTGCCCTTAAAAAGATGTTAATAATTAATAAAATGTATTAAAATTTCAAAATTAACATTCCATTCATCGTATCAAATGTCTCATAAGTAAAAATTAACTTGGGGATAAATTTTCAACAGCTGTCTAGGATAAATTTTAATCTGGGATAAATTTGTCTGGGATAAATTTTCAATCTTTGTTTACCACCGTGATAAATCTTTACCACCTTGCCATCTAATCCACCTTGCCACCAACAATTTTTATTCAATTTATTATTTTCCTATATAAAAAAAAAAAAAAATTCTTTCATTCTCTTCCGCTAGATGGCACTAGTAAGCTAAATAAAGCATAGACTGAAAAACTACACGAATATGCTTTGCACAAGTATATAAAAATTGTTTTATAATGAATAGTTAAAATTATTTAATTGATTTTTTTTTTAAATAATTTCATATAGGTACGGCTTTGTTTTCTTCCGATTGGCTCTTTCAGAATCTAGTTTATAGAACAAAATTCGTGAATATTGTTTCAATTAAAATTTTAATTCATTTATATATAAATTAAATTTTGAAAGCTGAAAGACTATTTCTTTGCACTAATGAGGGGTTAAAAATGATTTACATAATTTACATTAATTACTTACATAAATTTTATTTCCGAAGTTCATTTTGTAAAATATGAAGACTTTTTTTTAAAACTTTGTCTATTCTTTGTTTTGTGATTGACCTTTAGTTTTTTAAATTTTTATTTATGAGACATTGAATGGAATGTTAGTTTTGAAATTTAAGAAATTGAAATTTTAATACAATTTATAAATTAACAATTTTTAATGGTTTTTAAAAAATTATTAACACTTTTAATAACTTAATTCAAGTTTATTATGAAAATAATGAATCTGTTTCAGAATTTATTCTCAGATATGAAACAGCTGAGTAAAGCTTCATAAATTAATATATTTCTATTTGGTTAACTTTATTAAAACAATATGCCATTACAAAATTATTGTTAAATTGAAAGGGAAAGGTATTCAACTTATAATGCAATTTCATATCTTCACTGAATAGAGCATTTCCATCTGCAAATGGAATTTATTTTTTATGGATCTCTCCTTTTTTTCTTGATCACGATAGTATAAAACAACTTGTTGTAAGATGTTCAACAGAAATATAATAATTGTATACTTAAAAAAAAAATTCTGTAACAGAAAAATAGAAATTATCAATGTATAATCTTGGAAAATTCTTTAAATTAAAAACTTTTTTAACTTGGATAAGAGTGTAGTATCTATAACAGATATAATATGTAAGCATAAATTCCACCACAAATATAAACATATTTCATCAATTTCATTTATTTATTTTTTTATGATTTTATTTTAAACCACCTAATAAAAAATATTTTCTTAATTTTTGAGTATACAAATAGAGGTATAAAAGATATGGAAGGGAAAAGTTGAACTTTTGTGGTATAAATTTTCATCTATAAGGAATACAAATACTGAAGCATTTTGATTTTTTTTTATTTATATATTATGCATTTGTCATATATTTTCAACTGAATAAATAGAAAAATAGTTAATATTTGTTATTTTTTTTATTTAAGTTGCGTTTTCCTTTTAAAATATACGCCGAATTATTCAGTCGTTAAATCTGCATAATGCGGTAAATAAATAAAATTAACTTTCTCTTCCTGTAAAAAGCGATGTAAAAAAATTTGAGACGAAGGAGAAAAAAAAAAATGCTTGAATGGAATGGAATTTAACTCGAAATAAAATTTATTCCAGAGGGAAATTTAATTCGAAAGAGTTTTTGGTGCATATTTTCTTTCTGTTCTTAAAAACCGATATGGCTTATTCAAGACCATGTTTACCACAGAAATAATGTTGCAGAAAAATTCCAGAAGCCGGCCCATTTTCTGATTGCTGTTTTATTTATCTCAGAAAATGTTAATAATTTTACTGAATGCAATGCTAAAAATAAGAATTAGAAATTTTTTCTCGCATTCAATTTATTGATATGTTCTTGATTATTGGTATTCATCAAATCTATTTTGGGATTTAAACATGAAAGACTGGACATTTTATTATCTTGCTTTGAAATTCGTCATTTTCAGTAAATAAATACTTTCAAACGCATAATGAGGGAAAAAAAAAACTTTTGTATTGACAAAGCAAAGCCATTTTATGTTTTATACTAAATTATGAAGTTTCCATTAAACTTGTTAAAATCTTCTAAATATAAGTATGCTTTTAAAGTTCACAATTTATGAAATTTAATATTTAATTCCGAGATCTTAGGAAAGAAAGTTTTATTTCAGCTTCACAAGGAGAAAATTTTTGGTTTCATATAGTATTCTATCTCGGCAATCTATGTAACATTTTTGTTCACTAGATCTCGGTTATAATCGTGCTTTTATTGTTTTATTTAATAATTTGCTTATTTAACAAATTTAATTAAACCTGCATAACTATTGGATATTCAATTTTCGATGGCTTTTTAAAATGGCATAATTGTTCAAGACAATCTCTTAATAAGAAAAAAAAAAAGATTAATTGCATTTATTGCAAAACAAATTGGATTGCATTTATTGTGTTTTAATCTAATTATAATATGTTGTATAATAAAGATTTACCTCCAAGATAAATCCAATGAAATTTCCAGTATTTTTCTATAAAAAATCCAAAATTTGTAATCATCAATTCATATCTTTTGTTGCATTTACATATAATAAATATTGCATTCACTATTATGTTGACAATTTGAAATATTGTTTTGCTATTTGTTAGCCAAAGTACTGTTTATAAAATAATCCAAAATTTACTTTTGGCTTTGATAAAATATGTTAAACACAGAAATCTGCTGAAATTTAGCTGACTTTTGAATTTTAAATGTCCCTCTAATATCTGAAGTTTGATTATGTCTGATTAAATATTTTGTATTTTTTTTTTCTGAGTATAAAACTAGAATTCGTTAAATATTCTTCAGAGTTTATAAAATTCTGAAATTTCTGCTTTTACTCTAAATTAATCCCTCTATTATTCTACCAACAAAATTTTACTATTTTACGTCAAAATAAAATAATTTTATTTCAAAAGTATTGTAGCAGAAGATTACTAGAAAAATATACTAGAAAAATAAAACTAGAAAACTAGAAAAATATTTTTATTTAAATGTTTTATTAAACATCTAAGAACATTCCTCCAGCAGATTGCTTTTTTTGTCCTTTCATTTATCAAAATTGGAAACATCTGTTAAGAACCCTTTATTTGCATGTAATGCCAAAAACATAACACTAAAAATTTACTAGTGTAACTTCTTAAATTTTGAAATGTTTTTTCAGATCGACATGCTTTTTACAAAAATATTCTTGTAAATAGCATTTGCATACACCAATCTAGCCTCTAAAGTGTAAAGATGTTTAGTGCTTTATTACGTACGTCAATGGTGGCAGTTAAAGTGTCTAAATTTTCTGAGATGAAAGCTAATGGAAACTTTTAATTTCAGGGAAGAACTGGGCGTCACCCTTCCTCCCAAAGGCCAATACGCGACAGGCATCATTTTTATGGACGAGCACACCTCCAGTCAAGCTGAAGCGCAATTCACGCAACTTGCCAAAGAGCTTCACTTGGAGGTAGGTTTACTTATACAAGTCTGCAACAAAGCAGTCGAACTTGCATCAAACATTGTTTAAATATATATATATATATATATTTTTGCAATAACATTTTTTCAAAGATGCTGAATGCCGTATAAATACATAAATTTCTATTTTATTTTTGTTTGAAGATCTCAAAAAAAAAAAAAAAAAAAAAAAAAAGAAAACTAAATAGATGAATAATTAAAAGATGTGATGATTTTTTTTTTTTTTTTCAAGTTCCAAAGTCACAAAGTTAAATAAATCCACTAGTGACTAAAGCTAACGCTTTTTCACATATCTCCAAAAATAATAAAATAATATATTATCGCACAGTATTGGTAAAGGAAATTTTTCTGAAGTATAATCTCTCTAAAATGAGATTTTAATTTGATGAACTTTATATCATGGAAATGAAATCTTTTCAATTCATTTTTATATCAAAAAATTAAATCTATTGTGTTTATTTTGCGTTATCGTTAATGAATTTGTTACTGAATAATAAAACTTCATTAATTAACGATTTTTTTTTGGCTATATATATAATCATATAACAGGCTGAACAGATGAAAGACCCAACTCAATAGGCATCAATGCATAGCAATTCAATAAGCTTCTGAATTATTGACGAAAAAAGGAGGCAAAATCATTTTTAGTTAAAGTGAAAATATTTTTCTACTTAAACTTATATCTGTGAATAGCCACATCTTTGTCTACAGATACTCGAGAAAGAAACTAGCTTGAAAATAGTGATATACCTTTTATGAGATTCATTTAAGTGAAGAGTTGGCATTTCTTTCTATTTTAACTGCAATGTATAGCATCGTCAAGGACATTGGTCCAGTTACGGTATGCAAATACCCTAAATTTTTTTAAATCTTTATTTCGTGCAGGTTCTCTGTTGGCGCAATGTTCCTGTCGATAGTTCTATCTTGGGATATGTTGCCAAGGCTAATGAACCCCTTATGAGGCAAGTCTTCATTGCCGCACCTACCATGGACTCTGACACATTCCGAAGAGAAGTAAGTCTGCATTGCAGTTATTTAATTGTTGTAGTATATAATATTAGCCGACGAAATCCGAATTACGACGAGGGTATAATTATTAAAAATTAGTTTAAAGTCAACTGGTATTTAAAATAGATTCTGTATTTATTGCGACAGTTTGAAATCTAATTATATTTACTGATCAGACATTTTCAGTTTTTTTTATTTGGTCTGCTACGATTTAAAAAAAAAAAAAAGCTTATATTTTTTTGAACTCTATTTTTGTAACTTATTTTCTATTTTTGAATTTAAAAAAAATGTTATGCACTATGAATTTATTTCTATACAGAAGGAAGAAATCCTTTTAAAAAACTTAGCATTTCCCTGTTATACTTAGTCCGCGCTATTGAAGGTATTTTTTTTTTTCTACGTTTATGATGACTAAATATCGAGAATTTTAGTACACTTTTATTGGAAAAAGATACAAGTACCAGAAAACTTATCACATTATACCGAAACTAGAGGTTAAAATCTGAGACTAATAAATATCTGTCAAATTTTATTCTATAAATTGCCCCTATTTTGATCAAATTTACAGAGAACTTTTTTTGGCAAGTAAAATATTAATCATTTTTAAGTACTGCTGTCGAATAAAAGTCTGAGATTTTCCGATTTTATTTCCTTGATCAAGGTGTTTTTTTTTTTTTTATTCATATTTAGAACTCTAATGCAATGCAAATTAAATTTTAAAAAATGCACAATATTTGGAATCGAAATAATAACGTTGATGATTGTTTTTAAAACTTCGCTAACCGACTCGTGGCAACGTGCGTCGTTGGCGGAGGGCATTAGGGAGAAGGTTCCATCCGCTGGCGACTTTGTTGCAGACACTGTTTCAAAAAACGAGGAGTCTGGATGTCGTTTGGGATGTTCAGCGTCTTGCCTCGTTAATCGGGCTACTTGGTGGGAGTTATGCGGGTTTTCGCCCATACGACACGCAAATGCGGGATAGTTTCTCCTAAAAGTCATCCCGGAAGGCACTTCCCTCTTTCATCGTTACAGGGCCAAGTCAGACTTCTACCTATGGGTGCTCCATCGCAACAAAAGCTCCCGCCCTCCCTCCTTTTCCTTCTTTCGTGAGACCACACTGGTTTATAGACTTCGTCTAGATGTTGCTGTCCAAGTGTGGGATAAGAAACAACAACAAAACTTCTCAAATGTCTCAATGATATTTTTGTATGGTTCGTAAACTGAATTTTCAAGAAATAAAAGAAAAGGTCTTGCTTGTTATTAAAATTTAAATTGAAATATATAAAGAACAATTGTTTATTTTGTGTTTTAATTAAATGAATTATCTATTTCTTGCAACATCTTTTTCCATTAAATTATTAAGATGGCGTATTGAATTCCTGAATGTATATAATATAAACCAATAACAGCAAAAGTCTTGAAAAAAACTTGTTCGTATTGATTAATCTAATCTTCATGTTTTTGCAAGGTTTAGTATAAACTAGACAAATACGGCATTCTTCTTTTATTAAAACAATTTTTTCCTACATTTCTTGTTGCAAGCGTTTTTTTTTTTATAGATAAGTGTCTCATTAATGGGCTAAGCTAATGATGAGTCTTGTAACGGAAAATAAAAATAGATTGTAATCATACTTGCTTCCAAAAGTAACTCATTATCTTTTATTTTCTCCGTTTGAACCTTTTAGGATCGCCCATCCTCCTTTGAACATAATTGTTTTTTGAATTAGCTGATGTTAGATATAATGGTTGCAAAAACGGTTACTCATAAATTTCCCAAAAATCACGTGCCATCCGTTATGGGTATAAAATAGATTTCCCGTAGCCAATTCATATCCAGACTAATTTGGACATTGAATTTAACTTTTTTTCCATCTTTTTTTAGATTGTCCATATTTTCTACATAAAAACTCATTATAGCTTAATTTTACTATCCAGGATAATCATAGCATGATTCATAATTGCATTGCATGATAGAGCAAAAAATGCAACTTCTTTTTGTCCTTGACCTTACGCCCAAAGACATGGGGCACTCAAAGGGAGAAATCAGACTTTGCCCCACCCGGTTATATCCCCGGGCACTGGATACCCATTTTAGTCGCTTTTTACGGCATGCATGGGCTGCAGTGGGGCTATTCTAACCCGGACCCACATAAGACCTGTTCTTGTGGAGATATATATTATATATGGCTCCATAGGTGAAAGAAATATTGCCAAATAAAATGGTACGAAAGTATTTAATGTAACAACATAATTTTTTTCAGTGAATAGTCTCTTCAGTGAATAAATGAGTTCTCATTATTATAATGAATATTTTTAATTGGAAAGAAGTTAATATTTCGAATATTTTAAGATTCGGACATTTTTAATGCATTATTTTATTTAGAGAAATTGTTTTAGTAATAAAATAAAGATGCCATAAAACTGGATGGGTAGAAGGAATAAATACTATATGACGGTATTTTGTTCCAATTTTGAACCCCCCTCTCCCTTAAAGCTTGAATTTTAAATAAAAATGTTTTTTTTATTATATCTGAGACTTAATCTTAAAATTGATTACGAATTATAAAAAGAAGTTTGAATAAAATTGGTTGAAAAATTTGTTTCGAGATGTTCACAGAAATTTTATAAAGATGAATATTTTGGTTGAGAATTAAATATCAATATAAAAGAATAATATATTTATATTAAAGAAATATATCCTTATTGAAGAATATATATAATCTATATCAAGGAATGAGTAGTGTGAAATTTGAGCGCCCTAATCAAATTTTTAAAATGGGAGGAAAAGCAATTTGATTTTTCAGAATATTCTTTTCGCTTTTGAAGTTTTTAAACATATAGTTTACTGCGTAATGGAAATCTGAGCTTTTCATTCCTTAAGGACTTAGTTTCATCCAATTTTGTTTTGAAGAAAATGTCCTTCCTTTATATTAATATTTTCTCCTGAGGAACTTCCAGATCTAAAATTTCATTTTGGAGTGGAACTCTTATAAGTTCAAAGAGAAATAAAGTTTGGTAAGGGTAGAGTTCAAATCCAATTTAATACAAATTGTATGAGCTTTATTGCCTTTCACTAAATAAAAATCATTATTTAATAAATATTAATAGGATTATTTATCGAAAACTTAAGTATTTTCTTCTTTTTTGCTTTTCGTTTCATACCACCTCTCAACATCTATAAGAAGTAAAGAGCAGTGTCTTTTTAGAGGAATTGAAAATATAACTTTCTTATTTGCGTATCGTGTTTAAGAACACTACATTACATACATTTTCAAAAACATGCCACCAATAGGATGCAACTTCCAACACTTGCATGCTATAATTAAAAAAAAAAAAAGAAAATTGTTTGCCTCTAATAGTCGGACTGGTGATTATAGGGGGTGGCCATTGACTTTTGGGGGATTTTTCGGGGTAACATCCCTGTATTTACATGTAGTATTGGAAAACTGAAAAAACTCCCATCCGGCTGTTTCGTTGTCAATGTGTTTTATACCTACTGTCACAAACCCGCACTGTAGGTATGCTGTCCCTTCTAATATTTTCGATTCTGAAGCATGCACAGACAAAGAATCCGAACCTGTGCTCTCCTAGCCACGAGTTTTTGAGTATTAATTTATTCTATTATAATGACAAATTTAGCTGATATGATGTGGTGTAGTTCAGCTTCAGTGAAATTATTTTTTTACTTCGGTAAATTTAATTAAAAAAAAAAATAGCAACGGAAATGCAGAGAAAATAAGAAAATATGGACATTTCAGAAGATAAAGGTGGTCTGTGCTCTACCAGTAATTTCCCAATATGATCATTTACCAACCAAATTTGTGCTTGGAGTATAAACATGAATGCAAATTTTTAAAAAAATTTAAGATTGTATAAACATTTTAAATGTACCAAAAGCATAATGGGAAAAGCAGCACAATCCGGCTACTTCGCTATCAATGTGAAGCGTGTTATGCATACTGTCACAAACTCGTACTTTAGGCACGCTGTCGCTTCTAATATTTCCGTTAAAGCATTTCTTACTTCTCTTATTCAAATGTTTACGAATCGTTCATTAATAAAAAAAATTAAAGAAAAAAAAAATCGAACTGTGCCGATATACATGTTACCCTCAAAATTTAGAATTTAATGTAAGGAAAAAAAAACACATAACAGCAGTCTTAATTAATTCTATAGGTTTTTTTTTTTTTTTTTTATTTCTTCAAAACGATTTTCTTTTCTTGAAAAATCTCATTTTCACTTTGAAATGAAATTGTCTGTGCTTTCACCAGATGATATTTTTGAACAATTTTACATTACTTAATTATATAATTATTAGACCTTGAAAAGAATTTAAATAGATATGCATAGAAAAGCTCGGGAAAGATATTTAAATAAAATATTTTTTATTAAAAGAAATGTAAATAAATAATGAAACTGAAATCTGCCGGAAAAATTTCAACTTATCACGTATAAGCATTCGAGAATGGATGAATAAACTCGGGAATATGCCACTGTTTAATAATGCACGAGATATATGAAGCAATTGATTGGAATACTACAAGAATGGCCAAATTCAATAGCCACATGAATATAGCAATGTTGAATAGATCAAGAACTTCATAAAGAATGAATTGTTCAAGAATCTCTAATAAAAGAATATACAAAAGTAAGATAAATGTCGTCTCGTTCCCAATGAAGAATGATGTTTTTCGACCCCTTCACAGCGAAACGTCATTAATCGCACTCGCAATAAAACCGTCAAGAGAATATATCAAAGGTTTCAGGCGAAAATTTTGGTCGCTTGCATCTTGTCGCCTTGGTGAGCACGAGCCTTAAATGAAGAATGATGTATTCCCAATTCTCCAAGAAACATTATCGCATTCAATAGTCAAGAGAATATATCAAAGTTTGAAAATTCTAGGCATAAATGAAGAATGAAGTATTCCAAATACAAGAACCGTTATATAGTACATCTCCATAAGCACGGGAAAATGCCAAAGATGATAATTGTGGAACTTCAAGAAGGAATTGATCAACACACTAAGAATACTCATAGCTATTGAATATACAAATGTGCTTCAAAATCATACTACAAAACATTTCAAGCAAAAGTCAAATTCTCCAGAAAATTCCTTAAGATTAACGTTATTCATAAAGCATTTCAAGAGTTAAGGGGCTCAAAGTACCATTTTCCGCCAAAATTTGAAATGTAGTTTTATTTGCTTGGCCCTAATTTTCGGATAACGTCACGGACCCCTAAACAAGATAACATCATGTTCACACATGATAAAAAAAATAATCAATAAGAAATATTAAAAGTGGTCAAGTCAAAAAAAAAAAAAATGGGAAAACTTCGCTCTCAAAAACAATATCCTTAATTTTATGGCTAATAAAACATATATTAAATGCGAATTACGAATAAAGATAAAGTCTCAGACCTATGATATCATTTCCTATTCGTAATTCTTTTGCAAACTATTTTTAGAACTAAACAGTTTGAAAGCGCAATTTTGCAATAAAAAGTACAGTTTTTATTAAATTAAAAATGCCAGAAACAATTTTTTTTATAATTTTTAACGTTCTAGATAAAAAAAAAAAAAAAAAAAAAATTCTGCTTTCAAACTGTTGATGCAAAAAAATAATAATAATAATAAATAAATTGTGAGGGGAAAAAAAGTGAACTACTAAGTATTAACATTTTTCCCCCAATTGTTTTTAAGTTTTAGGAAATACAGATAATTTGCTTTATTAAAGAGAGATGTGCCCTATGGCGTTATATAAACTACAATATTTCATTCTATTACATATTTTAAGTGGTAGAAATTATAACATTGTTTTTTTTATAAAAAAATTTATTTTAATGTTAAATTTCAAAACTAATCTAAAGTTTAAATACTATAAGAAATTTAAATGTGTATTTTGTCAATTTCACCAGATTCATTGAGTTGTCAGAACTTAATTAACTTCTGGTACTATTTTCCCGCGAAATTCAATCCGTAAATAGAAGAATGAAGAATCTCCATTCCGAACGGAATGAGATAGTTGGAATTTCTATTAGTGCCACGCTTCTGGCTGATGTTTCCAATTACTGGGGAATGCTCAGTCAAGATAACATTGTTCGATTTGATTCGGTTTGTTCTAATGGAAAAGGGCGGATTCTGAAAATAAATCGAATGAACATTTATTTCTTTCAATGTGATATTCAGAAGGCCTTTATTCGTTTCTGTTGAAATTCGATATTTTTGGCATTTGAGGTATTTATCGTTGACAATAGTGCAAATGTAATTCAAAATTCATTTTTAATGCGTTCTGAATATGCATGTTTGTTCAAATGTTTGTTCTTTTTAGCAGGCATCTTATGTCGCTAATTTGCGAGTATTTTGCATTTAATATTTATTGGGGGGTGAGCAAGTGATAAATTTTTTTGTGATCAGAATAGTATGCTATATCAAAATAATTATATTCACTTAGGTATATTTTACTATTTCATAAAGAAATATGTGCGGGTATGGATGTTTTAGATTTTTGTTAATACTTTTTATTGTAATAATACAAAAGAAATATTTTTATGTTAAACAACATTTCTTCACTGTGGCTTGGTTATATAATGTAATAATTTTTTTTTTTCCCGAAAATTTTTAACCAGCCAAACATTAGCAATACTGTAACCTGAAGCAAATCTAAGTTAATAATTTTTTTTCGTTTAATATAAAATCGTACCCTTTTAATTGATTAATTGCTTTAAGTAAAAAACAGCAAAAGGGTTTTCTTAAGGGGCATTACATAACTTTTAGTAATGTTGACGCTGTCGTAAATAAAGTTGCCAAAATGTCGTCAAGGTCAAGAAAAGGACATCGCAGGTGAAATTTGTCAACAGATTTTAGATGAAGGATGTCTTCGCCATCTTCATTTTCCCTTTATTCTTTCTTCCTCTCCTTTTGCTCTTGTCTCGTAAATTACCTTTTACCTTATTAGGAGTAGGTTGGACTATCTTAGTTTTTATCGATTTTCTAAGGGAAAAGATTTTATGTGATACATTATGGACAGTTACAGTTGTTAAAACTTTATTGGGTCATAACTGGAAGATTAGAATCATAATTTCTCTAATACATAATTTTCTTTTAAGGAGTGAGAATATTCAGTTTATTTTGGATTCTTTATATATTAATGGATTGGAAAAAAAATATCTATCAATCTCAATCTACTAAAATAATTTTCCTGTCTCAGTTCAGTGTGTACGTGTCCATTAAGCGAAAGTTTGAAATTGTTGACGAATGTACAACCTTATTTTCCTTCGTGTATATATTTAAATATAATCAATAAAATCAACAATTTTAAATGAAATAATAGTAAAGTCCTATTGCCTACGAGGCATTAAAAGCTGCTACTTCAAGCATTGAGGAATGGACTGTATCCTCCGACACTTCTTTTAAAACTTGTTGTAGTATATGTAATAGGTATTAATTTAATTCGCGCTGTTTTTTCTCTTCAAAAAAAGAATTTATTCTATTAAAAAAATAATTCTTAAATAAATCAAAATAGCTATGCATAGCTAATCCATTCATCTTTTGCCAAAGAGATGGGAAAAGTAATTTCTAATTGAAGGGAAAGACTCGTCTTCTGAGGCTATTCATTAAGACAATTTTTGACTTCTTCAAAAGAAAGCGGAGCTACTTAGGAAGGCCATGCGTCATTGAGCGAAACAAATGATAATTTTTGAAACGGTAACTAGAGAATTGGTGGGGATGAGGGATGCAAGACTTACCATTGAAATATTTCCAAATAATTTGACTTGCTTCGCAACATTTGGTCGATTATTGTCGTGTTGAAAATGAGTTTGTCAAGTGTCCTCGTATTTTGGCCGGTTTTCTTTCAACACATTTACAGCCGAGAACGGTTCCCAGGTTTTAACAAATATATAATTTTATTTATTTCGGCTAACCCAAGACTAACGTTCCATACATAAAAAAAAAAAAAAAAATAAAAACCCGTTTTGGAATCGTTTAGTACACATTTGACAAGTTTTTGAACCCTTTAAGCTGCTACCACGGGAATATCATGCGCTTCAACTGCCATCGGGAAACAGAAAAGTAGAACTTTCCTCAAATGTTTTTTGTACAATATTTGTATGTTCATAACCATAAAATATTGTTGTTCACACCTTCAATGCAATAACCAACTTAACCAAACATCTGGAAAAAGGCCGATTATTATGCTACCAAAACCTAATCAATATCATAAGTATCCTCAGAAATATCAACTAATCAGCCTAATAAGTTGCATATGGAATATTTTTGAAAAATTCTTTCATTTCTTAATAAAATTCTTTCATTTCTTAATAAAATTCTTTCATTTTCAAATCAAAATTCTACTCAGAAAATTACATTCTTTCAGCGGAATAAATTAAATTCAAAATACCACTAATCATTAATCTTGTTTTATTTTTATTCCTTAAGATTGCTCATTTTATATATTTTTTTTACCCATAGAATATATGAATGTTGCTTTCTTGAAGCTCTCATATTCAAACTCGGTTTTTATAAATTTTTATTTTAATTTAACTTGCATGACATTTTTTAATATGCTCTTACAATTCTATTTTTATATTGAGTTTCTAAATAAATGTATAAAAAAAGGAGCTTTAAACTATTCGCTACTTTTACATTTTGGTTAAGGAAGAACTGTAGTAAAATTTCTATTAAAATTTTTATATATATATTGCAAGAATTAGTTATAAAATGCATTTCGGTTTTAATTCCGGAAAAGAAATTTTGAAAGAAATAAAAACACTGAATACAGAGATGAAAACATAAATAGTAAAAGTCTGAAACTGATTGAATCTGTCCTTGTTTTGCCATTAACACCACACGAAATTTTTCTCTATAATGCTGCCAGACAGAAAAATAGTCACAAATTATCATTTGTGACATATTAATATAAGATGCAATATAAACTTTATGATTTATAAGAGCATAATTGCCAAGTCTAAAAGTTACTACTGCATCAAGTATCGATACAGCAATATTTTTAGTATTTAAAGAAATAACTGATTCAATTAAATATTGTACTTGTACATGCCCTGCAAAATTATATTTGATTACTGAAATTAGCAATTTATTGTTATAAAATTTTTATGTTTACAATAAACTGTTACTATCAAGCATATTGTTTAAAGCAAAAAAATATTAAAAATAATTTTATGCTAAAATTTAGATTGTGAATAAAACATTCACATAAATTAAAACTTGTTTGTAAATTTTTATAAAATTTTCACATTGAATCAAATATTGAATAGCAATATTTTAAAATATTTTAATAATCGCAAATTTTTCTTTGTTCAGGTTTTTGTCTTGCGAAAATATGCAACTCATAAAATTCCAACATCAGATCTTCGCTTTTACATCTGCAACTTATCACCCACCACTGTAGTCTACAAAGTGAGTATTTAGATACATAAAGTTTTATATCAAACATAATATATATTACTTATGAGGTTAAAATCAATTATGTGAAATCTGAATTCATGAAAAATTAATTTCTTTATTATTTCAATTATATTTTGTTGTATTTTGTATCCACTATATTACTTTTCTATTCATTAATAAAAATAAAAATTGAAATATCTAAAATAAGAAAATTTAATAAATTATATTATAAGTAAAAAATATATATTCTAAAAAAATCTTTGAAATTTCTATATATTAAATATTCAGAAATGCTTATTACAGCTTATGTTTATTGAATAATTTAGTTTAAGTTATAAATTGAATATTTACTGTAAAATTAATAAAATATTTTGATAATTAATAATTGATTGTTACTATCAAATATTTTAACAGTTAATTAAAAAACTGTATTAATAATCTCAAAGCTCTTAGTTGTATCCCAATATAACTTATTTGAATTTTATAAAATTTAATTGAATACAATTTTTGTTTCTTGTTTTTCTAAATTTTTCTGTCTCTTAATTTAATTTTTGCAATTAGCATTTAAGATTGCATATTCCAATAATTATAGGTATTGTATAATATTCATTCTGAAGGCTTTGTAATTATTTTCATTTTGTTGTATCTAAAATTAAAACACTTATAAATCCCATACTAAAATTTATTAAAACTAAATTTTGAAGGAACTACTTAATTATTAAATGAAAATATGACAGTAATAATTTTATTGTATATTTTTTAGGGCCAATTGACATCTACACAGTTATGGAACTATTTTGCTGACCTTAAAAATCCAGCTTTTGAAACCTACTTGGCATTAGTTCATGCCAGATTCTCAACCAATACCTTCCCTAGTTGGGAAAGAGCTCACCCAATGAGGTACATTTTTAATTTCATGTATACGAAAATATAGTATATCTTCCAATATCAATTTATTATTTCAAATATCAATTTTTTTATAAAATTAACATTTTTCTTTAATGGGCTTTCTCAAGATGAATTAATACTTATTTAATTTTTTTATGATAAAAGTTCAAGACAATCTGTAACTTTGAGTTTTAAAATACCTGAATATTGATGTAAATATTTAATAATAAATTTTATATATTAAATATTTACATCAATATTCAGGTTATATTTTATATAGACTAATTGTGTGTTGTGGATTTGACTTCACAATTTTTTTTAAAAAAAATCTAACGGAATTTAAAGCATTAATAACTATATTTTAAGAAATTAAGATATTTAAAACAAAGTATTTTCTTACAATTTCATTCTCGATAGTTCTTTTTCCCCCCTCCTATCCTTTCAACTGCAAAGACAAAATTACTATACTAAAATTACTGCTATAGTTGGTTTTTAAGTGAATGAAACTGCTATTTTAAAACTATTCAGCACTTTCTTATTTCTAAATTCAAAATTGTATTTGATTGCAAATAATTAAATATTTTGCAATCTTTATAATAAGCTGGCATAACTTAATTCACTGTTAGCTAATTCATAAACATTGAAAATAATTTTTAAAAAACTATTGCATTCTTTGAATTAAATTATGCAACTTTTAACTTTTTCATTACTATTTATTAAAATTTATCAAAAAGGTTAAAATTTAATGCTAATTGAATGTACAGAAATTGATTTTAATTTAATTATTTATAATTTTTAGAATGTTAGCTCACAATGGCGAGATAAACACCTTGAGAGGAAATATTAATCTGATGCGTGCCAGAGAAGGGGTTATGGAAAGTGGTTTATTCAAGGATGAGCTCCATAAATTATATCCTGTTGTTGAACCTAATTTATCCGATTCTGGTTGTGCCGACAATGTTTTGGAATTCTTGGTTATGGCTGGTCAAAGATCACTTCCTGAGGTAGATAGAATTGTTCCTTTTTTAATAGCATTCTAACCAAATGTATTATTGAATTTCTAAGGAATAAAGTTTTTTTTGTTAAATAGATGTTGAATTTAATAGTGAATGAGGAAAAGATTGAAATAAATATTTCATTAAAATTGTTCTTTACTAAAATTACCATGGCTTTCATTATAATAAGAATAAATTTCTTCAAATCTGAAAAGCTTTATTAGTAAAATATGATTTTTTAGAATATCTCAATATAAATGATAGAACAATTATACTAAACAAAATCACATTAATATGATTGAAACTTCTATTTTACTAGTAGATAAAAAATATATATAGTTTAATTTTTTTTATGAAACTAATATTAACAATGGATCACAAATAGACTTTTTATTTTTTTTCCATTTAATAAATGTATTATCAAACAACAGGTTCTGAATTGAAATGTATTTAATTTTCATTTTCCATTTTAATTTTCATTTTCAACTTTGTAATTGTTTAGAATGAGTGATTGAATGAGTGATGAATGAATGAGTGAACTAGTGATTTTATATCAGTTTTAAGGTTTGTTGCTGATAAAAATTCTATTTTTATGCATAAAAAAAATGATTAATATTTTACTCTATAATTTTTTTAAGGCTATTATGACAATGGTACCAGAAGCTTGGCAAAATGATCCTCTCATGCATCCTGATAAAAAAGCATTCTATAGGTGGAGTGGCTGTGTCATGGAACCTTGGGATGGACCAGGTAAATAGAACTTTTTAGAACATGTTATTGATATTATTTTTTCTTTACTTTGCTAACTAATTTTTTTTTTCTCACAGCTCTATTGACATTCACTGATGGCAATCTTATTGGGGCTATTTTAGACAGAAACGGTTTAAGACCATCGCGTTATTATTTAACAAAAGATAATCACATAGTTATGGCAAGTGAAGTGGGTGTATTGGACTTGGATGCCCAAAACATAGCTCAGAAGGTTAATTGCTGTTTTATATTTAAAATTCTTTTTTGAAAATATTCATTTTATTATATCAATCTATATTTTAAATTAATTTCATTAATAATTAAATCTAAAAATAATAGTAAAAAGTGCTTACATTTATTTATTTATTTGTTATATTTTGTAAGTAAGACAATTCTCATTAATTTTTCTTTTATTAGGGTCGATTGAGACCTGGTCGGATGTTACTAGTTGATACACAAGCTAAAGTGTTCATTAAAGATGAAGATTTAAAACTGCAAATTGCTCGAAAAAGACCATTAGAAAAATGGTTAAATGAAATGGTATTATCATTCATCCTTAAAATACTTATTAATACACTGCTTAGATGCAATTATAATAATAAACATTTATTCCAGATAATCCTGAAATTTAGTATCAATATTGTAATTAAATAAATCGACCATTAAATTAATTGCATTATTAATTTAATGGGCATAATTTGTGATTAAATTAGATTTAAAACTATCTTTTGTAGGTTAAAAACTTCTTTCTGAAAGATTCAAATTTTTAAATTATTTATGGTATCTGTTATTATATGTATCAAATCCATTACAAATAGAACATTAATATTTTATTACTTATGAAACTTATTGAGTGCTGATACCATGAGAAATTTTTCACACATTTGATATTTTTAATTGTATCACTTATTCAATACATCATTATTCTGATAAAAAATTAATCTAAAGGAATGATCAGGGTAAGAAAATGAAGCTTAAATATTATAAAGTTAAATATATTTTTTCTCTGTATTATAAATTTAAAAATTTGATAACTTCAAATGTTGATAATATTTGAAATAGCTTCAATATCAATATTAAATATGTTTTCTTCTTCCAATATAGGGGTATTAACACTTCATGTTGGACTGTCCATATAATATGCTAAACTTTATCGTTTTTTAATCGAAATACCACTTCAGTGGTTCAACAATGATTTATAATTTATTAAGAAAATGATATAAATGACACTTGGAGACTTCACATTATTCATCCACTATTTCAAACCTTCATATATATTTGTAGACCAGAAAGATACATTAATTACATCATTGTATGTTGTGGCAATTTATATATAAATAACTATGTTTAGTTTGATTAAGCATTGACATATTTTTAAGCACATTTAAAAAAATATTTTTTAGTATAATTTTAATTGAAAAAATTTACTAATTTATTCTAAATGATTTAATTTGTTTTTTGAAATATGTGTAATATTTTGAGGCTGTGTTGTCATTTTTACCATACCATTTTATTTTTATTAGTTCACATTAGATGACCTTCATGCTGCTGGGTTTGCTGCAGGTCATCATAGTAGCCATCCTAAACTGGATCAAAGCAACCGCACTACTAGCCAAGCAGTTGAAGACAGACGCTTAGCACTTTTTGCTTATACTATTGAAACTATAAATATGCTCATTGTACCTATGGTTGATACTCAGTAAGTTTTTTTTTTTAACCTGTAAATTATAAAATTTTGTTTAAGAAACTATTTAAAAGTCTACATTGTGTAGGGTTTAATTGATTAGATTATTTCAATATTTATATAATCAAAAAATTTTCCATATACATATAATTTAAATTAAATTCACTGACTGCTCGATATTCACATATGCTCGACTAGCAATATATAGTTGAGATGTACATGACTTTTTTAAATTATTATAAGTTTTTCTGAAAATCTTAGATGTGTAGTTAACACTCATTTTATTTAATTTCTCAAGCCTCTCAGTTTATATTGTTAAATAGATGATGTGTGTGTATTTGCACATGCATGTACAAAATACTAATAGCTTATGGCTTTATTACTTGTGTGGTTATTGTTTACTACTATTAGTCTGTTTTTAAATTACTCTTCACAAAATATTGCTTTAATAGGTACCTTGAATTTTAATCTTTTTACCAGCATTCCGCTTAAAAGTTTCCAAGATACCTTTCATCTCACTATACTCAATTTATTACATCTAAACTCACTTTACCATGTCTATCATAATATTCTAAAAGCAAACTTGGATTACTTGATAGATCTTGTTATCTCTGCAATTTTAATTTATTGCATCTACAATAATCCAAATCTTTATATCTGAACTGTTTTCCCCAAGAAACTAAATATTCATCAATACTAACTAATCTACTTCCATTTTTTCGAGAAAAAAAAATTAGTCCGATTCATAAACTTGCTTTCGGGTATGTAGATTTCTTAATTGTTTTACACTATCCAAATTTTCAAATGCACTGTTGTGACATTGATACAATAGAGCTTATTTAAAAAAAATACAAATAACCTACAAACTGATTTTCTTTATATCAATGTTATAACTCTTGCGATTAATTGTAAAATCCACTCTTGGGGAATCCATTTTACAAAATAAAAGGATTCTACTTCATTCTCAATAGACTTGCTTCCTGGAACTCAAATATGAGTATCAAAATTCCCTTCAATATCATCAACCTGTCGTTTAAACAGCAGCAACAAGAAAAAAAAAAAGAACTTAAGAATATTCTTTTTTTAAAAAATGGTAACTTGGGAACATTTTTTCATAAGTACTTTTTAATGTGTTATCTTTAAGCTCTATTATTATTAGAACATTTCCCATGGTTTACAATTTCCATAAATTCTTTACACTGGGGGTGTTTTCTCACATTTCTTCCTAGAATTAATAAGTCACTCCATCAATTTCTACATCACAATTCCACCTTTTCTATGCTACTAATTAACAAGAACCCTTGCAGCAGGCAATAAATCTGTGCAGTCAAATAAATTGATTGTAGTTCAGTTACCCACCATTTTTCTTTAATTCTATACCTTATCAACTCTAGATGGAAAGTTATTCTGTCTGTTCCATGTTATCAGAATATGTTAGATGTATTTGACTTAGATCCAGTCATCTAACAAAAAGAACATTTTGTGGATAAGTATTCCTTGATAACTTTCCTCAGGATGTTATAATTAATTTATTTTGGATTTTATAAGAATTTCTCTTTGGCTTTACTAATTTCTTTCTGATTTTATGGATTTTCTGGAGAGCTGGTTTCATATCCTGTATATTTTATATAATTTTTTTCTGATCTGCTAGTGCAATTCTTGCCCTTCAATCCTTTGATTTTTGTATTTGTTTAATAATGCCCAATTTCATTGCTGTAGTTTACACACACTTCATATCTGAAAAAATTTCTTCCTTTGCTTTTTTTTTCAGAGGTGCGAGTGTGAGACACTTTAGGTTTTTTTTTTTTTTTTCAATATGATAGTTTTGTTATACAATTTGCATATAGTAAAAACAGGTCATGACTTTTGTTGTGCAGAATGGTTGTTTCTAATTCACTCCTTGTCAATTCTTCCTTTGTTTTTGTATTAATGTGTTCTGTTCTTTATATGTATAAAGTTTAAAAGATATTCAAAATTCCTTGTTGCTTAGTTTTTTAAATCACATTATTATGACTATTATATGCATTAAAATCATTTTTATTGGTTTAAATATATAGCATTTAACTTTTAAAAATGAAATTCAGTCATATGGAAATAACTTGCATACAATTATAATGATTATAACAACTTAAATGTCAGAATTTTTTTAATGTTTCTGTATATAAATTAAATGAAGTGATTGAAAGTCACTATAACAATATTTTAAATTTGTTTTAGATAAATAGTTTTATAAGTATTCTAATAGAATTTTAAACACTATTTTCAGAAAAGAAGCTCTTGGATCTATGGGTAATGATGCACCTCTGGCATGCCTTTCTCAATACCAGCCACTTATTTATGATTACTTCAAGCAGCTTTTTGCTCAAGTTACTAATCCACCTATTGATCCTTTCAGAGAAAAGATTGTTATGTCATTGGTAAATAAAATTTCCTGTGAACCTTTAAAGTATCCATGATTATTATTGTTAATAAAAAAGAGGAGGGAAGGATTCAAATTATTATAATAACCTTAAATTTAATTTTTCTATTCTACTGTATTTTCATAATTGAATTTTAATTATTTCAAAACTTCTTTTTATACCAATGCAATATTTATTTTTACACCTATATTGTGATATTTCGAGTGCTAAAATATATATATATATCTTTATTGAACAAATTTTTAACTTTTATTAATTTGATATTTATTCAAATCTCTATACAATAATTTTTAGATTTTGCCAAATAATTGCACATTAATTCTTATAAAATTCAATTTAAGAATTGTAAAGTGACTCATAGATATACTTTAACAGGGATATCCAAGAATGAAGGGAATATTCTAATTTAAGTTTACTATTGTAGGAAACACAATTGGGAGGGGGGGGGGGGGTACAGTTATGATTTTTAAATTTTATACTAAAATTCAAAGCTTTGTAAATACTAAAAATTATTTGAGTTTGTTAAAATCTATGATATAATTTTATTTAAATTTTCAATATTTGTTTTTGAAAAAGGAGTAAAATGTTCTATTTTATTTTAGCACTATAATTGCCTCCCCAGAAAAGGAAAAAAAATTATAAGTATTTTTCTTAAAATGTAATTTGTCACAATAACTTGTCTCAATTTTTATTATAGGCTTGCCCAATTGGTCCGGCAGCCAATATTTTAGAACCTAGTGCTCAACAATGTTGTCGCTTATACTTAGAGCAACCTATTCTGTCTCTTAAAGATATGGAAGCTCTTAAGGCCACTACTTATAAAGGCTGGAAAGTAAGTAGTTACATAAATACTTCAATAACCTATTTAAAAATTTTTGAATTATTGAAGTCTTTAAAGAAATTTTTATTAAAAATAAAAGTATTTAAACCAAAAAATTTTAAGTTTTTGAAAACGATATATATTTTAAGATAAAGTGTAAAATCAAAAATAAACATTTAATAAGAAAAAGGCAATTTTTTTTCAAGTTGAATCTTACTTACTACTTAAAAAATTATCACAGAATATATTTAATTAGATATACTAATATCAATTTAATTTTCTAAGAATTAATATCTTGAATTAGACAAAAATAATAATAATAATAAAAAAAAATTAAAACTTAACATACTAAAAACAGCAAAGAAAATTCTTAATTTGAGAGCTGTTTAATAATAAGCTGTGCTTGAAAATTCCCTGGTACATTAAAATGTAATCATGGAAGCCACAGCTTAAAGAAAATATGCTGAATTACTTTTTATTCACTTCTAGACTAAAGTTATCGATATAGTTTATCCTGTCCATGAAGCCGCTGAGGGTTTGTTACCAGCTCTGAATAAAATTCGTGAAGAAGCTTGCAGTGCTGCAGAAAATGGTTATTCACTAGTCATATTGTCTGACAGAAAAGCAGGAAGGGACTACATCCCTGTTAGGTAAAATTGTTAAATATTAAAAGTTAATTTTGATATGTATATAAAAATAGCAATATTTAATAATTTTTCAAATCATCATTAAAATTTTAAGTATAAAAAGAAAATAATATGGATAGTTTTATTTGAGAAATGTCTAGTCAAATCTTTATACTAAATATTTCACTAAAAAAATCATTTTATGAGCATTCAATTAGATTTAAATTTGTACGTTCTATAATGTATGCATCTAAATCAATTGTAAAATCCATAAGCATTTTGAAACCTATTTAAAAAAATATGATTAAGAAAAGTAATCATGTTTGAATTTTATATTTATACAAATGCTGATCTTGACATTTTTTCTTGTATGACATATTTAAAAATATATTTATTCATAAGTATAATTTTTATTTTAAGATTTTTTTATATTTCTACAGAATTTCTTATGTGTAAATTTGATTCTTTATGTAATAAAATTAGAAAAAGTGTACATTTGCAATGTTTTTCATAACTTTTTGAGATTCTATATTTTTTTGTTACCTTAATTTACCAAATGATTGTAAATGAGATTCAAAACTACGCTTGAATTAAATTATTCAATTTTCATTTGTTTTTCCTTAGTGCTTTGCTGGCTTTGGGTGCCACTCATCATCATTTGATCAATAAACTACAAAGAATGAAAGTTGGTTTAATATTGGAAACTGGTGAAGCAAGGTAGATAATATGATTTCTAAACATGCATTTGATAATATATTTATTTCTTGTGTATAAAACAACTTTTGGATCTTTTTGATGAAATTGTATTGTTTCCTGTCAAATTATAGAGAAGTTCATCACATGTGTGTGCTCCTTGGATATGGTGCTGATGCTATTTGCCCATATTTGGTGTTTGAGAGCATGGCTGAACTACAAGGTGAAGGAGTCATCAGTGAGAGTCTTACAGAAGATATGATATTTAAAAATTATGTTGAAGCAGTAGAACGTGGTATTGCCAAAGTTAGTATATTTTAAAAAATGTTATAAACTAATTCTTGAATTGTAAGAGTTCTCAAATTGTCCATATGACTTTTAAATCGTAAAAGTTTTAAAATAATAAATAATTAAAAATAATTTTTCATTAAGGTAATGGCAAAAATGGGAATATCCACTCTTCAAAGTTATAAAGGAGCTCAAATTTTTGAAGCTGTTGGCCTAAGTGATGAAGTTGTGGATTTTTGTTTCAAGGTATTGATTTAAAAATATTCTATTTAATTCTAGCTTATATAATTATGTTTAAAGAAAACTTATCTACAATTTTGAGAGAAATTGAGTTTAAAATCAATTGGTATTTATAAATCTGTGGAATTTTCATGATTTAAACTAGAAAATTTAATTTTTTCTGATTTGTATATAATCTCTATTTTTGAAATGTATTTGCAGCATTATTTTTGAAATAATTAAAACTGATTGCAGGCCGGAATAGTCTTTGTTATATTGATAGTTTCAAACATTTGGTATTAACTTTAAGATAGCTTCTAGAAGTTAAATTATTTTACTAAATCAAAGCCCATTACATTTTTAAAAATATAGATACATCTGTATTTAAAATAAATATAAATTTATTTGATATTTTACTGATTTTGATATACAAGTATTGGAGAATTAAATTCATTTTGAAGAATTTATTCCTTTACTTAGTCTTTCTGTCCAAGTTATTTTTCTACTATATAAAGTTGTTTTTAACAAAGAGCATTCATAATTTTAAAAATCTTCTTAATTTAAATTCTGGAATATGTATTTTCTTCTAACAGAACACAGCATCTAGAATTGGTGGTGTAACATTTCGTGTACTAGCTGAAGAGAACCACGAGCGTTACCGTATAGCTTATAGTGACAGAGATTGTGATAATATGGTTCTTCGTAACCCTGGAAATTACCATTGGAGAAGTGGAGGAGAAAAACACATTAATGATCCTTTAGCTATAGCAAGTTTGCAAGTAAGTTCTCCAATTTTACTTAAAATTTCTGGAATAATTGTCAAAAAAAATCTACTATTGATATATAATATGAATATTGTAAATATTAATAATATGTAACTAATGTATAAATTAGATTTTCTTCTTTAGAGAAAAAAAAAATTCTATATTTATATCAATAAGTTTATAATTCTAAATTATAAAATTAATATTAAGTGTTTCATTTGACTATATGAAAAAGCTTACACAATGATAGTCTATTTTATTATCAATACTTATTTATTGTAAATTTAATTTTTAATGCAATAATCATTAAAAAAAACAATTAAGGAAAAATATTAACTTTTGTAATTCAATTCATTTTACATTGTATTCATAACTTAGCATGACATTACATAACTTTTTTGTTTATTGCAATTGTAATTTTTAATATTTTTGTAAAATTTCAAAATGAATTAATCTGTGTAGAACATGTTTTAATGCATTATTGTACTTATGTACTAGTAATTTTGAGTGTATTCCATATTTTAATTTTTTTGCAGGAAAATGTTATATTTTCTATTAATTTTTAATTTAAAAATGAATTTTGAAAATTAAAAATAATGAAATGGAATTTAATAAAATTTAATTGAAATTTTAATTAAAAATATTTTTTTCTAGGATGCTGCTCGAACAAACAATAAGAATGCATATGAAAAATTTGTGGAGGCTACCATGGAAAACGTTAGAGCATGTACTTTACGTGGCCAATTTGAACTAATTAAAGTTCCTAAGCCCATTGATATATCTGAAGTTGAGGAAGCAAAAGAAATTGTTCGAAGATTTGCCACTGGTATGTTATTTTTTTAAATATGAACAAGTTTAGCATAATGTTTCTTAAAGGTTTTATAAACAGTAGAAAGATACAGTATTATAGAAATATTTCAGTTTTCAATTAATATAAATTTTATTGATTAAATTTAAGTACTTAATTGCTGAGATGTTTAAGAAATGGTGAGATTATTGCAATCAAATTGAATATACATGTTTCCTAATTTGAATTTACTTACTTTATGAACTTACTTTTCTGAACAGAAAAATTTCACTGAAGGAAAAATTGAGTTCAAAATTTTTATAATTATGAAATATTAATAGTTATTACCAAACTTTTATCTGTAAATTTTAAGTTAAAAAGATAAATATTTGACTTTGAATTTGATTATTTTAAATATCTTGCATTTTCTTTGATGTTTTTAAAATATAAAACTTAATGTATTGCTTAATTAATAATTTTAGACTTTATATAAATTAATTTTAATTAAGATGACAAATTTGGAATTTAAAAAAAATTATTCTCTTATTTTATAGGTGCAATGAGCTTTGGTAGTATATCATTGGAAGCTCATAAAACTTTAGCAATGGCTATGAATAGAGTTGGTGGCAAATCAAATACAGGTGAAGGTGGAGAAGATCCAGATCGATTCATAATTACTGATAGGAATAATAATGCTCGCTCAGCAATAAAACAGGTGTGCAAAATAGTTTCTGCTTTTTGACTTTAAAAGGCTCTCTTAAAGTAATCAGTAAAAACCTAATTTTTGAAATTTATTATATTTTATTTTGATTTAATAGTTAACTTAAAACATAAGATAACCTGAATATTTTGTGGTGTATGTATTCTCCAATTTCAATCTCGTTTAGAAAAATATACCTTAAAAATGATACAAAGTAAATTGCCCCAAAATAGATTGTTAGACTTTCTAATTTTATTGAACCCATGTGTTCATATTGAAATTAATATATGGAAAATGTTTATCAATCCTAAATAATAGTTTTTTGAAATTTAAATGGCAGAAACATTTTTTGTTTTAAAATTATTTCCCTTCATAACTTGTTCTGACTTTTTCCGATATTAAAATTTATTTTAAAATGTAACTTTTTAATTGATTATTTTTAATCTAAATTTTTTTTTTCATTAAGGTTGCATCTGGTCGTTTTGGAGTCACAATAGAATATCTTGCAAATGCTGATGAACTTCAAATTAAGATGGCACAAGGTGCTAAACCTGGAGAAGGAGGCGAACTTCCTGGATATAAGGTATTTTTATACAATTGATAAATTTTGAAAGTTTATACGATCACAGGAAACTAAGATAGTTGTACAAAGTATAAAGTTCTTATGTACCAGAATGTTTTTTGTGTTTTTATTAATAACAAATGTCAATTGTTATTAATAAAGAACTGAAAAATGTTATAAAACATAATTTCTGTGATTTTCTTGATTCATCTTTATGTTAATAAATTGTTTTGAGAATAAAATTTATTTCTTTTATAAATGTTTTGAACTTGTAAAAAATAAATTTTCTTTTATTTATATTCTACAATGTTGTACTGCTATTGAAATTTTTTTTACTGCCATTATTTTTCTTTTGTGTTAGTTTTTGAAGTTTTTATTTATAGTATGAAATAAAAAGAATTACATATATAAAAATACATCATTTTAGGTATCAAAAGATATTGCTAAAACTCGACATTCCATTCCTGGTGTTGGTCTGATTAGTCCTCCACCACATCATGACATTTATTCTATAGAAGATTTAGCTGAGGTAAGTAATCAGATTTTAAATTTGATTTTGCATGATTAATATTTGTTAGAATTTAAATATTTTAACATTTCATAAATTAATCTTTTTTGAAGTGTTTGTAATTTTTTTAAATTTCAAAACAAAGTTTCAATCAAAAAAATTTAAGTGAAGGCAAATTTCTTAAATATAATTATTAAATGTAATTTAGTGAAGTTCTTCCTTCAGTGTATTTGAAATATATACTGAAATTATTTTTATTTAAGTAATTATTAATTTATATTTAGTAGCTGTATAAATTTTATTATTGAACATAAATAATATAGTACTCCTTTAAAAATTTAAAGCCTTATAAACATAGTATAAATTTTTTAGGTAATTTAAAGTGTTTAATATGGATAGTTACTTTATTCTATTTGTGACTTTTCTTATAATATGAAAGTTATGGTGAGCATATTTTATAGTTACTTACGTTACTTTAACCTTTTGTCTTTTTCATTTTTAGCTTATATATGATTTAAAATGTGCCAATCCATCAGCCAGGATTTCTGTAAAACTTGTTTCTGAAGTAGGAGTAGGTGTTGTTGCATCTGGTGTTGCTAAGGTATGCTACATTTACAGATTTTAAAAAATGTGAAAAAATTTAATGAAAAAGACCAGAGTTTCGGCTTTGCTTATATATTAAATTATTTTTATTCTCCTAAGATTGATGTGTTTGATTAGTATTAGCTAACCATAGAAATTAATTTTAAAGTGTTTGACTATATTCGAAACCATTTTTTTTTTAAAATATAAATTATGATTCTTTATTTTAATTTGAATATATTTTGATTAAAAACTGTAAGATTTTTAAATAAAATTCTGAAAAGTCATGTTTCCAAATGTTTTTCATTTTAAAAAAAGTCTTAATAAATTATTTTAAGTTTTATATACAGGGAGGACTCTTTAATACATCTGAACTAAGATTTTTTAATGAATTTAGAGTATTTATAGAAATGATAGCATCAGAGCACTTGAATACATCAAATATTTGATGTTTTTAATATTGGCTCTTCAAATCAATATGAAAAACATTGGTGTCCAATATAAATAAAATTTCATGTATAAATATTTCAGTTATACTTTTTGAAAAAGCATAATTTCTCAGAAAATACATATCAAAAATGCATTTTTTGGTTGCTTTAGCAATTACCACTTAAACAACTTTAAAATACTTGCAATTTGATTTCAATTAATTGTAGTGATATAAAATAATAATTTTAACAAGCTAAAATATAAATATTTGATTTGTACTTTTTTGAAGATAATTTCTTGGGAAAATATACATCAAAGGTTCATTTTTGGTTGATTTTAGTAAGCTAAAATATCAAGTATTTAACATTAAAAATCTTATTGGGACTAAAACTTCCATTTAAAACTTAATTTGATTTCATAATAAAATCCTAGATTGGGAAAAATATTTATCTTTGTCATTATCATTATTTTTATTTTTTTGTGCCATGAACTTAATACCAATCAAAAACATACAGTATATTCCTTTAAACTATCTTTCAAATTATTTAAAAGGTAAAAAATACATTTTTATCTGTACATCTGGTGCACTTTCAAAAATTGTTGATTTTGGGCCTTTTTTTGTTAGTCCATTTTTTTTAAAATTATTAATAACTTTGCATAATAAAGCATAACCTTGGAGATATTGGATTTGGTATATTATAGCCAAAGTTGTTTTTTTTATGTGGGGAGAAAACTGCATTTCAATCTGTTAAAAAGGCTTTCAAATTTGAGATTGTTTCACAATATTTTAATTTAATTTAATTATTTTTTAAAAAAAACTTTTTTTATATCAATTAAAATTTTGTTTTTATAAAACTTTTGAAGTTATAGTGTAGTGTTGCTTTTGTACTCAAAATTGTCACTTATTTGAAAAAATTGTAAATAGTATTATATATTAAAGATTTTTTGTTGCCACCTTTACTCTCAATTTCTTTGTATAAAAATTTAATTTTTGAAACTTCATATATTATAAGATTCATTTAGCAATGAATTCTATTTTTAATCTGTTGATAAATGTTGACTATTCAATGTTGGGTATAAATTAGTATTTCTCTTGAAATGACAAAGAAACTTTTAATTTTGAAAATTTTTTCATTGATTTAATTTTTTACTCCAGTTCACTATTTTAAATACCAGCAAAATTTAATGAAGCTGCTACTTATTGCTAGAAGAACTATTTGAAATGCCTCATCAACAAATCTTTTTTATATATATTTTTTCTTCTTGTATTTCATTTATACTATCAACTTCTGAAGAACTTATGGTAATTAACATTTAAAAACGAGAAACATATTTTTTCTTATTGTAGCTGTATTTCTTTCATGTTTTAGTATTTAATTAACACGAGACATCTTTTTTGTGTATGACAATCTTTTGGATTTGCATAAAAATTTACCCTTGACATTTAAGTTTAAAAATCATTGATAAAGCAATTCTTGGTATTTTTTCAAGTTCTAAAAAAACAGTGGCTCTTTTTATTAAATTTATTCTCGTTTTTATTAAAATAATAAATATATATTTTTGTATTTGAATAATATAAAACATTAATGCTTAACTTAGTATATTATGAATTAGGTGTTAGATTAATTATTAGGTGTTCTAGATATTTGAAAAGTTTTTGTTGTATATTTAGGCTGTTGTAAAAAAAAAAAAACTTCAAAATTAGAACATATTCCTTTTATGTTTTATGTAATTATGAACCATCTATATCTGAGAAGACTTTAAATATAAGTTAATAGCTGAAACTCTTGTTCATGTCATGTTAGTTTTTAGTTAACTTTCATTTTTGAAAGGGAAAAAAATGCTCTAAAAGGGTAATTGCTTCAATTCTACATAGAATATATTCTACAGGGAATATAAAGTATATAGAGAAATTACAATTATTTATTCCATATTTAATTTATCACTTTTCTCATAAAAATGAATTTTCATTGCTATATTGGTTTTACTGAATAATTTTTAAGTCATAACTAGTTACCTATAAAATCTAAATTTGTTGTATAGTTTGTTTTCTAATTTTTAAATTTTATTTTTTGTTGATTATAATAAAATCTAAGTAATTTGAATTTATAATGCATCTTGTACTGCAATTGGTTAAGATAACTATTTTAATTAGGGAAAAGCAGAGCACATCACAATATCTGGGCATGATGGTGGTACCGGTGCTAGCAGTTGGACAGGGATTAAAGGTGCTGGATTACCATGGGAACTAGGAATAGCTGAAACACATCAAACCCTTGTCCAGAATGATCTGCGTTCCAGAGTTGTATTACAAGCTGATGGCCAAATTAGAACAGGTAATTATCAACTATCAATGTTTTGTACTCCCATCAAAAAAAGGTTTAATACCTGAAATTGAAATTCATTTTCACTTAATATACACACTTTTATACAATTGCCTACATCAGTAATTTTTTTAATGATTTATACGGCTACATATTTTCCAAAACTAGATTCAAGTATTTTTATTATATTGCTGATTTTTTATATTTTAATAAAATCTTATACAAAATTTACAGTTTATTTAATCTTCACTGCTGACCATGTTAAGTTATATCTTTGATCTCAAAATTTTAATTTTTTCCGATATTTTTAGATGAAGGTAAATATTTTCTTGGATCTATTACTCTTAATTTTAAATATCTTAAGAAAAATGTCTTAAAATTCCTTGTCAATGTAACAGTTTTAAAATTCTAGTTAAAAGAAAAAGCAATGTGCACAAATGCTTTAAATCATCTTGGTGAATGACTTGCGTGCCTGCCGTGTCCTTCCCTTGTGATTTTTTTTGTAAGTAGTTTTGGAGTAAATTTACCCATCTGTCCTTCCATCTGTGGAATCTTCTTCCCAAATACATCATTTGTAAGTTCTCTTCCTCCGAGGTTCAAAGTCATCCATGAGAAGTGATTTTCTTTTCCCATTTTCTTCTCTTCCTGCGCAGGATTCGACGTAGTGGTTGCTGCCATTCTTGGAGCCGATGAGTTTGGCTTTTCTACAGCGCCTTTGATAGTCCTCGGATGTACTATGATGAGGAAGTGCCATTTGAATACCTGCCCTGTCGGCATAGCCACTCAGGTGAGGAAACAAAGCTGCAGTCAGACAAACATGGCCCACAAGCCGCCTCCTGATGCAACCAAGGATAGCTGTTTTCAAATTTGTGTTCGATATTTAGGTTTCTTCGACCTATATGCTTCTTTTTAAACTGCTGTACTTTTTCTTTCAGTTCATTGCTCTGTTTTTTGTCTGCTTTTTGTAATTTAGTGTACTACAGAGTGCGAGACCCGACCAGTCACATATTACCAGTCTCCTAAATAGTGAACTAGTAATATATGGAAGATGTTTTATTATTTCAGAAGGTGAACTTGTTCTGTGTAATTTGTGAGCTTCTTTGCTTTCTTTGCAGGATCCTGAACTGAGAAAGAAATTTGAAGGAAAGCCAGAGCATATGGTTAATTATCTTTTCATGTTAGCTGAAGATGTAAGTTTTCAAATTTTATTAGCTGTTTTAGTTGCAGTATTTCAAAATATTTCAAACATTTATGATTGGTATTTGAATTATAAATATAACTTTAATACATATATAAACTTTTAAAGAAAACATTTCTTCTATATTGTTTTACCTATGTTTGATAATACTGATTGTGTTAAACCTCATGCCTGTATGTATTCTTAATTTTGTTTTTGTGTAATCTGTATGGGTTTTTTTCCTGCATATTATTTGGAAAATATATTTTGAAATATATTTGCTTATATACTTTTGAATAGTTGTTTGAATAGTTTATGCTGAAGTTTTTACATTTAAATCACTTATAGTTCTAAAATTAATAAATAAAATTTTGTTTTCAATCAAGTGATATTGTTTATGTATGTTTCATTTGAAACTTACTGAAAATATTGTTTAGCCTGTGTAGCTGCTATTTTTCTCATTTAAAATGGTTGTTATATGGATAATTTTTTCCTCTATTTTTTTTAATTAAAGAAAATTTGAATCTATTCGATATTTAATTGTGATGGAGCTAAAGAAAATTTAAACTCCGATTCATTTATGTACTTACACGCCAATTAAATCTATGTATAATGAATTATTTTTAAGTTCATTGATCTTGTAATATTGCCAGGTACGTCGCCATATGGCTTCAATGGGTATTAGGAAGCTTCAGGATTTGATTGGTCGAACAGACTTTCTTCAGGTCGTTCCCAGCAAGAACAATCCCAAAGCACAAATGCTGGATTATTCTGCAATACTTCTAAATGCTTTAGAACTGAGACCTGGCACATCTATTCTTGGAGGATCTCTTGCACAAGATTTTCTTCTAGAAAAGAGGATTGTAAGAATTTATATCATCGAAATGGTTTATTTAAAAATTTTAGATCTACTGTAAAATTAATGTATCAAATCTAATAAATTATTTAAAATTTTTTTAATCTTTTTATTTTGTACTATTTAATTATTTGAATTCGCCTTTTGATTGTGACTATAAATCTCAATATTACATTGCATTCAACTGAATTTTTTTTTTTTAGTATTAATCTTTATTTAAATTTTACTTTTTATGGCTTTTATTAAAAAAAAATTAACCTAAATATTTTTAAATTGTTTTAAATGTATAAATATAAAACAGTACATAATTATAAGAAAAATGGAAATTGGAAGAGAGAATCCATTAATTATATAATGGAATATTTCAAATCCAACTTGATTATTTTTAGGTTTTTGCAGATTTCAAATTATATTTCATGCATACTAATATTACGAACTTTTTACCTTAATATATTTAAAAACTTTTTAATAATTGTAAAAATTGGATGTTTAAGAAAGCCTGTTTTTTATTTTTTAAGGATAATCTATTGATTAAACAAGCAGCTGATGTTATTGACAGAAAAAAGAAAGATGTTACAATTCACATGGATATTTCCAACGTTGACAGAGCTTTTGGATCTACATTAAGTTACGAAATTACAAAGTAAGATTTTTAATAAATGTGGAAAATCTTTTAAATTGTTATTGAATTGATATAAAATTAAATATTCAATTCATATATCTGATATTCTTCTGTAGAAAATTTGGCAGTCAAGGCTTGCCACCTAATAGTATAAAGATCAAACTTGAGGGTTCAGCCGGACAAAGTTTTTGTGCATTTTTGGCTCCAGGAATTCACGTAGAGTTAGAAGGAGATGCTAATGATTATGTTGGAAAGGTATGCTAAATTAAAATTTTTAATAACATTTGAAACAGAAAATTGAATGATAAAAAAAAAAATTATTTCCTTTTATAGGGTTTATCTGGTGGATCAGTTGTAGTTTATCCACCAACTCGTCTACCTCAAGATTTTAAATCGGAAGAGAATATTATTGTGGGTAATGTCTGCTTATATGGTGCTACATCAGGCAAAGCTTTCTTTCGAGGAATCGCAGCCGAAAGATTTTGCGTCAGAAATTCTGGTGCTATTGCTGTTATTGAGGCAAGTATCTTAAACATGAGCATTTAAATATTAAATTTTTTAATCTTTAATTTTGTTCAGTTTAGTTTTATTTTATACATGTTCTGAACATCTTTAATAAATTAAAGAGTTTTTACTATATTAGCTAATGTTTTTTGCTAGTCATGGTAAAGATTTTGTTCTGTTTTATTCACACTGCATAAAGATTATTTAAAGAATGCTATACTTCATATTTATTTAATTTTAAAATATAAAATGTCCATGACTGATTATATTCGACTCATCAAGTTTTATTACTGCAAACATTAATATTTATGAATATTAGTTGTAGTATACAAATGACACTGATCTTATTTTCTATCCATATGAAAATAAAACAGTAAAATTTCAAAAGTACATAAGTGTTAACTGAATAATCTGTTTTAATTAAAAAAAATTATTGCTTTTAATAAACACAGTTTGACATTTTTTTCAATCCATATAAAAATTTGGTAGATGTTCCATTATTTAAATTTCTGTTGTGTACCCTTAACTTTTAAAAAATAAAAATTATTTGCTATAGAATCTTTAAATTTTGCACTCGCTTCAATTTTTAGGGAGTTGGTGACCATGGTTGTGAGTACATGACTGGTGGATATTGCATAATTCTTGGACCTACAGGCAGAAATTTTGCTGCTGGGATGTCTGGGGGCATAGCATATGTTTTGGATGAGTGAGTATCATATTTCCCCATATCTCACTGTTTTATATTGCAGTAATTAATTCTGATTTAAACTGATGTGATATCATTTTTTTTTAATCTTCATTTAGAATGGCAAACGCATTTTCAAATCATAAATATTAAAATCAGGATTAAAAAAATAAAAAAATTGAAGCATTATAACTCATTTTTTGAATAAAAGAAATAAAATATTTAATGCTAAGTAACCTGCAATGCAAAAATTATTAGTTGGTCTGGCTAACTGCAGTTTATTTTTCCAGAAAAAAAACATTGGAATCGCGTTGTAATATGATGATGGTTGACCTTCTCCCTCTTGAGCTTCCTGAAGATCTTAGTTTTCTAGAAAGTATATTGAAAGAATTTTATGAAAAAACTGGTTCAGCTGTAGCTCAGCGCATTTTAGCTGGTTGGCCAAATTCTGCTAAGTCATTTGTTAAGGTAAATTCTCATTATTTGTTTTTGCCTTTTATTATTTTTAACACCTTTTGTTTCTAAACCTGATTATAGTTATACATTGTTTATTGTAATTATAAATATTGCTAAGAGCTACTTAATATGTACATTTTGCTGAATCATTGCTCAAGTATTGTATTTATCTACTAAAAAATTGCAATAATAAAAAAAACATTTATAGATATTTTTCTATGTATACTTGTAAAATACATTCATATTTCATATTAATTTTAACTCAATAAACGAATTCTCCCATCGATTTTAATTTTATTAGTATTTAATTTTCATAATTACCTGAATTTAATTCAACTATATTTTTTCATTTATTTGACTTTTGTGTGCCTTAGGTATTTCCCCAAGAGTATCAACGTGTTTTACATCAAACTGCCGAAGAAGAGAAAGCCCATTTGACAAATGGGCCAATGTCTGTTGTTTCTAAACCAGCACCAGTCATTAAAGACATTGAAGATATTATTCCTGAAAATCTAGATAAAGTCAGGTAAGTAACTTTAAAAAAATTTAAGTAAAGTTATTGTGTATTTTATTCACTATTTAAAAAAAATTCAAAAGGAATTTGAATAAGTTACAGGGAAAAAAAATTTTAATTCAAATATTTCATAATTACAGTATCTTGTTAGAATATACCTTTCTATACTGAGCTTTCAACTATTTTACATCCTTCAAGAAGAAAAACTTAAACATTAAAAACAAAAACATTAAATTGTTTCAGTAACACTTAAGATACAGCAAATAAGAGTAGTTTTTTATTTATAATTTTATTAAGTAAATAACAGGGATCAACCCAGGACTACCATCATACTTGCAGATGCTAATGCAGTTGCCAAAAGCCGACTAATTCCTCATAACTTTAAGAAGCCACTAATCACGGACTTCAACTGCCCTAGGAAGTTGACATCAGTTATTAGCAGACTCGGAACTAATCATTACAGACGGATGAAGATTCTTCCAGAAAAGACCAGGGAATACATCCCCCTGCAGAAATTCCCCCAATGCTTTCCTAACACCTAAGCACATTCTAGAGTGCCCAGCACTCACTCCCCATGTTTTGCAATTGGTTTCAAATCGAGGCCAACTTAAGAGAAGTCCTGTATAGTGAAGCGGCGCCATTGCTAGCGGCCACTGTCGTGAAGAATTTTGACTTGGTTTAACTTTGATAATTATATTTTAAATCCATGGACACGATAACAACATTAAGTAAATACTATTTTGCAATTCCAAGCTACCCTTGTTAAAAGTATAAATAAAGTTTAAAATTTAGATAAATTTATAGTTAACAAAGTTTTCTGTATACCAACATTTTTTTTTCTATCTACATGTTCAATCTAATAAAAAGAATTATTCTTTTGAATTAAAGTTAGTATTTTTGTTTTTTTAATTTAATGAATGGTAACATATTAAATATATTTATTTGAATTTTTTACAGAGGTTTTATGAAATATCCTCGGAAGACTAATCCTTATAGAGATCCTGGGGAGCGTCAGAAAGATTGGAATGAAATTTATGACTTCAAAGGTGTTAGGAAGACAATAAAAACTCAAGCAGCCAGGTAATTTAAATGCTTAAACTGAATTTCTTTATAAATATTTTTCTCAATTAAATATACCAAAATTAAAAGTATATAGCTGGGTAATACTGAATCATGCCAGTTAGCAGTGTATAAAAATGAAAAAATTAGGGTAATTTGCAAGTCATAAATCAAACGATATTGCATTTAATATATAAAACTATAAAAATGTAATGTTATATTTTTCCATTAATCTGAACAATCCTATGAAAGTAATTCAAATAGTTTGTAATGAAATTGAACATCCAGTATATATTTAAAATGAAGTATGCTTAAAACTAAGCTGTGGAGTACTCTTGTGTATTATTTTTGAAGAAAATGTAAACTAAACTTTACCTTGTGACAATAAAATAAATGTTCATTACAAAAATTATCTGGTGATGTAACATCAAATGACTAATACTATATTCAAAATTATAATAAATTTGATTTTAAACTACTGAATATTCATGGAACCCATGTAAAAAGTTATAAAATTGCACTACCTAAGAAAGTTTTTCTTCCGACAATAATGGATGGAATTTTTCTACTGAATGGTTTAGTGGGATACAAATCAAGATTTTCATGTTTGTTGTAAAGACTACAAGTTTATTTTTTGTATAATATTTTTGTTCCGTTTAGAATCGGATAATTTAAAGTATGTTCAAATCAATTTTGTTTATTTTATATTTACTTGTTTGATATTTCCATAGAATAATCTATATTATATGGAAATATCAGAGATATATTTGGTAATACTTTGTTTATTATTTCTTTCCAACTTTTTAACTTTTATGATTTTTGCATTCTTTAATGCATTATGTTATTTTAAATATTATTTTTTGCATCAGGACCTCAATTTAAAAAATTCTTGCTAATTTAAATACTCTATTATAAAATCGAAACTAAATACAGAAAATACTATTGTACTTACGCTAATCGCCTGTGTATTATATAGAAAATTACTGTATTTGTGAATTTTTGGAACTGCATTTATTCTTTCAGTAAATCATTTTAACCAATACGAAAAATAAGAATCTTCTATAATTCTAAAATCTCTAACAGCATTTTAAGATTTCTAAAATATTTAAGATTTTTAATTCTTTTTAATATTGTTATATTTTTATTTTCAAAAACAAAGAAAATAAGAACTGAAAAAAAAAATTCAGTTGGAAATTAAAAGAAATTTTATAATATTAATTTATCTAATAAAAATAAATTTTTAAGAAATTTATAAATATAATGAAATATTACCCACTATTTTGATATGATTCAGCTATAAATTATTCAGAATTTTCTACATGCTCATTATATTTTAAATTGTTTTCTTTCAAGGTGTATGGAATGTGGAGTGCCCTTTTGTCAATCTAGTCATGGATGTCCTCTTGGAAATATTATTCCCAAGTGGAACGATTTGGTGTTTAAGGTAATATAATTATGAATTAGATTTTTAATTATTTCATTTGGTTTTAAATTAACTTGCATTCAATTTTTGCAATTACCTAGGATGCTTAGATTTGTGTAGATTGTAAGCCCTTATAACCATTGTAACTTTATGGCAAGTCTCAAAACATCATTCTTTTAATTCTTTTATTAGTATTTGGTTCGATTTTAGTAATAATATAAAGCATGAAAATGATAGGGAAATGTTTTCTGTTTTTTGATTTGTTAGTAATCTTGAACTAAAAATACTAAATAAATATATCTTGGATAAAATTGATTTACATGCTTAATATATTAATTGGCAGTAATCACAATTACCTTATTAAGCGCAATTTTATAATGGAACATGTTTTTAGCAGTCACATAAAACTCTAATGAATTCTTGCAATGAATTTTCTGATACAAACAAACAAATAAATAAGGAATTCTAATATTTAAATATTTACTGTTTATTAATACAGCTAGATCATATTTGATGTTTTTCTTTCATCAAAATCTAAAACAATTTATTGCTTAATTTAAAGAAATCAGTAAATAATAAGTTAAAAATTGAGGAAAATAAATAAAATATAGATTAAATTTCCATGATATTAACTAATTTCATAAAAATTCTTCTATTTTTTGTACAAATTATACTAATTCTAAAAAAACTTGGATACAAATTTGAATACATAAAAATACTATATGCATAAAATCAAATAACCTAATATACAAGATTTAAAACATACCTTTTATAATTTGAATTTTTATCAACTGTGGAATAAGTTTATAACTCGTATGAAAGAAAACTTTCTTAATTTTTATTTTGCCTACAGATTGAAGAAACATTTCATCTAAGATTAAAACCCATTTATATAAATATTTAATTGTTATTTTATTATGAAAAAAGTATTGAGTATTAAATTCTTTAGATTTAAATTACACTATTTCATTAAATAATTATTAGTTTCAATTATATGACTGTAAATACCATTTTACTGAAAGCTAAGATATTAATAATTCTATAATTAATATTTTTCTTAATATAGGAGGATTGGAGAGAAGCTCTTAATCAACTATTACAAACTAACAATTTCCCAGAGTTCACTGGTCGTGTTTGTCCAGCTCCATGCGAGGTAAAATGTTTTCCATTATTTTTCTGAGTTGCACAGTATGAACTATGTTAAGCCATTATTATTTTATCTCCATATATTAAATCATAAAAGTTTGAAATAAATGTAAATGTTATTATTCTAACCTCTGTAGAATGAATTTTCTTGTGTACATAATTGAACATGTCATGCAATGTTATCAGTAAAATTAGTACTAACATTGTCATTTTCCTTATTGTGCTGTTCCAATTTTGGCTTTTGATTGTTCCAATTAATCCACTGTTTTTGTATGCCTTTTGGAAATTATTTTTCAATCAACAGAATTTTCAAAACTTTTCTTTTTCACTATCAAGACAAGTTCACAGTTTTAAGCTCATACTTGACAGGAAACCTTACAAGATATAGAATTGAGTTGTGCTTTCAAGATAATGGAGTGCATTACCATTTTTTGGTTTGATAAAATTGTTTATACAATTAATTATATAATTGCTGTTTATATGCTAACAGTTAACTTTCTATATAATATATATATATATATATATACATTTACAAATATCCTGAGTACCAATAATTACATACACTAAAAAAAAAAAATTATTTTGTTTTAGGGTGCTTGTGTGTTAGGGATTAATGAGCCACCTGTAAACATAAAACACATTGAATGTGCCATAATTGACAATGCTTTTGAGAAAGGCTGGATGATACCTCAAATACCAGTTGTTAGAACTGGAAAAAAGATAGCTGTTATTGGCAGTGGACCTTCTGGACTAGCTGCTGCTGCACAACTTAATAAAGTAAGTATGCATTAACTTGTAACACTTCCGTATCTTCATTTATTAAAACATCCTGATTTATTTGCAAATGGTAAAATGGAATTTTTACTTTTATGATATTCTTTTAATCCATAAAACTAAATATTTTGTTCATTGTTATAAAAAAATGAAAGCAAAAATATGTGAAGCAATTATTTATCATTAAAATGCAGTTTCAATGATTAATCAATACATAGGATTGGCTTAGTAAAAAATGGAAAAGAAATCCCTGCTTTTTCAAAATTTAAAAATCACCATGCAACTAAGATTAATAATTACAAACGCACATTTTATTTTAAATAGTAATGTGCTCATAGATATAAATAATTTTCAAAATGTAATGAGCAATAGCACTTTTCTCGGTACTTTTTTGAGATAAATGTAAATCTTTTTGTTCATATTAGTAAACATGAAGTATAAATTTAATATTAAATGTTGAAATACTTTCCGTAATTTAAGTTTTCATATGTAACAGTACTGCATCTATTATATTTATTTTTAAAATTCTAATTTTTAAACATGTTTTAATATATTAATCTTCAATATATAATTTTAATTTTAGGCTGGACATACTGTACATGTGTATGAACGTAACGACAGAGTTGGAGGTCTACTGGAATACGGAATCCCTACAATGAAGCTAAGCAAAGAAGTATGATTTTAAACTTATCTTGTCCAAGTAAAAATAAATATGAAAAATATTTTTTGAAGCAATTTAGATTAAATTTCTAGATTATGATTTCAATATATATTTTTATATTGTATATACAAATTGAACTTTATTAAATTTCTAACTTAATAACAATGTTTAATAATTTACTTATTTCAATTTTTTTGAATAGGTTGTAAAAAGGCGAGTAGATCTCTTAGCTGAAGAAGGAATTACATTCCATACCAATGTCAATGTTGGAAAAGATATTTCAGCTAAAACTCTACTGCAAGAAAATGATGCTGTTTTACTTACTGTTGGTGCTACATGGCCTAGAGATCTTCCGATTCCTGGTAATTTTTCATTGTTTATGTATTTCAATGTTTAAAGGTATATATTGGAAATGTCATTAAACAATTTGATTAACTGATTTTATACAAAATTTAATCTTAAATTGTATTACAAAATTTCATCAATTACTTTAATATATTTGTTTCTTTTAATTTCTCTTTCTAAAAATTTCTCATTTATCCTTTACATATTGGTTGAAAATAATCTTGACGTTTATAAACTATAAATGTATCTATATGTACATATTTTCTATTAAATCTGTTATTCGAAATTTGGAAATTCTGCATAATTTCAGGACGGGATCTGAATGGCATTCACTTTGCTATGAATTTTCTGGAAACATGGCAGAAGCATCAACTTGGAAATAAAATTGATTATGACCGTGTGAATGCCAAAGGTAAAGATGTCCTAGTTATTGGTGGAGGAGATACTGGCTGTGACTGCATTGCAACATCTTTACGACAGGTATGAGATACTGAAGTGCAAACTCATTGTTAAATAAATTGTATATATTTTAGTTTTCAATAATTGATTTTTATTTTTTCCGTTTGTAGCATTTATATTCCAGAAACTTTATCCCTTAGTACCAATAACATGCATCTATTTGTGATGTTGACAGCTTTTAAAGATTGATTTAGTTTACCATAATTACATAGTACTTATTTTGCATATATTTTAGGGTGCTAAAAGCATTGTAACTTTTGAAATTCTACCTGAACCACCTGAAGGAAGAGCTATGGACAACCCATGGCCCCAGTGGCCGAAGATATTTAGAGTAGACTATGGCCATGATGAGACCAAACTAAAGTTTGGAAAAGACCCCAGGAATTTTGGGATTCTCAGTGAGGTAAATTATTGAATGACATTTTTATTCTTAACTACAAAGTGTTGTAAACTGAGCCTTTTGAAATCTTTTCTAATAATAAGAAATGGAAATCATAAAGTTAGCTTATTATGAAATATTAGTTTTCACAATTATATTCTTTCAGAAATTCCTTGATGATGGTAAAGGTAATGTTGCTGGTGTCAGCACTGTCCAAGTAGAATGGAAAAAGGATGAATCTGGTAACTGGAAGATGGAAAAAGTACCTGGATCTGAAAAAATTTTCAAGGTTGGTTGTTTTTTAAATAACATGACTCAAGAAAACTGTTATGAAATTCATAGTAATTATTTTGCAGAATGAATAAATGAAATTCAGTAAAAAGTTAGACTTTTTACAACACAAAATTGAAATCATAAATAAATAGAAACAAAATATTATGCTTTAAAAAAACTTTAACAACTTATAACAAATAATGATAACGAAAGAGAAAATGGTTTTCTTTGCCTAGTAGAAATTTTGTTTGCCAGATTTATAAATGATTTAAAAGCACACATTAAGTTTACAATATCTTTCATAATGTCATCTAAAACAGGATTATATTTGTGTGGAGATTATGTTTTTAAACAATTTTTAAATGTATTCTTCTGTATTTTATGAATTATTAATCTGACGGATTTGACAAAGCAGTGCAATTTTCATCCTAAAAGAAATTATAAGAAATATTTGTTCTTGTCATAAATGTTTAAATGAAAATTCCATATTTCAGGCTGATATAGTAATGCTTGCTATGGGTTTCCTTGGACCAGAACAGTACTTACTGAATGATATTGAAGTAGATCAAGATCCACGTAAGAATATTGCCACACCTCAAGGAAACTTCCGTACATCTATACCAAAAGTTTATGCTGCTGGAGGTAAATTTTTCATAAATGATTTTTACTATCAAAGTTCCTTATTGTTTTAAGTTTTTGGATTTTAATATGTTTTATTTATCTTCAATAAAATAAGAGAAAAGATATGATACTGACCACTTAATTTGAATATTTTTATCTTTAATCCTTTTGGAACAAATGATATATGTTCCCTCAATATCTTTCTATTTTGTGAGGGGCTTCTTTTTAATAACATTGATATTAATAAATTTATCAATGAATGTAAAAAATGGGTAAATAGGCTTATTCTTCTATTAGATATTATAAAAAGTATTCAGTAAGTGTCTAAAAATTTCAGGTTAACATATTGTATGTTTACAAAACACTGAAAAATAGAACTTTTTCGACATCTTATGGCTCTTTCACTTTCCATGTTTGATTTATTGAAATCTAATAAATGAGTATTCATTCAAGCCTGATATCTTCTATCTGAAAAGCAATCACTTATCCAGGTGGTAATTCTTTTCAGCATAAAATGTGAAATGGCATCTTTAAATTATGCTAAATATTTTACAAATGTCTGCTTTGCAGATGCTTTATTGCTTGTAAATTTAAAACAAATGTTACATCAAATTTTTTGAATTTGATTAGTTGTGAAAAATATTATTTATAATCAATTAACTACAGTATTGGAGAACTAGATTCTCATCAAACTGGACACGATGTTTTTAGTAAAAATTCTAAAACACTTCCATATATGAACTTCTCTTGCATTTTTAATAGCAAGCAAAAATATATAACATTTTAATTAGTTTTGTGAAATTTCATTCATTTACTATAAAAAGATAATTCTAAAGTTGTCAATTTTTTTTCAATTCCATATCTACAAATATTTTGTAACCTTTCTCAAGAAACTCGGTTTAATTTGTAGTGAAGTGAATATATAAAAGTGAAGTGAAGTATAAATAATTATATGAAGTATGAATATATATGAGTGAAGTATACTAGTGAAGTGAATATATAAAATATTAAGAATTAATATAGGATATTCTGTATAAAATTGATAATTTGTTTTATATATTTGAAGATAGTATGTTATATACATAAATTAGGCATTTATTTTTAACACATGTGCATGCTTGAAATTATTTTAGATGTTAAAAGATAAATTAACAATTTATCAAAGTAACCTATTTAATATAGTGATTTTTATCAAGATTTATCAGAATTTTTGAATTTGTATCATTGATATTTTTGGGGAATAACTAATTAAAATAACCTTTGATGTTTATATTTATAAATGCCTATATTTAAATCTTATGTTTTAACATTATAACGTTATTTTCAGATTGTCGACGTGGCCAATCTCTTGTTGTTCATGCAATATCTGAAGGTCGACAGGCAGCTCGTCAGATTGATAATGATCTCATGAAATGTTCCTCTCTAGCTGGTCCTGGAGGGGTCATTCCATTTGTCACTCAGCTGACAGTAGACTCTGTAGCTGCTTAGTCAGGATATTGCTGGAGATTCTAGTTAGACATCTGAATCTAATCTCTTGTATCTAGCAGCAACAAAAATATGTAAAAAAAAAAAAAAAAAAAATCGTAATAGTTACTTGAAAATGCTGGATATTCACATTATAGATAAGACAGAGGTGAAAATGGAAGACTTCATTGTTGTTGTATATTTAATGGTTATCATAACATATTTAACATTATATGTGTTAAAAGGAAAGAATATATGAAGAATGCCTAAATAATGTGGAATATAACATTGTCAGAAGGCATACTTTGTGGATTGTGTATATATTTTGAATATTTGCTGTCCCATTTTTCAAGTAGATTCTATTTAGAATTTCTGCCAGGAAAAAAAAAAAATTACTTGTGTCTATAAATGTCATATTTCTTGTAGAATCAATACAAAACCAAGCATATTTACAAGCAAGAAGTAAAAAATTTTTTTCTATCTGTCTTGGTGCTTTTCTCCAGTATCTTTGACTATCTTTTCAAATTCTTACCTGCACGCTTGCACTAACTTTTAATTGATATTTTGATGGAAGGTGCATTTTATCTCCCTTATTTAATTTGTTGATGAAAATGTTATGGGAAAAAAATATATTGCTCATGTTATCTTTTGTAAATTTACAAGTCTTCCACAATAAGGTGATGCCGTTCAAAAAAAAAAAAAAAAAAAAAAAATTCAAATTTTTCTTTGAAAAGAAATTTTGCATTTTTTAAATATATATTAAAAAAAAACATCTATTGAATTTGTTTGCAAATAGATTGCTTTAAATAGTTTTATATCTGTTTTTAACTATTAACTATTATTTTCTAAAAATATTTAAATAGTGTGAAATAATATCAATCAATCATCTCAAAAGTAGTATAGTTTGAAACTATTAGATATATTTAAAGAAATACAGAGAATAGTTTCTTTACTTGTGGAATGTTTATACAAATGTTTTATTTTTTTGTTCTAAAAAAGGGGTGAAAACCTAGATGTGTAAAAGATTAGATTTTAAATGTGCTGGTGGAAGATCTTTGGGAAAAAAAATTTAAATATAAATGTATTTTGTCATTTATTCTAGAGCACAATCAATATCAGTACTTAGTCATTAATATTTATGGACACATTTTTCTCAATATCCAGGTGTAAGAAACTTAGTTTGTGTAAAAGTGATGAATATGTTGTGCCTTGTTGAAATAGTAGATTGCTGCCGTAATTGACTGTTTAACTGGTGTTGTGAAAAGTACATAAATGTGTTGCATGTATTTACCTCTATGGCTACAGATTAGATATGTATCCTTAATCTCCAGTATTGATCCTTCTGACATATCCTTAGTTATTCCAGTTATTGTCTTTATTTGGTTTTTCTGAAATGCCAACTCTCCATCAAAGCATATCTCTTGCTGTTGCTTAACTCACCAAATGACACCCTTTACTTACATCAGTATTAGACTGACAACTGTAAGTAAATATACTTAAGTAATTCTCAAGGTAGAACATTCCATAAATTTTTTTGTTAATTCCACTCAACTCAATTTTACATTGAACTTTAAAATTCCATGTAGAAAAACACTAATTCATCCACAAAACTTAATAAATTTTAAATCAGTTTCAATAACTTTATAAAATTCCCAATAGATATTTATAGACTTCTATGGATGAAAATTACAATGCCCGTATTTCAAGAATCGTGATACGAGAGGAGCTTTAAATCCAAAGTGTACTTTATTTTTTCTTTCGACATTTGGTGCCATTTTATCATATAGAACTAACAGTTTAAAATTCCGTAAATACAATATTAAAAAAACATCCCATTAAACCGTCCACTGTTAAAAACATTAAAAAAAATTGGCAATAAGATATTTTTAAGTGTACAAATCATATACTTATTGCAATATTCAGTACTTGGCAACCAAATTAATAATTTAATTTATAATTTAATGAAAATAAACTGTTACTTTAATTTTCAAACATCAAATTTTTTCATAATTATAGTATTATAAAATAATGGACATTAAAGCAACTAAACTGAATAAATTCTATATAATATGCCAAACTTCACAAATAATTTTATCAAAGCATCCTTGTAAAAATTCTGTGTAGAAATACTTAATTTCTCTATGATGGATTATTAATTGTATTTATGAATTATTAATGGTATTCATGGATAATTGAATTATATATATCTCATAAAAAGTAAATTAATAAAAATACTCTATATATAAATAAGATTCTGCAGTACAATCATGAATCAGCAATATAAATTTTTAATAAATACTGATTTGGCATTCAGCATTAAATGCCATTCTGGCATTGTTTTTTGTGTTGTGTAGTACTTTATGTATATAATTTCAATATTATTCATTTTAAAACTATGTAAATTTTGAGTAATTCTTCAATGTGTTTATCAAAACTTATTTTTCAAGATGTGTTTTATGTTATTTAGTTAGCATTTATTTTGTAAAATATACATTGTTCCTTTTACAGCACTGTAAGTGTATTATTAAATGTTATAGATTTAACATGTGTGTTTATTTGTGTCGCTTTATAAAATATAAATTTCAACAAATTTCTTTTCTTTATCTATTAAAATAGAAAAATATATTCCTACAAGAATTTATCCTTCAAGATGTACACAAATTCGAAATTTCTCTTTTCATATTAATGTCTTCATCTAAATCATTTGAAAAACATACAGCAAAAATTATTTATTCTTAAATTTAATATTAATATACGAATTTAAAATATTCAATATTGGCCCTCAAAATTGTTTTCTGAATTGTGTGGGGGATTTCTAAAAATGTTACTTACCAAATCAATACTTAAAGGTAATACTTTATTATCATTATTATAAGAATTCAATATTAAAATTAGACACTTCATTATTAATACAACTGAATTGTAAAATTGACTTGAGTTCAAAAAATAAATTTCAACATTCAATGATGCATCCATCCATATACATATATTTTTTTTTTCAGTTCCTTGTGCATCTTTTTTCAGTACATATAAATCATTAAAACACTGGTGGGGAAAATTTAAACAAATACTTTTCCCGTAACTCCAGGAAGTCGTTTAGCTGACTTGAAATTCAGAATGCAGTGACAATATTTCGTATTTTAAAGATTGTTTTGTTAAAACATATTTACACCAAAGGAATACAATGTATACAATATGGAATTTTAAAATAAATATATATATATAATATTCAGTGAATGAGTAAGCATAGGTACAAATACTTGTCTGTTCAAAAAGAGCCAAAAACATTTGTTCATTAGTAAGGCATATGAATGCAATGATTGCTATACACTTGTCACTCCCTACTCGACACATTAATGGGCATTCTTACCGCAACAATTATTGGGTAATCTGTTTTAGTTATTGGGTAAAAATGGGTCGAAAGCAGTCTCTCCAAAGCAAGGGACAATCCATTCTATGGATATTTTTATCTTAATAGCATGAATTACTGCCCATAAAAACTAAGTTTGCACAGATGGCACCTCATAACATAAGCACGTGGGGAGGAGTCATGAACTGACGATATTAATTTTAATGAATAACAGTATTTCCATCAAAAAATTTTGTAGCTCAGCCAGCTAATTTATCAAATGCATACCAAGACCAGATTAATCAACGGCTTTCTTCGTAGTGAAATAAAATAGTGTCCCTGCCTTTCACCATATCAACTGGTCCCTTGCTCACAACTGGGGATTGCAATATCGGACCGAAAGTCTGGTATTTGTTAGATCTTGATACCGGTAGTAGAAATTTTAGAAGAAGAAAAAAACGCAGGTTTTTTTTTGTTTTATTTGCCAGGTTTATTAGAGAATGTAGATATCATAAAAAACACTTGAAATGGCAAACCACCCAATGCTGTCATTTTACTAATAATTTTATCCAAATTATTATTTTTTTTTTTTAAATCTAAAATCCCTGATGGCTTGGGCTTAGAAACTGTGCTTAAGTTTGCATCTTCAAAGCAATTAGATTCTTTCCTCTTTAATAAATTTGTATCATGTTTCGTTTTTAAATGTGTATGGAGTCCGCCTGTACTTCCTCCATTTACTTTAATAACTCTTGAACATTTATTTACATTGTGCCACTATACTCTTTTCATTATATAAATAATGAAACCAAATCAAAGTATTATCAACTGATTTTTTATGTTCTTTAAAGTTATTCAACATTATGGGGTATTATTTAGGAGTATATATATAATAAATCTGAAAAATATTTGGAACTCTAAAGTATGATATGCAAATACAGTAGGAATAAGACTCGCCAATTAAAAAAAAATATCGAAAAATTACACTTTTTCATAACTACAACCTTGTTTTCACAGATAAGAATTCTGAATAATAATTCACAAATAAGAATAAGAATTTCAAAGATAAGAATTCTAAATTTCTAGTAAATACCGGAAAACCTGTGTTACAAAATTGTTCAAATGGCTCAAAATACCGATATTCGGTATTGCAATCCCTACTCACGCCACACATTAATTCTAATCCGCCCTCTTGCAGTCTCGCTCAAAATTTACGTGTAGCCAGACGTGAATTTTTCAATTAATGATATAATTGTTAAAATAGGATCTCTATCTACCAAAATCCGAAATGTTAAGATTCTTATTTATGTGACTTTTTATATTGTTATAATTATTAGATAAAATTTTGTTAAACTTTAATATCAGAAAGTCGAATTAAAAAAAAAAAAAAAAAAAAGAATTAAAATTTAATCTGGCATTCGATGTATTCTATAAACCGGCACCGATCGAGCCATTCGCTTTCGAATTTTTTTGTGCAGCTTCGAGGGTTTGTTGGCCTTCGCCGTCAGGTCGTAACACAGTTTCATCCAGTGTTTACCGTAATAGATAGTTTTCATCTCAGTACAGTGTTTATCGTTCTCTAGCGCAGGGACTAGACCTTAGAGAGCAAAAGTACTCCCAGAGGAGCCGCCAATCCAAATGCTGCTTTGGCCATCGTAAACTATGAAACCCTGTTGACGTCAGTGTCTTATTTTATTGGCAAAAAGAGAACTGAGCCAAACTCGTTTTGGCGATAATCTTTATTTGGTCGCTTGGTGGCTCTTTTGGGAGTACTTTTGCTCTCTAAAGGCTCGTGCTCACCAAGGCGAGAAGATGCAAGCGAAATAATTTGACCAATCACTAGCCGCACCGCGGTCGCCTGAAACCGGTTTGCAGTCCGCCGCTTGGAGTTGCCCAACTTTCAACTCGAAGCGGTTTTTCACTAGGCGTAATGCTATTTCTGACGTTTCGCTGTGAAGGGGTCGAAAAAATTGTGTCGCTTGCCTCTTGAATCTTCACGTCTCTCGCCTCGGTGGGAACGAGCCTTAAGGTCAGCAATAGTATTGCGTAGCATCGACATGCCGTATTCTCGAGAGTGCAAATTTTTTAAAAGCATGTTAAATACATATAAACAAAATTGATAAAAATAAATACAACAATCTAAAATTAAAATAAGTTCTCTGTGTTTTAATATAATGAAAAGTATATTTGTACTAAAAAAAAAAAAAAACTATAGATTAAAATTTTAAAAAATTAAATGTTTACAATTCAAATTATTGCAAATAAATGTAAAACTAAATTAAATTTATCATAAAAGAACTTCAAAATGCAAATAAAACAGTAGTAGCATTATATTGTAGAGAGAAGATAGAATATTTTAAGGTTTTACATTTAAATTGAAATTTTCTTGCATTTTTATGTAGAAAATACAGATATTTGATAATATTAAATAAACCAAAGAAAATTTTTGTCCTCTTTATAATTTATGTAAATAACCCCGAAAATATTGATTTGAAAAAAAATTATTTATAAAATAACATAAAAGTTAGTTTCATTATATATAAAGCAATCTGTTAGTTTATTGTGTATTCTCGTGAAAGCAAATATGCTTTCCTATATATGTTTTTGATTGTCATCTTATTAAAATTTATTTTTAAAATATGTTTTATAATTATTCAAATATAACATGAAGCTTGCAATTAACTAATGAGGATGTAATTTATAACATTTAAACAAATTAAAACTCATAAAATTGCTTAAAAAAACAAAAAAAAAAACGTACACTTTATTTATTAAAAACTAAAGCTTAACATTTGTAATTTGAAAAAATGCACGGCCATTATGCTTTTTTAGTAGATAAGTACTATATTCAATTTGATAAGCTTTTGTTTGGAAAAAAAAAACATTCTTGAAGATCGAAAATGAAAATATAAGAAAAAAATTTTGACTATTTATACAGTATAATTATGGATTCAAATAAGAACATGATCAGAAATATGGCAATTCCTTTACTTTTCATAATTTTCATCATAAAAAATTATATTTCATATATAATTAAATAGGCTTATCCGTGCTGTAATTCACGGTTAAATAGAAAAAAATTTAGAGAAAAAAAAATCGGAAATTTTAATTTCTCTTTTGCATAATTTTTAAATAATAAGAAATGAAGCACAAGTTCTCTCACTTATCTTTAGTTACGTACATCAAAAGTTAATATCTATATATATATATAGATATATATATAGTTCTACGAATTCTAAAAACAAGTTATATATGTTTTATTACATACTCGTAAAATATGAGAAGAAAATCCATTTTTAATTCACAGGCACATTTCAGAAAATTTTCACAACGGCTCTCAAAATTACCATGCATAGATTTTGTTTAAATAACAATAAAAAAGGGCGATTAAATAGTTTTATACAAACATCATACATAGAATAAGTTAAGCAATCTTGCTATTCAATATTATTAGCCATTTCTAATAGTAATATAAAGTAATAAATATTTCAATGGGAGATCAAACAGACAAAAAAGTTGCAGAATGTTAGGATCAAATGAGAGAGCATATAGATATATATTTTTTCGTATTTATGATTTTATTTTATTTCTTTTTAGTTTATTTATTTATGTATGTAATATATATATATATATATATATACATATCTTTTTTTTTTTTTGATAAAATAAATAATATTTGAGTAGGGAACTAAAGAGCCGCAGCTTCACATCCAAAGAACCACATGTGGCTCACGAGCCGCAGGTTGCCGACCCCTGGTCTATGGCGAGCATAAATCTCAAAATCATGGCAAGTTAGCTGTCAATATCTATGAGTATGTATTATACAGCTGGTTGAATTGTGTACTAATATTTTTAATTCAATCTTTAACTTATTCAAAAATTATCAATATGGTTAAATGCTCATATTGTAACATAGAAATTTCGAATAGAGAAAATCTTAAAAGACATATTCTAGTTCATACACAAGAGAGGCGTTTCGAATGTATTATAAGCAACAAAGCATTTCTAAGGAAAGCTCATTTAAACCAGCATTATCGAGTTCATAATCAAGAAAAACCCTACCAATGCGATTTATGTTGCAAATCATTTTCTACAAAATTTGTGTTGAATACTCATTATCCGTGTTCACACCCAATAAAAACCGTATGTTTGTGAAGTCTGTAGTAAAACGTTTTCTGATAGATCATCAATAAGAAAGCATCAAGTAGTTCACACAAACGAAAAACCTTACGTATGTGTTGTATGTAATAAATCGTTTTCTTTAAAAAAGTGTTTAAAGATTCATTACCGTATCCATACTCAAGAAAAGCCTTATGTGTGTTTTATTTGCACTAAAAGCTTCTCTATAAAGTGTAATTTAGATAAACATATTAATATTCATATAAAATAAACATTAAATGTGAGAAAGATTTTTTTTTTTACTTGTAGAGTTTAAAATTAACTGTTACTCATATAGAAGGAAAAACTTTTTAAATAATATGTCTTTTATGTTATATGTTCTATTTATTTATCTAACTAGACATTATCTGGTTCCTGTTAAACCTACTAAATAAAATATTATATGTACAGTGATTGCAATAAAATTTATTCACAAACAGGATAATTAATCATTCGTAATAATGGAGAAATAAATATTTATTTCAAAAAGATTGACACCAATTTTTATTACTTTAGCTTGAAATCAATCAATAAAATAATTTGGGTTTATCTATCTATTTATATATATACATACATATATATATTATTTAATCATTTTACAATCAAGTATTAAATAAAAAATTACTTGGCTCATTCGAGTATAAAATATTTTTTTTATAATATTTTTAGATTTGATATATTAAAGATAATTATGATTGAAATATACATTAATAAATATTTAAATTTTGTAAAACTGAATCATTACAAATCACACTGAATTTTTATTCATGATTTTTAAAAATACATGGTTTGCAACAGACATAATTCTTTTTTAATTTTTAATCACTTTATAAAAGCACTCTATATTTGATATAAAAATTTTACTATTATATAGTTTATACATATAAAAATATTTTTTTTTCTTTCATTAATTTCAGTGTTACTTTGAACTTATCAAGTGGGCTGAAAAGTTCGTAGGCTAGCATAGAAAAATTCTTTTTTTTTTATAGAATTTGATTTTATTATTCAATATAGTTGCCTTCGAGGGCGGTACAACGATTATATCGGTCATACAATTTTTCGATACCATTTTTATAGTACGATTTGTCTTTAGCCTCAAAATAGTCTTCAGTTTCGGAGATGACCTCTTCATCGGCGCAAAATTTCTGTCCAGCGAGCATCCTCTTGGGGTCTGAGAACAGGAAAAAGTCGCTGGGGACCAGATCTGGAGAATACGATGGATCCGGAAGCAATTGGAAGCCCAATTCATGCAATTTTGCCATTGTTTTCATTCATTTGTGACACGATGCATTGCCTTGATGAAACAGCACTTTCTTCTTCAAATGAGGCCGTTTTTCCACGATTTCGTCCTTCAAACGCTCCAATAACGCTACGCAATAGTCGCTGTTTATGGTTTTTCCCTTTTTAAGATAGTCAATGAATATTATACCATGCGTATCCCAAAATATTGATGCCATAACCTTGCCAGCCAACTTTTGCGTTTTTCCACGCTTTGGAGTCGGTTCATCACATGCGATCCATTCGGCTGACTCTAGATTGGACTCCGGTGTGAAATGATGGAGTAGTGTTTCATTCATTGTCACATATCGAAACACTGCTTAGAATCATCAATTCGTTGTTGTTTGGGGTCGATTGTGAACTCGCGCGGCACCCACTTTGAACAGAACTTTCGCATATCCAAATATTCATTCACGATATGTCAGACATATTCCTTTGATACTTTAGGGTCTCAGCTATCTCAATCAACTTCACTTTACGGTTATCAGAAATTATTTTATGGACTTTTTTTATGTTTTTGACGGCAACAGCCACTTTTGGGCGTCCACTGCGTGCATCGTCCTCGGTGCTCATTTCGCCTCGTTTAAATTTAGCAAACCACTTCTCTACGGTTGATTTTCCTGGTGCAAAGTCCGAATAATAATTACCAAGCTAAGCCTTGGCTTCAATAGTATTTTTTTTCGCCAAAAAGCAATGCTTTATTAACACACGAAATTCTTTTTATTCATTTTTTCAAACTAACAAAAGTTGCTTCACTAAAAATGTTATAACCCACATACTAATAGTGCAACAGCTGTCAAATTTATACACGTGTCTTTTGAAGGTTAGGGCTAACTAAAAATCATGTGGATTTAATACTAGTAGCGCCATCTATCTGTCAGCCTACGAACTTTTCAGACCACCTGTTACAATCGCAATCCGTTACTCGACGCACTTTAGCGAAAAGATTTTTTGACGCCAAATCCTAACTGGCACTATTCTACTACAATCATTGTCCATAAATTAAGGATAATTCAGAATCACACAGAAATTGAACTCTAAAATAAAAATTTCACCTGTAGAATTATCACACACATCTTGAAGAAGAATATGCAAATTACAGGAACCACCAGATGGCGCGGATAGTACGTCACAATGACGAGAGTGTAAGAGACGGGTATATAAGGAATGGTGGCAAAGAAGTAAAATTGTTCACAAGCGCTTTAAAAACCTTTCAGTGCAATAACCGCATAGTTATGGCACAAAGGAAGCATCTGGATGATTTTTTACGTGGTAGAATTATCGGACGACTGGAATGTGGATGTACCCAGCTGGAAGTATCCGAGGAACTTGGAATCGCCCAGAGTGTCATCTCCAGGATTTGGCAACGATTCCAAGAGGATGGTAATGTGAGTAGATGTTACAGCACAGGTCGCCCCCGAGTTACAACGCCGAATGAGGACCGGTATTTAGCAGTTACTGCCAAAAGAAACAGACGGAGCACAGCATCAGACCTGTCTCGTTAGCTCTCTTCAGCTACCGGTACGACAGTTTCATGACAGACCGTGTACAGACGCTTAGGACACATTGGTCTATATGCTCGTAGGCCTGTCAGATGTGTTCCACTTACCGCAACTCACTGACGCCTGCGATTAACCTGGAGTAGAGAGCATGCATTGTGGACACCGCAACACAGGTCTGGTGTGATGTTTTCCGACGAGTCCAGGTTTAGTTTGCAGTCGGATTCTCGCCGGACTTTCATATGGAGAGCGCCAGGTACCCGTTACCACCAAGAGAACACCATTGAAAGACACCGTTATGGTGGCGCAGGAAGGCTTGTTTGGGAAGGAATTATTCATGGTTCCAGAACTGACCTGCATGTTCAGAGTGTAACGATGACAGGCCACATCTATCGGGATGTCATTCTGGAACAACATGTACGTTTGTTTCGTGGCGCCATGGGTGCTGACTTTCTGTTTATGGATGACAACGCCCGTCCCACCGTGCAAACATTGTAGACGAATGCCTTCAATTGGAGGATATCACCCGTATGGATTGGCCAGCATACTCACCGGACTTGAATACAATAGAGCATGTGTGGGATAGGCTTGGCCGACGAATTGCAGCCCGCCAACCCCCTCCCACCTGTCAACCGGAACTTCGGAGGACGTTGCTTGATGAGTGGTGTAATATTCCCCAAGATCAGATTGATAATTTGATATTCAGCATTCCTAGGCTTTGTAAGGCCTGTATTGCATCGTCTGGGAGACATACTCCATATTAACCATCATACTAACCATGTTATACTGTTTTTTGTAAATAGGTTCTTTTTTGAAATTTGCTCCAGGGAGTAAAAATCGCAATTTTTATTAGTTATGTCAAACATATAGCATCTTTTTTGCTCTTTACCTTTTGTTTAATAAATAGACTTTACAAATAAGTCAAATTTGTTTTGCTTCTGTCTCTTTCTTTGCATGAACTTAATTATCCTTAATTTATGGACATGAGTGTAAATAATTCTTTGTTCAGCTGTCAGTAATGGCTCATGGTTTGTAATGAGTGTAACTAAGTCAACGTCGTCACATTGTTTTTCTCGTTGTATATCAGTGTTCACTAAGTCAGTGGCTGGACGATCAGGCTAAAACATACCATAGGGGTTGAGTGAAAAGTTTGAAATCAAAATACATAAATCTCCGAGTAGTACCAACACTTCATTGCACACCTCTGGTGTGAAATCTTTATTCGGACAACGTTCCGTTTGTTTCACTCGGTTCAAAATATCTTCAGTCATGTAATTCTTATATTTTTCTCACCATGCTAATGACTGTGTCGGATAACATGTCGTCAGAATAATCGCGAATAGTTGACGAATATTATTTGGCTAGATGTTAAAGCTGCATCAGCAAGTGCCAAATCCCAATGGTTGTCATCTTCCAGCAATTGCAGTTCGCGACATGCGTCTTGATAGGTATTGAATACTCGACCATTAACTGTTCGCAAAAACTCAAAAGATGCTGGTCCAGGAACATTTACCAATAACAAACCCAAAAAGAAGCACTCGCGTTATTTTGGATGCACTGTGTTGAGTCGTCCTAATGTTTTAGATTTGAATATGCCTGCGATTGACGGATATGGTACTTCTTGTCTATGTGGGTCCCATCTTTTACCTGATTTGTTGCATGTAAAATAGCGTGGAACATCGGTTTATAGCAATGTTTTGGCAAATTGGCCGAAAACGTCAAGCTTTTGACATAAAGTAAAAAATTCAATGAGTGTTGTTTTCGGTGGGTCTAATGCTCTTTGGATAGCATTCTCTTCAGTGAAATATACAAGCTGACCATTTTTAAGATGCACTGCAAAATGCTGTACAGGTGGATCTCGATCGTGGATGGAAAAATTAAAAATACGCCAGATAGCTTCGTTGCTGCTGATGTATCTGCCCATTTGATATTGTGCTATTTCATCATTTTTATTAATATCTCGCACTTCAAACATGGTCAAATCACTGCTTTTATTTACGTATTTACAAATGTATTTAATGGATTTGACGGAATTGCAAAAACTCGACATTAATATGGGCCTTATACGTTTTTGAAAGCAATGGCGAATATGGAACCACCCACTGATTATCAATTTCTAGTTGATTAAAATTCGACGTTCGCATTGTGAATACATTGCCACCATTCTCAGCGTTTCTACGGCGATACAGTGGATAACCGTCAATATCCGTAATTGCGTAATTTATACATTCTTTCGAAAACGTTTCTTACATTTGCCATTTTCCATACATGGTGATGTCATGTAACTACCACAGGGCCCATGGATCACGTGACTGGTAACAATTTCAAACAATTCTTGGTCGATTGATAGATCCGGAATTTCAGCGGAAATGATTTAATCAATTTCTTCCAGGCGAGTTTTAGTTTCGAGCCAAATCAAAATGTGAGCCTGCGGCAAGCCTCATTTTTGCCATTCAATCGAATACTGCCAACAAATTGTGGTACAAAAAACCGAAAATTTTAAGATAAAATCAATCAAGGATTTTAATTTTCGTTTAAACACACGTGCAACGATATCATGACGATGTATTGATTGTTGGCCTGGTTTTTGCAAGGCGCCATAATGACGTACGTAGGTCATCGCATCTTGTATGTATGCTTGCATGTTCCGTGGGCTACCAGTGTAGCTGGAGGGTAAAATAAATGCATTGCCAATGTTGTTGGTGTTTAAATTTTCATCTTTGTTTCCTATAATAGCATCTCGTAAGTGAATGTAATCCTCTGATCGTAACTTAACTTGGTTGAACCGAAGAAATCGCAAACGTTCGCTCTCGATCTTAGCATACATGTCTACAACATATTGATGGTAGAGCTGACGGTATCGAAGAATATAATTGTCCTGATTATTTCTAATCATCAACCGGTACACGTAGTAACACATTGAGCTGACCTTTTTGTTTGTTTCATTACCTACAAAATAAGAAATAAATGTAAATTTAGTTTTTGGTATGCTAAAAAAGTAACACTAATCAATTAAAAAATATAATCTTTACCAGTAACCGGATTAACCTGTTTAATGTTGATGTGATATCCATCTTGACCCTGCCAGAATATCAGTGGATATCGTAGTGCATCGTACGAACGATGTAAGTCTGATATCACATGAACAGTACTGTCACGACGTGTGATTTTGATAGCTCTGTTATACAACTGCATGACCGACCATGATAATAGCAACTTCTTCTACGGTTGGCGCGTTGAACCTGCCAGCGTGTTCTCCTGATGGTGTTTTGTCAGCTCTGATGACAATTTGTAAGTCATTTCGTAATTGTTGTGACACTCTTTTAAATAATTTAATAAGTTGGTTATGATTTTCTAAAAAATTTTCCAACAATTCTACAATAGCTCTTTGTATTGCTTGTTCGATAAAATTATACTGACATCGAGTTGTCACAGGTTCTTCAGAACTGCCCATAAAATAAATTTGAAGAAATTTTGACTCTTCGTGAGGTATTGGCATCAACGGCCCGATCTTATGGTATACCTGACCTTGTATTTTGAATGTAATTTCAAAATTACGTCCATCGGATGAGAAATCGCAAATTTTAGTTGCGCCAAATGACGTCATTTGGAAGCAAGAATTGAATTTGCGTGTCATGCGTAAAAACAATTTTGAATCATCTGATTCACCAGAAAGAAGTGACTGTAGAGGCTCCGGCGGACTGAGAAGAGGTAACAAAACCACTTTTCCTAATGGACAACACATGCCCGGTGGTTCATAGCGGAATTTCAAAGCCTGACAGTATCGGCATATTTGATCCATTGGACCGATGGCGATCTTTGAATGCGCAGAATAATGGATGTCTGGGGAATACTCGAACGCAAGACGAAAAAAAGACGTACGTGTTAATGCGCGACTGGTTTGCTGTCTCTCTTGATCCTGTGCTTGATATCTGGCTGCATGTTGTTCACGCTCCGCTCTTGACCTTTCTCTTTGTAGCCGCAGACGTTCATCACGATGTTCGCTTGACTCTTGCATACGGATTTCTGTTGCCCTATGCCTTTCAGTAGCGTTTGCTGCCGTGGTTTGATTTGTTGACAGGAGGGCTCTCTCAGCACGTTTGCGTCGTGCCTCATGGTTACGGGCATTATTGAGGTTGGTTTTTTTGGTGGCATTTTACAGAAAATGATAATTGAAAAAATACAATACAATTAAAATAAAATCGGGATATAATAATAAATGACTTAAAAAGGGCCATGGTCGAGTGGCTAGCTCTCTGGCGCTCGGTATCACAGGTTTCGTGTTCGAATCCCGGCGGGGGCCATGGATGTTTGTAGTGGTTCGGAATCCACTTTAAGCTGTAAGTCCCAGTCTCATATGATTGTAAGAGCGTCACGGAGCAAAAGTCCGACTTCTACCTACGGGTGCTCCATCACAACAGAAGCTGCCCCCCCTTCCCTCCATCCATTAATAGATCACTCATGGGATGTCCGTCCCGCACTGCAGGATTAGTCACAATGACTTAAAAAGAAATTTACAATAAAATACAAATGCAAACGATCTTTTAATATTATACACTAAGTCTTACTGTGTATTAATTTTTTTGAATATAAATTGTAATAACTTACAAACAAAATTATTACATTTCTTAGAAAAAAATATTGATAATCAAATCAGATAATACTTACATACGTTTGATTTATTTCTCATAAAAATAATATAAATTTCATACAATATAATTTTTACAAAATTTAAAGCAGTACATAAAACAATAATATTCAGAACATGAAAATTTTACGCTTATGTAGTACAGGCATCGAGACATTACGCCACCTATTAGATGCAGGAAATAGGTTATTTATGAGCATTATATCTTTTATAGATAAGATAAAATGTACGTCACACAATACGTTGTAGTACTCGAAATTAGAAACTTTTGGTCCGCGATCTTGCTGCATTGCTCGAAATATGAAAAACCTCGATTTTGCATTAAAATAAAAAAAATAAAAAAAATCTGAATAAAAACTATCTTATTTCTCAAGTTGGAACAAAACATACATCTAAAAAAAAAAGTTAAAATCGGATTGTTAGATGCAGGAAATAGGTAATTTATGAGCATTATACCTTTTATAGTTAAGATAAAATGCACGTCACACAATACGTTGTACATAGATGGCGCTACTAGTATTAAAATACACTTAGGTCCATAAATTAAGGATAATGAAGTTCAGGCAAAGAAAAAGACAGAAGCGAAACAAATTTGACTTATTTGTAAAGTCTATTTATTAAGCAAAAGGTAAAGAGCAAAAAAGATGCTATATGTTTGACATAATTAATAAAAATTGCGATTTTTACTCCCTGGAGCAAATTTCAAAAAAAGAACCTATTTACAAAAAACAGTATAACATGGTTAGTATGATGGTTAATATGGAGTATGTGTCTCGGACGATGCAATACAGGCCTTACAACGCCTAGACATGCTGAGTATCAAATTATCAATCTGATCTTGGGGAATATTACACCACTCATCAAGAAATGCCCTCCGAAGTTCCGGTTGACAGGTGGGAGGGGGTTGACGGGCTGCAATTCGTCGGCCAAGCATATCCCACACATGCTCTATTGGATTCAAGTCCGGTGAGTATGCTGGCCAATCCATACGGGTGATATCCTCCAATTGAAGGCATTCGTCTACAATGTTTGCACGGTGAGGACGGGCGTTGTCATCCATAAACAGAAATTCAGCACCCATGGCGCCCCGAAACAAACGTACATGTTGTTCCAGAATGACATCCCGATAGATGTGGTCTGTCATCGTTACACTCTGAACATGCAGGTCAGTTCTGGAAGCAAGAATAATTCCTCCCTAAACGAGCCATCCTGCACCACCCCAACGGTGTCGTTCAATGGTGTTCTCTTGGTGGTAACGGGTACCTGGCGCTCTGAAAGTCCGACGAGAATCAGACTGCACAAGACCACTGTTGAACGGTGTCTACAATGCATGCTCTCTACTCCAGGTTAATCGCAGGCGACATTGAGTTGCGGTAAGTGGAACACATCTGACAGGCCTACGACCATATAGACCAATGTGTCCTAAGCGTCTGTACATGGTCTGTCATGAAACTGTCGTACCGGTAGCTGAAGAGAGCTGACGAGACAGGTCTGATGCTGTGCTCCGTCTATTTCTTTTGGCAGTAACTGCTAAATACCGGTCCTCATTCGGCGTTGTAACTCGGGGGCGACCTGTGCTGTAACATCTACTGACATTACCATCATCTTGGAATCGTTGCCAAAGCCTGGAAATGGCACTCTGGGCGATTCCAAGTTCCTCGGATACTTCCAGCTGGATACATTCACATTCCAGTCGTCCGATAATTCTACCACGTAAAAAATCATCCAAATGCTTCCTTTGTGCCATAACTATGCGGTTATTGCACTGAAAGGCTTTTAAAGCGCTTGTGAACAATTTTACTTCTTTGCCACCATTCCTTATATTACCCCTCTCTTACACTCTCGTCATTGTGACGTACTATCCGCGCCATCTAGTGGTTTCCTGTAGTTTGCATATTCTTCTTCAAGATGTGTGTGATAATTCTACAGGTGAAATTTTTATTTTCGAGTGCAATTTCTGTGTGATTCTGAATTATCCTTAATTTATGGACATGAGTGTACAATCGAATCATGTTGACTGTTGATGCAAAAACAAGGCGGATTTTTTTTTCTTAGACTCACCTGGTTGAACAGGTAAGGCATTTTTAGTGTCATTAATCCTTGGAAAGATACGGCTACAACAAAAGATTGCATTTTTAATTTCATCGTCGGGCATTGCTGCAGTTTTGTTGGATGGTGGACGAACGGCGCATTCAGCATTGAAGCTACCATGAGACATTCCCAGTAAACCAAACGCAGTATGTAATATTAAAAAAAAAGCGGAATGTCTGCAGTGTTGCAAAAAAAATCGATTATTGTCTGGGATGAGTGTACTATGAGTCATAAACATTCCCTTGATACATTTCACAGAACTATGCAAGATTTAAAAGGCAATAATCGACTCTTCGGTGGTGCTGTTTTACTACTATCTGGTGATTTCCGACAGACATTACCTGTCATTCCTCGCTCTACGTTTGCTGATGAGATTAACGCATGTTTGAAACAATCATTTTTATGGGAAAACGTTGAAATACATCGATTGACCATAAATATGTAAGTGCAATTACATAATGATCCATTGGAACAAGTATTTTCAAATGAATTACTGGATATTGGAAACGGTACAATCAGACTACATCAAAATACGCAATGTATCCAGTTGCCAGACAATTTCTGCTTTGTTGTTCTTTCAAAAAAATGAACTAATTGAGAGTGTATTTCCGGATATTCTTAATAATCAGACCATAATTGACTCAGTAATGGAGCAATTTTGGCAGCAAAAAATATTGATGTTGATGAAATTAACTGTCAAATACAAAATTTATTGCCGGGCAATCTGATGACTTTTATGTCAATCGACACCATTGCTGATGAAAACCAGATCGTCAATTTTCCGATTGAATTTTTAAATTCTCTGGATATGCCAGGAATGCCGCCACACAATCTTCGTCAGAAAATTGGTTCACCGGTCATTCTATTGCGTAACTTAAATCCACCAAAATTATGCAACGGTAGTTACCAGAAAAATTACCGGAAACTTACTTGAAGCAACGATATTGACTGGAAAGTTTAAAGGCGAAGTCGTCTTGTTACCTCGAATACCTATGATACCATCAGAATCTACAATACCTTCCAAAAAGCTACAATTTCCGATACGTTTGGCTTTTGCGATGACAATAAATAAGTCGCAAGGGCAGACAATGGCTATTTGTGGCTTGGACTTGGAAAATCCGTGTTTCTTCCATGGACAGCTGTATGTTGCATGCTCACGTGTTGGAAAACCATCGAATTTATTTATTTTGACGAAAGACAGATTAACAAGATACATTGTTCATCGCTTAGTTCTTAGTTAAATGAAAGTAATGATTATTAAAAATTAAATTAGGTAAAATAATTATAAAACAGTGTTAAAAATCAACATTATATACCTCATTCATTAAATTAATAGAAATTAAACATTTTCTATTTGTTGAAGCATAATTTGAACTTTTCATCATTCTTTACCTATCACTTCCTTAACAATACCAATTATAGTATCTAATAAACCACAGCAAAGCATGGCCGGGTCTGCTAGTATATATATATATATATATATATATATATATATATATATAAAGAGAGACCGACAGACAGAACATTAATATTATATGGAACAAAGATGTGAATTCCATAAATAGAATTTCATTATGTTTAAAGACTCATTGTAAAAACACAGAAACACCTTTTTTTTATAAATCACAAGAAAAATATTATAATGCCACACAAATTATATACACTCAAGAGCCAAAACATTATGACCACCCCTACATTTTGCAATGAACTCGCCTGGATGACGTGGAAGGCACGTGATCAGGTGGAAGTGGTATTTAACTGCTGCTGGAGAGTCTGAAGAATCATTCTTTCACTTACTTTTGTATGTGACGGAAAGGTTGCGGATCTAAGCGACTTTGATAGAGGGCAGATTGTAATGGCTCGAAGGCTCAGAACAAGTATTTCCGAAACTGCACGACTCGTGGGTTGTTCGCGGTCTACAGTTGTTAGTACTTAAGCAAAGTGGATGAATGACGGTGAAACCAGCAGTAGACGACATGGTGTTGGACGTTCACACGCTATCAAAGAAAAAGGTCGTCGGAGACTGTCTCGCATAATGAAGCAAAACAGGAGCCAGACAGTGGCTCAGCTGACAGCCCAATACAATGCAGGGCCAAGTAGAATAGTATCGGAGCACACTGTTCAGCGGACACTGTTGGATATGGGGCTATGCAGCAAACGTCCCCCTCGCGTGCCTTTGCTGACCAAGCGTCATCGCCAACTGCGCCAGCGCTGGGCCCGGGAACATCGTGACTGGTCCTTGGCTCAGTGGAAGAGAGTTGCCTGGTCAGATGAATCACGGTTTGTCATTCATCACGCCGATGGCCGTGGCAGGATACGCCGCCTTCCAGGCGAACAGTTGCTCCCTCAATGTACAGTAGGTCATACACAGGCCGGTGGGGGCGGTATTATGCTTTGGGGGACGTTCTCTTGGGCGTCTCTGGGACCCGTGTTTGTGGTAGAGCAGACCATGAATGCTACAGGGTATCTGAACATCATTGTGGACCAGTTGCACCTTTACATGGCCTCTGTTTTTCCAGTTGGAAATGGAATGTTCCAACAGGACAACGCCCCTTGTCACAAGGCTAAAATTGTGTTGGAGTGGTTCCAGGATCATGATGCTGAATTCCAGTTAATGTCCTGGCCACCTAACTCACCGGATCGCAATCCGATAGAACACATTTGGGATGTACTGGGACGGCAGCTCAGAGTTCAAAGACCACCAATTCGCAATATCTCGGATTTGCGTGACCGTTCCTTAAACATCTGGTACAATCTGTCTCCGGCCATCTACCAAGGACTTGTGGCATCCATGCCAAGGCGGGTTGAAGCTGTGTTGCGCGCCAAAGTGGGCCAACTCGTTATTGACAGGTGGTGTTTTGGCTCTTGAGTGTATGTATAATATATACTCATTTTATCATAATTTTACTTTGGGCTGTATTTATATAAGTGCTGAGCCACATACATATCGCTGATTAGAATTGTAAAATTAAACAAATTTTAAGAACTAGAATTTTCTTATGAGTTATTATCATTAATATTTTTAACGTCGAATTTTCAAAATTACTGACATTAATTTATGAATACCGACTGTCTCTAATTTTTAAAAAATTGTATATTGCAGACAAATTATTGATCCAAATGCGATGCGTAAATTAAAATTAACTTATTAATTGAAAATATTTTATTTTTGATTGAAAATTTTATTTATTTAATCAAAAATTAAAAACTATATTTAAATCTTTCAAATAATCATTGCCGTTTCCGGAATTCCCAGAATCTCATTTTGATTGAGAAACTTTTTCCATTTGTCAAAGAAATTTTTAATTCCTTTGGTTGTTGCAGTCTCTGATATTTTTTCTTTGTGGAAATTTCCATTGCGTCGTAATTGCGGAAATTTCTATTGCGTGCAATGGTCGAAATTAACAGTTATCCTGAACCATGAGATACATTTATTGTCTTCTTGGTGATGGAAATTTGGCGTCCTAAAAATCGGATACATCGAAATTTATTTCCCTAAATCTGGCAGTAAAAATTCCCTATGCAATAATCTTACCAGCGCTCTGTAGTGTTATGAAATTTTTTTAATACATCCGTTAATAGCGACATTGATAACATTGTGTATAAAAATGAGAGTATAGTTTCATGTATTTTAAGACTATTCTTCAGCACTTATCAGTGAAAGGGGCCAGGCAGCTCCATGAAAAATACAACTTAATTTTTTCTTTATTAAAAACAAATAATTACTCATCCCTTTGATTAAGAATCGGCGACTTAAATTGTCATATACCAAAACTAATTTTTTTTTTTTTTTAGGAATGATAATAATGTTAAAGTGTGAGTATTGTGGCTTAGAAGTTTCGTGCAAGGGCAATTTTAAAAGACATATTCTAATTCATACTCAAGAAAAACATTTTGAATGCAAAATATGTGACAAAACATTTCTAAGAAAAGAACAGTTAAATGTTCATTTGGATGGGCATTCTGGTAAAAAGCCGTTTATATGTACCATTTGTGATAAAGCTTTTTCTGTTAAAAATACTTTGAAATTACATTATCGCATACACACTGGAGAAAAGCCATACGAGTGTGATATTTGTAGAAAAGCTTTTCATAACAGTTCTAATCTGAGAGCTCATTATCGTATTCATTCAAATATAAAATCTGTAAAATGTGATGTCTGCAGCAGAGCATTTTTTGACAAATCAGATTTACGGAAACATGTCGTGATTCATTCTGACATAAGACCTTATAAATGTGACGTTTGTTACAAAACTTTTAAAAAGAAACATTATTTGAATCAACATCTTTTAACTCATGCTGAAGAAAAGTATTTTAATTGTGATATATGTGGCAAAAAATGGGCATGTGCATCATTATTAAAAAAACATTATCGAATTCATAACCACAAAGAACAAAGTAAGCTTTATATGTGTAGCATTTGTAGCAAAACTTTCAAGCAAAAAGGAAATTTGAATGTTCATTATCGTACTCACACATTAGAAAAACCTTATGTGTGTGAAATTTGTAAAAAGAGTTTTGCTCGAAATAGTCGTCTAACTAGACATCTTATTATACATATAAAACGAGAATAACATGTTTGCATTTTGTTTGATAAATCATTTCATGTTGAATTTCAAGTTTAATTATATTAATACCTACAAAAGGATTTTGTGGATGTGCTGCTTGAAAAAGACATTTAAAAATTATTTTCTAATATATATTATAAATTATATAGCACAAATATGCTATATTGAAAATTAAGTTAAATATATACTTATTTTAAGAATAAATGTACTGTGAAGTCAATTTTGGAAAATTAAACACAGAAGTAAGGAATAAACCAAGAAATTAGGAATTCTGTTTTGTTATCATCAATACAAATTTCAAGTATTAAAGAGAATTTCTTAATTATTAAATTTAAAAAGAGTAACCTGTGAAAATTCTTATGAAATAATCACCAGTTTAAATTTATCACCCATTTCAAAATGTTGATTAAAAAACTATCATATATATATGTATATTTATTTCCTTTCTCTAATTTTTGTTTTACAAAAGATGAATTGTTGGAAAGAGCAAGCTAAAAAAAACAGCTTTGTTTGCTAGCTTGCTTTTCCTTTGTTTGCTAGTTTGATGCCAATATGTTATCAAACTCGCCAACTGTTGCATGATTTTGTTTAATTTCAGTCACTGTTGATGAACAGACTATAAACTAAATCACATATTGTTTCATAGCTTTTATAAATTATACTGTATATTCAATTTTTTAACTTTATCGGAAATTGACAAATTTTGTTTTTATTTTCAATGGCTACTTTAATTGAATTCACTAAATAAAATTCATTTAAAGTCAATTGTAACAGAAAGCTAAAATTTGTTACTCAATTATTACTGCAGCTTTCCTTTAGAAGCAAATACTTCTATTAAAACAAATGAACTTCAACTGACCTTATTTTGTGAAAACTTTTAACACTACCTAAAAAAAAACTTTAAAACTTTTTTTTATCATTGCATAAGTCTAGGTTACTAAAGACCACTCAGCCCTAAGGCATGCAGTACTTTTTCATTGCACAAAAAAGCTCTTTGTAGAGATGAAAAATAAAAACTTATGCTTGATCAATAATATGCATTTGTTATTTTATCAATGATTAATTACTGTACAAAATGTAAACATTTTTTATGTGAAAAACCTTTAAAAATTCAACTTGATTCATGTTATAAACATGCATTAAATATTCAGAATACAGCATGTTCCATACTAATGTAATAACAATGTATAGCTTTGTTTTTGTAAATAGCAACAACATAATCATATTGCTATACCTTACTCAATGTCAATGTGTAGATATCACTATTTTATATAATTCCAGGAATATTATAATTAATGGGGAAAAATTGCATTTGTTAATTAATTTCATCAATAGAATTCATTCATTAGCTCTATTTAGGTAGTGTTAATTGACAACTAATGGAGAGGATATGGATTTATTTATTTCCTTTATTAACAGACAAATTATGTTGCACAAAATGGTAAAGCAAGATTGTCATGATAGTGAGATTATCAAAAACAGTTGTCAACAACATGAATCAAGCAAGATAATGCTTTGGCTGTCATATTAGTAATGATTCCAGAGTATTGTCCATTTAACTTATATGATAAAAATAATTTTCATTAAAATTACTGTTAAATAAATGCACAATGTATTTTATCCACTTAACAGCAATTTCCACAAATAAGTTACAGTTAAATGCATCATTGAGGTCATTATAACATGGAAGTATTGAATGTATATTACATTATACAATGTAATATACTTGCTAAATCATTTATGTAGCTTCAAAAGTTTTGAATGTGTCATTTCTGGCATTTATTCTATATCTGTATAAATCTATGTTTCTGTTTTTATTCTGTATCTAGATTCACATTATGTTTGCATACATATTTAATATTATTATTATGTAAAATTCTCAATATATATGTATATAGCTTTCAAATTTACTTTTGAAGAGATTTGAAATTTTTGTAATTTTGTCTTATTGCTGTCATTTAACAATACATAATAAAGTTAATAACACTAGAGCATGCTTTTAGTTTAAAAAATATCATTTTTAATTATATATATATATATATATATTTAATTATTTGAAAATTAAAATAATCACTATTTGTTCTGCAAAATGCAAATTGAAAATAAGAATTTACAGAAAATAATAACACATAAGAAAATAATTAATAGAAATTCATAAAAAGAAGTATTCATAGAAAAACTATTAGCATAAAATAAATGTAGAACAAAAAAAATTATTTCAAATAAATATAGATATAACAAAATCACATAAATGATCAATTGGTTTGAAGTACTTGACAAGCTCAGGAAATAGATTGTTTTTTAAGCTTTCTTTAATAAGCTTAATGTCATTGAAATCTCAGATAATGTAGAACATGTTTGGGGTGATGTTCATCTTGTTTACCACTACAGAGGCAGATTAACTCAAACTTGATTTGATAAAGGTAACATTTCTCAAAACAGTTCAAATCTTGAAGAAGTTATAACTATGATAAAGAGTCGCTACAAATTAGAAAATTACTGCAAGAACAGTTGTGAAGATTCTGCAGAAACTTCAAATATCATTTTTTTTTCAACCAAATATGCTTGGCATTAACTTTATTTCCATAAGAGAAACATATTAGATTATATTTGTATAATATGTCAGGATTATCGATATAAGGCATGTAAGAAGTATATGGCAAGGGTGATGATTTTAGTTTTCCATCTAAGAAATTAAACTGAAGAAATGGCATCTCTGTTTTTAAGATATAAAATTTTATCTATCATTCAAATTTAACTTTAAGGCTTCATAAAAAATCTTTATATAATCATGTACTATTAAAAAAAAAAAAAAAAAAAAAAAAAAAGCCTATGAATTTTTCTTGTTTCTTTCAAATCAATCTTTTTTTTCTTCCCCCCTCCTCCACTCTATAATTCTAGAGGTATTAGTAAAAATAAGCATGATACTTTTTTTGTTAATAAGCTGCAATACATCTGTTTGACTTCTAAAGAAATTTAAGATATATGATTGTTTTCTATTTGTAATTTGCTGAACCTCTTTAATTAGTGTGTCATCAAAAACTAAATTTATTGTTTTGTTCTTAATAATTTTCAAATAAATGCCATAGTTTGGCTTCATTAAAGAATTGAATTATAATCTATGAGAATCATGCACAAAATCTATCACATTCTGAATTTCTACATACATTAGAGAATTTTTGCTTTGAATAATAAGCTGACAATAAAGGCAATTTGAGAACAATATTGAAAATCGTTTAATTTTCAAAATAGATAATTTAGGATTTCATTACAACGGATAATTATGCATTTGAGAACGACGCCCAATTTCTGATAGACGTGATTGCTTTACAGCTATAATATGTATAATAAAATTATCAATTTGATTCAATGGCCCTGGAAAATCTACTACCGGAGTCTGTCCGTAAGTGATTCGCCGTTGTAGATCTATTGAATGGGACTTCCGGCAAAAACGATAAAATATCGAACTAATAGGCGGCAGAACTATTGGAGAAAGAACTCTATTTATTAGTGGATAGTCATGATAGTTGTTATAATGTTAAATGTTACGCTTTGCAAATGTAAATGCTGTACACAATGTGCACTAAAGGTGATGCAAAACGAACAGCCTGTTCTTTTAGGCACTACAAAACTTAAAACCACCAATCTACAAAAATGAGAGCTCGGTCAAAAAGAGGTCATTGAGTAGAATCTTGAAATAGCTATCCTAGTTCGTTTGAAGCAGTTGCCCTGGAAAAAATTTTGTATAGTAAACCCCAACATTGTTAGAAAGTTCATAATAAACCCCATATTAGCATTTTGGATTGTCGCATCAAGACCTTTCCTCATTGTTTTGTAGATTTATCTGGAATCCTGGATAAAAATGTTCTGCATATTAAAGTTTAAAATCAAAAACCGTTGCCTTGTAGAATATTTTTGATTGGATTTGAAGTCGCCAAGAAGTGTTTTTCATATTCTTCAGAAGAGGGAGTAAATTACAGGTTAGCCTTCTTTGAACTTTTAATTGACAATTTTCATCTCATATGAAAAGTATGTTAAATTTGTTAATAAATGTGTTAAATTTAATCTCAGTTTACATTTCAATTTTTTACATTTTACCTATAAAAATGAAACTAACAGCAAATAAATAATTATTGGTTTAAATTCAAACGATTAGGTTAGGATGAAATAATTTGTTTTGAACATATTAAATGATATATATATATATATATATATATATATACAGGGTGGCTGTAATTAAAGTGACTCTGTTCAGACTTCTCTAGAACCCGTTCTGACCAACGGATTTTGATGAAACTTGGTATATACGGTATACGGACCATGGGGAAAAGATTTCTGCAATAAAGAAATAGTTCAAATTTTTATCACCAGAGGGACAATTTTCAAAAAATCCTTATGCAAATTAGTCATACCTATAAAGAGATTTGTAGTCAGAGCCAGAAAATCATTCTGAGTGCCTTTGCCATCGCTAATGATGCCCTTACAGAAGAAAGATTGAGCTTTACTGGTAAAACTGTTTTATCAGAAAGGCAGCAATAGCATATCAGCACTGCGTTAATATCGTTGTTTAAAAGGATTGCGAAAAGGGCCTACCTCGAAGAATGGTTTGAAGAAGATGGTTACGAAATTTGAAGAGACTGGAGACTAGGGAGTGCTGCCAGGAAGGAGGTGGAAACGAGTTGCGATTGAAATTATCAAAGAAGTCGCTATTGCTGTGCTTGAAAAAGCAAGCATTGGCAGCGCAGCTGCCATTTACCTCCTTGTCTTGATCTGTGACTGCATAGTGTGGACTTTGAAGATGGAGATCAGGGGTGTCAGAGTGCAATGATACCTTGCCCAGGTTTAGGATAAATTGATGACATGAAGAAAATGAGTAAAAGAAAATAGTGAAGGGAACAGGATTTAAAAAATCCTCTAAATCTAGGTATAAAAAGTAAAGGAGTTATAAAAGAAAACTTAAAAGATTTAAAAGAATTGATATAAAAATTTTTTTTACAATTTAAAAGAATATATAAAATTATAAGAAAAACAGAGATTACAAAAGATTTTTATTTGTTTTTGTATTTTGCATTTTTTATTTTTTATTTTATATAGATTTTTATATTTTTTATTATATTTTATTTTTTATTTTTTATTATTTTTTTTATTTTTTTTTTTAAATTTTTTATATATATTTTATATAAATATAAAAATATATTTTTATTTTTTTTTTTTCTTGTTTTTCATAATTAAGACATAATAAAAATAAACTAAAAAAAGAGAAGAGAAGATAAAAGAAAATAAGAGTACAAAAAGTAAAAACAAAATAACTGAAAGGGTGCGATGACCCTGAGTGCTCAGACAACGAGGAGAGACACGTAAACAAGCGCGGGGCTATTGCCAGACAGGGGAAAAAGAGGGGAATGAAACGAGTTTCGGAATGCTGGAAGAGAAAAAGTAGTTGTGGTAAGTTCGTTTAGTCAAGGGGGGGGATCGGTGATATTGATACTACTGCGGGGTCGTTTTGCGTTCTTGGGGTTTGAGAGATCGTAATCAGGGAGTCTTTTAAGAAGAGGGTTTGGGTTATTTGGGATTTGATTATAGAAGTTTTCGGATAATTTTCTGATGAAGGTTTTAAGAGTGGGGATATTAAGGGTATTATGAATGTCAGAGTTTCGAAGAACCAGGGAGCGTTGATTGCCATACGAAGGATTTTGTTTTCAAGACGTTGAAAATATTGAAATTGGAATTTGCTAGGGAACCCCAGACAGGACTCGCATAGGTGATAATGGGACGCATGTAGGCCAAGTAGATAAGTGTTTTGGTGTGGACAGAGGTTTTAGAATTACGAGCTATGAGAGGGTAGAGTGCGCGAAGGGCTTTATTGAATTTTTCTTTGATAGAGTTAGCGTGCGATTTATAAGTGAGGTGTTTGTCTAAGATGACTCCTAAATATTTAGCTTCATTATTCCAAGAGATTTTCTGATTAAAGAGAGTGATATCGGGAGGTTTGGGTTGACGGTAAGTGTAGAGGACTGCTTCGGTCTTATCAACATTAATTTTAATTTTCCATTGCGTTAGCCAGGTTTCAAGTTTAAGGATATATTTTTGAAGTCTAGAGCGAATGAAGTTTATGTTATTGTTTTGGACTATAATGGCTGTGTCGTCTGCGAAAAGGCTAAGGGTGATGTTAATATCTTGCGGGATATCATTCATAAAGAGGTTAAAGAGGTGAGGTGCGATTACTGAGCCTTGAGGAATGCCTGCATGCATGGGTTTGATGATAGAGTTAGTGTTATTAATAGAGACGCAGAATTTGCGGTTGGTGAGATAAGAAATAAGGATGTGAATTAGGTTAGCCGGGAATTTATAATTAATGAGTTTGTAAATTAATCCTTTGATCCAAACTTTATCAAATGCCTTGGCTATGTCGAGAAAGAGTATTGCGGTGATAGATTTTTTTTGAAAGCCGTCATGAATTATTTCGGTGACCCTGAGTAGCTGGTGGGTAGTAGAGAGTTGATTAGTGAATCCAAATTGGTGAGGAATGATGATATTGTTATCTTGGATATGAGTAAGATATTCTTGCAGGATGATTGATTCGGTGAGTTTGGCGAGAGTGGGTAAGAGAGAGATAGGTCTATAGTTGGCTGGATTAGTAGAATCTTTCTTGGGTTTAAGGATAGGAATTATATTGGCTGTTTTCCAAGGAGTAGGGAAATAAGAGAGGGTTAGAGCAGAATTAATGATTTTGGTGATATGAAAGATAATTTTGAGAGGAAGATTTTTTAACATTTTATTGGTGATATTATCATTACCGGGGGCTTTCTTGATTTTGGTATTGGTGATGTAGTTAATAATGACGGAGGGAGTGGTAGAGAAGGGTTTAGTCGGAGGTGGGTTAGTATTAAAATCATTAATGGTGGAATCGACGATATTATCGGTATGCGGATCTGTTATGGGATTTTCGGAGAATTGGGTTTCATAAGAATTAGCAAGGGTGTCGGCTTTTTGTTCGTCAGTGAGAGCTTTGTTATTAGGGAGATTAGTGTTAGTTAAGGCAGGGATTTTTGCTCGTTTTTTCTTGAAGCGAGATGTTGTGGTCCAAAGCGAATTATCATCAGTGGTTAAAGAGGCGAGTTTGTTTTCCCAAGTATTGTCGTTGTAAATTTTAAATTGTCTGCGGAGTTGGGCTTGAATTTGGTTGTAAAGTCTTTTGGAAGGTGGATCACGGAATAATTGCCAAGCTTTACGAGCTTGATTACGGTGTGTAATAAGTTGTTTAAGATGAGGCGGTAGAAAGTGTGAATTATTTTGAGCGGTATGTTTGGAGGAGTTGTTGTAGGCCGTTGTAATAAGGGTGGTGAGTTTATTAATTTCGGAATCAATGAGGTTAGTGTCAGTAATCGGAGCGGCTGAGTAGGTAAAGTGATCGTTTAGATAGTTGTTATAATGTTTCCAGTTGGTGTTTGCAATTTTGGTGCGCGGTGTCTTTTGGATATTAAGAGTGAAATTAATGATGATCGGGTTGTGATCGGAAGCGAGTTCGGAGATGGAGCGGATGGTGTGTTGAAAGTGAAAATTATTGACAAGAGTAAGGTCGATAGTGGACGCGGAGTTAATTCCGAAACGAGTTGGGGTTGGTGGTGCGATGATATTGGTGCAGGTGTTTAAGGAATAAGTCCAGAGATGATTGCCAATTTGGTTATTCTTTTTGCATCCCCAGCGAGTGTGGTGGGCGTTGAAATCTCCGCAGAGAATAGAAGTATTATTAAGACTGAGTAATGTGTTGAGGTCGTTGTTAAGATCGGATTGTTGAGTGTTGTTAGGAACGTAGATGGATGCAATAGTAGTGTTAGGAAGGTTAGGAAAATTTAAGGCGATAATAGTGGCATTTAAGGAATTTAACGCGGGGGTAGGAATTTCGAAATGCGGGATAGAATTGTTAATAAAAATGGCGGTGCCTCTGGAGACTGGGTCTTGCGGTCCATCGTTTCTATAGAGATTATAGTTAGTGAGAAAAGGGTTGTTAGAGGGTTTAAGAAAGGTTTCTTGGAGGAGAATGATATCAGGGTTGTGTGTGAATACGAAATTTCGAAAGTCGGATAATTGTCTAGTTAGTCCACATGCGTTCCAGTAGCAGATAGAGAGTCCGTAAGGGGGATTATTCATGGTTGGTTTGATTGGTTTTTGATTTGGCAAGGCCATTAAGGAGGATGAAGAATTTGTCATCTGGGGCTTTTGCTTCAGCGAGCTTTGCGAATACATTATCAACGGAGGTGGCGCTGGTGAATAGGTTTATAATTTCTTTAAGGATGAAGAGAGTTTTGGCTAATTCATCGTGGGTGGCGAATGGGGATTGCTGTATCAAATTAGGATTGAGAGAAGGGTTAACATTGGGTTGAGGCGGAGAGATATTGGTGGTAAATACAGCCTTACACGCCATGTTGCTGAAATTCCTTGTGAATTTTTTCGCTCTACCATTGAACACGCTATAATAAGCTTTCAACATGTAATTGATGTCAATGAAATGGAAGATACGTTGAGAATATTTTGTCCTTCTTATAAGTTTATTAGCAAATTCTTTGAAATAATTACATTGAATCCGATTCTTACTATCTAGAAAACCCAAAAGAGCTCTGTAAATTGTCTTGTCACAAGATAAGTGTGACACAATATTGATAAATTATGTGCTGTGCACTTTGGGGGATGTATTATTTCCTATTTAATTTTATGTTTCCCAAAATAAAACCATTTAATATATTCTTCATTGCTCAAGTCCGAATTCTCAAAATTTTCTTCACGTTCCGGTTCTAATTTATGGTCACGTCAGAAACTCCATTAATTTCAGAATAAACAGAATTTTCATCTAATTCCCTATCCTGGGAACACTTGAAAAAAAATCTTTCAGTCCTTGCAGTCACGATTTCATACGCTGTCATTGTTGCTGTGTTAAATTTCTTTAAATCGTTAACGTATGCACGGAATCAAAAAGACCCAACTCTCCTGTCAAAAAAGAACTCTTATCTTTTGTTGGTTTTTTTTTTACCTCTAATAAGACCATCCAAGGAGGTAAAGAAATTCAAAGAAAGAAAGAGTGGGATTTTTTTGAACCAAGTATGTGTGCTTGTAGGTTAAGAAAGCGATTATCTGCCTGATTCCTTATTGCATGAGTCCAATTCTTTGTCGCCCGAGTATGTTTTTATTTATCTTTAACAATATGTATGTTTAATTGCAGAATATTTAACTATTCTATATCCAAATATCTACAGTAATTCTATTCAAATATGTGCGTAGTATTCAAATTTTCATGTCACTAGATTCCTTACAAAGCTATGAAGGGGGAAAAAAAAAAAAAAACTTAAGATAACTTTTCACACAAGTGAATGTTTAGATATATAAATATATGTGCTTTAAAAGAAATTATTTAAATTATCTTTTCTCGGCTAATGTACATTTCTACTAAAAAAAAAAAAAAAAAAAATGAACTGATCCGGTTTGAAATGCTAGTCGACAAGGGAATTGAACGAATCTTTAATAACGAATTAGATTAAGAAAATACATTTAAATTCAAACACTAAAATGTAACAATTTCTCCTTTTTATAAATGAATAAGAAAATAATTACAGAATAAGAACAAAGAATTTTTCTTTCAAAAACGGATAAATTTTTTGGAGAGTAATTTCGATGCACTCTGAAGCATATAATCTAGTATGTGACACGAAATTCAATCCTTATGATTCGTTTTTCTGGATGCGTATGATATACTGTGCTTTTGTTCTGTAAATGTTCTGCAATTTTTACTATGATTATAAGTTAATTAAATGAATCTTCTGAGTGTTATAGATGTCTATTTTTAATGTAATTTTTGACTGCAACTTATCAAAGTAAGTTGTAATATTAGTATAACTATATTTTATTTTAGGTCGTACTTAAAAGAGAGAAATTTATTTCCAAATGTTGTTAGCAAGATTTTTTTTTTTTTTTTTTTTTTAATGGGATAAAAAAGAATTTGAAAAATGTTTTTTTAAACAATTTTATTGTGAATGGATTGAATTCAACTAATTTTTTTACGAAAGAAGTATTGCACTTAAGTAGCAAATAAACAAGTGAATATATTTTCGGCCATATTTGGTAAATACAACAACATTTCAACAATTCATAATCAGTTTCTGACAAACAGTAACTTGTCAATAAAAAAAAAAAGAATGACTAGTAATAATTCTTTCCTATTAACATTTTTTAGTTGTATATTACTAGGTGTGGGGAAACAATAGGTTTTATTGAATTCTTCTGATATTCTGCAAGTATTTTTATTTAATTTTTAAGATCTAACGATAACATCAATATGGGCAATTTATTCATGTTTACTGCTTTATACCTGTTAACAAGTGCTGTTAAAACACTTCCTTCTAACTTTCTTATGAATTGAGAAAATATATTTTTGGTATTTTTATTATTAAAATTCGAATATTTAACTATTTTTTATTTTGATGACTTTTATTTTCATGCTAATTAAAAGTACTATAGAAATATTTTCCATTTATTAACTTGATTCTGTTGATATTTTAATTTATTAATCCTATTTTATATTTCTTATGATTATTTAAGAAATAATTTGTAAATTGTACTTGTTACTATGCAGAAATTAGCATTTTTAATAGTATAGTATTTTAAAATATTAAAAATAAACTATATATAAAAGATGTCAATTTTATGCCCTCCTGTTTTAACGTGATTATATTAGTATAGATTTATTTTTCTAAATAACACTTTTTTTTTTTATTTTGAATTGAGTTTTATAATAAATTGAAAATATAACTAAAACTAAATGTACAATTAAATAAATGCTTAATAAATTTTCTTGTTTATTTTGAAAATTATTCTTTATTTATTCTTTACATGTAACAAGAAATACTTTTTTATTCATTTTCATCCTTAATATTAGTTACTTTTTTAAAGATTTGGTTTATTTTTATATTTGTTTGCCATTTTTTTGGGTTACAACTTTCTATTCCATTTCTTATAATTTTTCTCTTTTTATGAGGATTTTTTCTAATGATATAAAAGTTAATAATTTTTAACTTTAAAAAAAATCTTTCTGCTATCTGCAAATTAAAAATTAAGCAGTACTATATAAATGAATCATTACAATTTATATTTTCCTTGCATGCTTCATGTGAAATTATTGATTCAGCTGATAAATAAAAATCTTTTTTTTTTAAACAAACTAATTCTTCTCACATTTCACATTTTTTCTTTGTAAAAGATCCTAAACTAATCAAAATAATATTTTAATTTATTTAAATGAAGTTTATAGCGTTTAATTTCTGCTTCCCGTGTTTCATAGTTAGTCAGTTCCTCATCGTTTCATCCATTTGCCGCCATGTTCGTTTTACGTATCAAAAACACTTTCAAATCGCATGTGCAATAGTGCAATATTTCCGATATGCATGCACAATAATGCAATGTTTCCTATGAGCATGCGCGCCAGGAAGAAAAAAATATTGGACAATTAAGAAACGTTATGCAAAAACTCTGTAATGTCTGGAGGAGATGCAAGGAAATCAAATTGTTGGCAAGGAGTTCCTAAGAAATACCACTGTCCTTTCTGAAGATCCACGATTCCTGCTGCTCTCAAAAAAATCTACTCCGAGAAGAGCCTCGTTTCCCTTGGCATTTTTAAAGACTATAAGTGTGGTAGGAATTATTTTTCCTTTGATACCAATGTCCATGGTTGTATTTCCCTTTTTTGTACATGCCCATCAGCCAGTGCCATGTCCACGGTAGCATTAGCCATTCTTCTTGAGAAAATGGTAAAGTGTTTCTCCAGCAACCGAATGCGTAGCCCAGTGTTAGCACACACTGCTGTTCTTGAACCATAGATTGAAATTTCAACTATGCTTGTTGATTGACTTTCCATTGAAATAGTATTTAAATGGTCATGTAGTTAAGAGTTGGCTGTTGAGCATCTTTAATTTGAATTGTAGGATTAAATTTTCGATATTTTGTCTTTATAATTTCAGTATTCCACCATAGGAACTTTTGAATAATATTGTTTCTTATCAGATCTTTGGTATTCTGGTTACTTTGGATAACAGTTATTATTATTTACATGCTATTTCTCCCTCTGCACCTTAGGTTGCATGCCCATAGGCTGTCTTAAGAGTCCATCATTTCGACAAGTTCCTCAGCAGTGAACCAGTCACACCATACATCAATAAAAGGATCTCTAGCATCTGACCCTTTTCTTCAATTGATCTAAAATCATAAAATTTTTAAAACCATCAAAATTTCCGGATGTGTAATTCAGCTAACCATCCTTCAAAGTAATTTTGTAGTTTAAAATGATAATCTTTCCTGGTACTAATTATTGAGTAGCAAATAGTTGATGTAACTTTTCCGCACTCAGTTTCAATCTTTTTAATAGCATTTCTTTGAAATCAAAATTCTGAGCTTTGTCCTCAGCTTCTCTAGTAATAAGTTGGGCAATGTCATTAGGTAACACTCCTAATAGATGTGCAACCCAATGCTCTTTGTCGATATTTAAAAATTTAAGTTATCTTTCATATAAATTTAGAAACAACATATCGTCTTCTTTAGGATTAAAATCTGGAAGTTGCTTCATGAAGAGTAAGTTTGGTTAAACACCAAGGGCAATGTTGGCATTAGCAAATGGCTGGACAAATCGTTGAGCTTCAATTTGTAGATGTAATTTCTCCAGTTCAAATTTGTGGAATAGTTTTTGTTACTCTGTTTTTTCTTTAGCTATCCGTACTTGTTCTGCAGTTTTTGCTTCAGCTTTTTCTCTGGTGAGATGCTCTTTTTTCTTGGTTTCATTTTCTAATCTTTCAGTGATTATGTTATGTGGTTTGGACAAATTCTACATACGTGGTGAAAATTGTGAGTTTTCATGATCAATTCCTGTAAATCTATAATTTGGAGATCATACTCAATCTTATCTCCAAGTTCTGTAGCAAGATCTATTAAAGCTTTCTTCCTGCCTTTTGCTAAAAAGGACATGTTGGAATTTTTTTTTTCTTTATGCAAGTTTAGATGGAGAAGTTATTGTTTTTAGGGCACAGTCACTTCACTATATTACAACACTAACATTTATGAAATATTCCTTAACATTAATGCTGTTTTAAAACTTTACTAAAAATTAACAGTCAATTATTATACACAAGCATTTTCAATATACTTATTTTACTTAGATTCAAAATATAAACAATACAATCTTAAAGTATGTTAAAAAGGAAGTCAATTAAAAATAACTTTTTACTAACACTCCATACAATTTCTACTCTATTTAAATTTTACTTCGTTTTTACTTCTATGTATTCATTAACTCAGTCATAAAGATTGTTTTCACTCTGAAGTGATAAAATTTTAAATACTATTCATAAAATATAATAATGATAAATTTTGACTTCCTAACAGTAAGTAAATGTAAGTATTTATGTTTCTCAGGAAAAGAAACTCAACAGAATAAAATATATAACATTTTCTATTTATCATGTTAATTAGAATTCCGAATCATAAACATAAAACACATAAATATATGATCAAATGAGAGATTTTAATTTTGTTGACAAGAAGTCAAATATTCAGATATAAAACAAAAAAAAAGAAAAGAAATAGCTAGGGAGAAACAGACCAGTCACTAGGCAAAAATTCAAGGTCCTTTCATCTTTATAACTACGAGTCATCAACAGTTTCTTTATGGCAGTTTCTAACTATGCATTATTTGTATTTTGAAATAAAACATTTCATAAAATTTACATTTCACTTAAATTCATTTAAAATTGTTACTTATCTGAGTTGTAGGCAGATACTTCAGCAAGTTAGGCAGTTTCAAGACCCCACATTGAGCATTAGATCGTAATGTTGTCAGTTGTTTATAATTGGGCATGGTTGGGTTGAGACTTGTGACACAGGTTTGAAACACAGCTTTATTTACTCTCACACAAACACAGCAGATATACAATAATTAACACATTTAAAGACATATAATTAAAGATCGATTGGAATCCTTTGACTTCTAAGCTAAAAATAAAGATACTCAGGAAATATAGTTCCTATACTCAGAGAAAATATAATCAGTACATAAACTTCCTCTCAGGGTGAGAGTTTGTAGTCCAAGTTATGCACAGGATTGTGCTAAATATATTTTCTCTCGGGTTGAGAGACTGTAAGTGAAACATTTCTCAGCAGCAGAATCTTGATGCCTACTGAGCATTTCTCCTGAGTGCCATAATCTGAATTGCACTCTTGCATTGTGTAGGAGGGAGCATATTTTCATCATGCTTTTCCTAATATTGGCAATGAAGACCTAGTAATATTTGATGCATATTGAGTGGACCTTAATTCGATAGCCATGGATACTACTTCTTAAACTGCATATTTTGAAAGAACATTATTCTGTTTTTAATTTTTTTTAAAAGTAGTTTAAGAATGCACTAAAATGCGTGTTTTATTTCATACATAATATTAATATGCTATTATCTAAATATAAACTTAATTTAGCACTACCTCTAGTTTTCATCATTATTAAATTTAATGGTGTGCCTAGATAATTCCTAAATTTTCCTATTTAAATAAATCAACAGCCCAGGATGGGCTAAGACTTTCCTTTGAAGAGATTTCCATGCATTCTTCTGGATGGCAATGGTCCTCCAATTCTTAAAAGTTATTTTTTTCTGCTGAATTTAATATTTCCAATGTTTGCATTACATTTGTGGAAGATTAATTTACAGTTTTTTTTAGTTATATGTAGCATCTTTTTGCTTGCCTTTGGCCATTTTAAATAAAATTCATATATTATACTAATGGTATTCAAACAACAATTTAAAGACCATTAGCACAATATATGAATTCCATGGTATCCTGGAGTTCTACACATCCTTCCTAGGTATTCCACTCATGTTTGTTTATATTACTTTGTAATACTCTACTCTATTCTACTTCTCGTACTCTTGTACATCACATCTCTCTATCATGTAGTTTGATTGTGACTGATGACAACGATTAAATGACAGAATTCATCTTAAAAATAATTTTTGTTACTTTTGGATAGTTGCAAATATGATTTATGATTTTATTATTATCATAAAGCATTTGCAATCCAAATTATGATTTTACCATTCTGCTAAAGGAAACCTTTATAGGTGTTGGTGTTTTACCATGCAGTTTGGTGGAATCATTTATGTGTGGTTATTGAAATTTGGATAATTCTATAGTATCATTCATGTTACCTAATGTTTGTAATTTTTAAATGTTAAGTTTTTATAAAAAAAAATTTTATACAATAGTACATCACATTAATATTTCAGATTATGTATTAAATTTTTATTTTTATTTTTTTAAATGTATTTTAAATAAATAAATTTTGAGAATTGTTGCCATGCCACAGAAATCTTAACCTTTTAAAATTTTTAATATGTTAAAGTACATTTATAAATTTTAAGTTATAAAAAATTATTATAAAATAAAGTTTGATAATCTTGTAATTTTTTTATATTCTTTTCATTTGTTTCTAAATTATGCTTTATATGTTATAGTGAATCTAAATTATTTTCAATCTATTCATCTAAAATTAAAATTTATAATTAATAAAATTATAAATTAAATGACTGTCATAACTAAATATGCTTTTTTTTTCGGTCATTCTTTAGAATTAAATTTTCATTATAAATATTTTTATCCTTTAAAGATAAATCTTAAGTATGGAAAAGACAACTGAGGAACTTTCTCAATCTGATGGATGGATAATAAAGTCTTCAAAGCGGCATCCAGATCGAGTATATTACTTTAATATTAATTCTGGAGTATCTACATGGGATAAACCTGTGCCTGTTTCGTCTAAAGAAAGAATTCAAGTAATATCAAAGTTTTTATCCATATTTTTAATTAATCTTTAAAGTTTTTTTTATAACTAAGCATATTCATGAAGGAATAATTTTCCTTTATTGTAAAATTAATATATATTCATCTGTTGTATACATTCAATCTCTTACTGTTATTTTAGTAAATATGAATTTATTATTTCTAATCATATCATAATTAGCATATATTATGAAATATGACCTTTTAACAAAATATAATTGTTTTTATTTTGTATTAATCATATTTAATTTTAATTTCTATGTTAATGTTTAATTTTTAAAAAATTTTTCAGACTCAAAAGCACACTAATGTTTGGAATAAACAAGTAACAGACATATATGACGAAATTAAAAGCCCAAATATTTTATCAACAGAAATTTCTTCTGATGAAGAAGATATTGAAAACAATAAAGTGAATGAATCTGATGTGAATAGAAAGAGTCAAAAAAGAAATTTAGAAAGCGAAGAATCTTCTGAAAATGAAGATGAAACTTTAACCAACTGTAATTCATTAACTGTAATTGAAACATCTGTGATTACAGAAAAGAAAATATGTACAGCTCAAAACAGAGAAAACACTTCTATTTTACCTTCAAAAAATAAGTCTCCTAAACTGCAAACTGCTTCTGCAAATTCAAAAGTAAATCTATCACTTACAGATTCCACAAGTACACCTACTGCAAATTCAAAAGTAAATCCATCTTTAACAAATTCCAAAGCAGCAAATTCAAAAGCGAGTCCTCCTTTAAAAAAAAATGCAATGAATGCAAATTCAAAAATTCCATCTGTTACAAAATCACCAAAAACTACATGTGCTTCAAATTTAAAAAGTAGTTCATCTGTTACAAATACATCTATTACAAATTCAAGTACAATTCTATCTGCTACAAAGTCAGCAAAAAACATATCTGCTACAAATAAATCCAGTACAAATATAAACACTCCTGGAAGAAAGAAAGTATCTTTTCAATTACCGAAACAGGCGACCCCTATTCACTCCAAATCCCTAAATACTTCCAAAAAGGGTTGTATTTCAACAGAAAGCAAGATAGTTGCTGCTGTAGAGCGATCCAAAGCTAAAAAGGAACGTCGTAAGAATTCAAGGAATTTAAAAAAAAGTGCTTCTCTATCTTCATCAGAAACTAAAGTAGTTAGAATTCAACAAAATGCTTCTCCATTAACTCAAGAAAGAAAGACTGATACAGTTTCAGATACAGCAATAAAGATAATTGATACAGCAAGTAAAGATGCAAGTGAGGATGCCGTCAAGAATCAAAGTGAAAATTCTGATGCATTAGTTGAAATGATTAGTGGTATGATTTTTTAAAACTTTTTTTTAAAATATTGCTATGATGTAAAAATCAAGGCATAAAAAAAAGTTTTTGCTCATTTAAACATTTGAGCAAAAAAAAAAAAAATAAATAAATAAATAAAATCCTTTTGTAACTTAATTTATTTTTCTCAAAGTAAAAGTATTTTTCTTTTTTAAAAAATAAATTTCAAATTAAGCTTATCATAATTGAAATTGAGAAAACTATTATTTGTTTACTATAGTTATTGTTAGACTATTTTATTGAAAAGTATTTAATTAGTGGTATGCCTATTATTTCAATAGGTTTTTTTCCCCCTAAAAATGTATTCTTTTTTTTACATAGTAAAATTACTTATAATTTTATATACTTTTTCTGAATAGTTTTACCTACTCCACCGTCTGATTCCATTGTTGAATCTGATGATGAATGCATTATGGATTATGAAGATTTTTCTGAAGAAAAAACAGAGGATATACCTTCATTTACGGAGACATCATTTTCACAAAGCAATGATGAAGATATTGAAATGCTTGATGTGAGTTTTGCTTACATTTTCTTTAAAAAATATCCATTTATTAGTATAGGTTAATTAAATGATTCATATAGATACATATTTTTTAATAATCTATAAATTTATACTAATGTTGGGCTCTTGTCTCACTAATAAGATCATTAATCTTATGTTTGAAAAAACACATATGTATTTAAACTATGAACAGAAACTGAATTATAAAAAATTTAGAAATATTTGAATGCCAGCTCCTTTTTGTATTTTGAAAGGTGGGATTTTCAAATTCTAAAAAATTACTTAAATTTTAGATATAATAAATCTAACATTTTTGTACTTTCTTGTCCGCTTACTGTTGTGGGCAAATAGACATAAATTTACTTTATTGACATTCATTCACTTTATTTTATTTTTCTCTCCTTTTTAATTTCTAATTTCCATGAACTAGTAAAAAAAAAAAAATATTACAGGATTATTTACTGCAAAGTTTGTTTTAAAGCAGATAATTTTTATCCTATTAGGAAGGCCCTAAAACTTTTTGAATCAATTTTTTTTTATATTAACTTCTAACTCTTTACTCTAATTTTATGAACTATGATTATTGCTAATAAATTTAAAAATTTGTGAAATAAATTAAAGGATTTATATTGAACTCGGATATCCTTTAAAAAAAGTTTTTGCATTAACAAATTATTTTTTACAATTTTAAAGATGCAGTATTTGCACTATTTTAAACGATATCCTTATTCTATGAATTAGGCTACAATATATATATATACCAGTCCAGTCACATTAATGGGACCACTTATCAAAAGCCAGAATAACCACCTTTGGCAGAGTGAGACGTGCAGGAAGAGAATCAATTAGGTTTCTGAAGGTGTTCACTGGGATGTTAAGCCATGCCGCCTCCAGTGCTGTGGCCAGTTGCGCTAGATTACGCGGTTGAGGATCCATGGCACGAACAAACCGATCGAGGTAGTCTCACAGATTTTCGATTGGGTTTAAATCCGGTGAGAAAGCTGGCCAGTGGAGTACGGTAAACTCATCCTGGTGCTCTTCGAATCACGCACATACACTGCGAGCTGTATGACACCTCGCATTGTCCTACTGGTAGATGCCATCATTCAGAGGAAAAATAATTTGCATGTAGGGGTGGACATGGTCCGCAAGGACAGATGCGTACTAGTGCTGATCCATCGGGCCTTCCACAATGATGAGTGCACTCAGTGAATGCCAGGAAAACATTCCCCAAACCATAATGCTCCCTCCTTCAGTTTGGATCCTTCCGGCAATTGTTGCAGGGTGTTTGCTTTCAGACGTTTCACGCCGTATACGCCAACGTCCATCTGTCCGATGGAGCACAAAACGTGATTCATCGGAAAAAGCCACTCTGTGGACGTCCAGTTTCGGTACTGGCGTGCAAATTCCAGCCTTCGTCGCCGATGAAGAGCAGTCAGCATAGGTGCATTAACCGGGCGTCTGCTGCGGAGGCCCATGCGCAGCAACCTGCGCTGAACCGTTGTTGAGGATATACTCTTGGTAGCCCCTTGGTTCATCTGGGCGGTCAGTTGCACGTCTATTCACCCGAACGTATCTCCGTAGCCTTCGTTCGCCCTTTTGGCGAACCTTTCCTTGAATCATGCCCTTTTGGACGTCGGATAAATCGCTACGTTTCTGCATTACGTCAACGATTGAAATGCTTTCCGATGCCCTAGGACATCCTTTATATACACTCCACTGCAATGTGCTGCCACCTGCCTTTTGTGATTGGTTATTTCACGTTGACGTTGAAAATAGGTGGTGGTCACATTAATGTGACTGGACTGTGTATATTCTATAAAAATAAAAGTAATAAATTAACCAAAATGTTATCGAATTTGTAAAAACTAGTTAAAAAATATTTCAATGCTTTTGTTTTATTATTAAGTAGTTATCATAATATCTTGGTATTTTTATTTTCTTATAATCTTACCGATGATTTCTGCTTTTTTTAATTAAAATTTTTACTACTTAACCATAATTGTTATACCCATGCAATAATTTAAATTAAATCACAATTGTTAGAAATTTTTTACATATTTATGTTACTTTCAAAATTTAATACATACCAACTTCTAAAATTTAAAAACTTTTTTATTTTTAAAGATTTCTCGTGATTCAGCTTTGTCAACGATACCTTCATATGAAGATTCTCTGGTAATAATTTTTTTTCTTCATTCTACATTGGCTTTAGGCATTAAATTGTTTTAAAAATTTATAAATCTTATATCTTGTGTGTATTCATTTTTCAAAATATTCATTTTTTTTTTAGCTAAAGAATTATTTTATTGTTCTTGACACTAATGTTTTGCTTAGAAAATTGGACTATATTTATGAACTAAAAAACACTCCAGTTAATGGTAATATATTTTCATTTTTATATTTAAATGTAACAGAATGTTGTATTTATCAATCATAACATTAAATGAACTTTCAAAACTTTTTTGTATTCTCAGGTTGTGGACCACCTCATTTTTTAATTCCGTGGGTAGTACTTCAAGAACTTGATAGTTTAAAAAAAAATAAGGTAATATTTGATAAAAATCTTAATTCTGAAAATATTTTGTTTCTGTGATATCATGAAACTTTTAAGGGGGTAAAAAACACTTTCACTGCCTTGCGTGGAAAAGTCTTTATTTTGATATATTTTTATTATATCTGTTTTAACTACATATTTTCAATTTTTATTTTAGTTTTTCTTTGTGCAATTTTTTTATCCTGTTTTTATTGTTTTACCTATTTCACTTTTTTTCGAATTTAAAATTTTTATTCTAAAAACTGCATACTCTTCATAGTTTTAACACTTGCTATCATTGGTAACTAGTAAAAAATGCTTAAATAATATATTTTATTTTATTAAATCTGTGACATAAAATTAAACATATAGATATATTTGATTACAAAATTTAACAAATTTATGCTTATTCTTGTAAATTAACTTAAATTTGTATTAAAATTTAAAACAAGTTGATCAATAAAGCAAAGAAAATATGGCTATGAGATGATAAATCTTTATATTAATTTAATAGACAGATATTGCTGCTTTATTTTATTTAAAAGTTGTATTCTCATTTTTCTTTTCAATCACTAATTGTATTTATGATTTTTTAAAAAGGTTAAATTGATATTATATATAAATTTGCTTTTTAAAAAAAATTTAGAATGGAAGACAGAAAGAAATAGCCAGTGAAGGAGGCCAAAAGGTTCGATATTTTTTGTAATTTTAATACATTAAAGTTCTGTATAAATTAAATATATATGAAATATATCAAATGGTTTATATTAATATGCATGTACATTACATAATTTACATATTTCTATTATGTATAATATTGCAGCTAATGCAGCTGCTTGTTCTAATGCAGCTGGCAATACAGAGACAGTTAATTTTTATATCATAGCACTACCCAGGGGCATGTGTATCTTGAAGATATGCTACAGATGTGAGTAACACTCCCCCCACAAAGCTCTATGATCATATTAGAGCGGAGCCTATGGTTTAAAGTGAATTCCGAACCACTACAAACATACTGCACCGCTGGGATTTGAGCCACTCTTCTTTTTCCCCATTTTATGAAATGATCTTTTGGAATAAATTTGTTTTCTCTTAAATTCTGTAACAGAGGTGCAGAGATCTTTTTCTCCCGGAACTCTTCTAAAACAATACCTTTGCCTTTGTAGTACAGAGCGCTGGCCATCTGGCCCCATTTAGTCAATATTTTTAGGAAAAAATTAAAATAAAATTGTAACATATAATAAAACATTTTTTATTTATCTTTTTACATTGAATCCGTCGGGATAAAGGATAGCTTAATTCAAATTAGTCAAGGTTTGTGTTCTTTACTTTTTTTTTCTAATATGCAATCCAATTTAGTAAACTTGTAATATTCTATATTAGGGTATTATACTACAAGTATGCTATTGTATACTTGTAGCTTCTGACTTGCAAAATTCTGAGTATGTCAATATTATTTTTTTTATGATCATGCTAGTTTTATTCCCTATTGAACATTATGTCTTTTGGGGAAATATAAATTATCTGACAGTATATGGGAGAAAAACTCCATTAACAGGGGAAATGAGACACATTATCACTATTGTCAGCAAGTTTTTATTTAGAATAATTTTAAATTTAGTTAATTGTCTATAATTGTTTATGAAATAAGATGCTAATTTTTTATAACAGTGTAAAAGGGTTTTATAAAAACATTGAATGATGAAATTTGAAATTGGTACTTACGTATTAACACCACTGCAGCAGAAGTTGCATTAATGCGCCAATAAAGAGTTGCCAATGTGCCGAAATAGAGACCTATTTTGAATCTATGTTAAACACTATATTGGCCCATTTTCTACAGAAATCCAATTGACTACTTTGTTTTTAAATAAAATGTTTTGATTTTTGAAAGTGTTTTGATTTTAAATAAAGTGTTTTATATATTTAATGATTTGTCACAAAAATTTTAAGTGTACATTGGCGGCACTTAAAAACCGCCAAATCTGTAGCTGTGGTGGCGTTAATACGTAAGTACCTTGAAATTTATTCAACATTAAAAAATCTTATAAAAGCTTTCTGTCACAGAATATTAACTTTGACCTGAAGTGTTTTTAAATTTAATTTACTAAATAAGAACACTTAGTAAATATCAAAGTAAAATTTTATTATGTTTAAGATATGACAAAGAAAACTGTTCCATTGTTATAATTACAAAAGATGATAGAGAAGTGTTGCCAATTCTAAAATTGTAAATGAAGTACAGAACCTGTTTTTCTATTTAGCATATTACAATGTAACCCTTCTTTGCTTTACAGATAAAAATTGATGCAAAATATTTCTCATTTGTCAATTCTTCATGGTTATATATGATGATTTATGTATTAGCCTTTTTTTCTTTGTACTTTTTAGGGTGATTTTGGTAAAGCTGTTCGATTGGCTATTTCTTTCTTAAATTCAATGTTAAAATCCAACAATCCTCGATTTCATACCCAGCACCCATATGAAGTAAATATTTTGTTTATTTTTCTGATTTATTTTAGTAGTTATTAGTATAATATAAAAAACTAATTTAGTTATAATTAGTTGGAGTATTCTATAAATAATTGTTAATTGAGTTAGTTTGAATTTTCTAATGAAAAATTTAAGATTGATTGTAAAAAAGGGACTTACACAATTTTTATATAAATTTCTTTAATTTTTAGTGTTAATTATATATTTTTAAGATTTAGATTTTATTTTTATTATTAAAAAATAAATGATTTATGAAAGGATTTCCGTGATATTTAATGAATATTTATAAAATATTGTAATTTCCTCTTTACAACTTGCCACAGGATGTAGTGTATTTGTACAATTTTCAGCTTAGAAAACAAAAGACAAATTTTGTGACTATCATAATCCCTTTCAATTTATGATATGATATTGTTACTTTTCATCGTTTTTGTTGCTTTATGTTAAAAAATTGTTTATTTTTCTCTCGCATTAAAGTCTGCCCTAATTTTTTTGTTTTCAAAAATCACTTTTGAAGCAATGTTTTATAAAATCGACTTTATTAAATCTTATTATCTTAATCTATTATTATCTGTAAAAAAAAATATGTAGAGATTGTATGCAATGGTTGGTAATCTGCACCAAGAATTTTTTTTTTACATATAGTCCATAAATTATAACAGGGAATTACAGTATTTGTTTCTATTAAAAATATTTCTGTAAATTTGTAATTTTAACATTGTTTAGAGATAGAAATCTCATATTACATTTAATTATTAATTTTATCTTCTGTAAAACATAAATGTTAAATTATTTATGACTCCCTCTTAAGTATTTTTTTAATCAACTTGTAGACATCGATGTTTAACTTATTCCATGTTTTCCTTACTTTATAAAAAAAATTATCTTTCTTTCGATAATTAAAAATTTTTTTTTTTATTTAAATTTCATAAGAAAAGAGAAGTTTACAAATAGTATTTGGTAACCTATCATCTTAATTCAAGATATTATAAAGATTTTTTAACTATTAATCATTAGTTTACAGACAGGAAATTATGGCAATTATCGTATAAATTATAATATGAATTTTAAAAGAGTGCTATTAATCTAATCATTTAAATGCTCAGAAATTTTATATTAAAAGACAAATGATCACAAATACATTTAAAAGGAATTATTTGTAAAATTCATTGATTATGAAATTATTATTAATTTAAATTGAACACATAAACATTATTACATATAAGGTTTAAATAAATTATATAATGCTAATTTGTTTCCATGATAAAAGTATTGATTGTTATAAATAATTAATAAAAAATTGATTATTATTGTAATTTAACCCCTTAACTGCCGCCGGCGTATATATACGCCTCACTCAACCGATGCGTTCACTGCCGCCGGCGTATATATATGCCTTTCCAAAGTACGATCCTTTGCATTGCGCTGCTATAAAGAAAACTGTTCCCACGGTCTTGGAATGCCACAAAATGACCTTGACAATGTTTGAAACGGCTTTTATTATTTCAGAGAAAAGGGATAGGGTATTGGTAAAGGGGATGTTTCTGAAACGGTGAGTCATAGCTATGCAGTTTTTGCTTGTTTCTATTTGAGTAGGTCGTGCTTTTTTTATTCTTCTTTTGCTTCCGTTTTGTCGTGAAACCAGCTATCAATGCAATGAATGTGATTTTGATTTATGTGACTTGGTTTATAAAAAACAAGTTTTGAAATTTTAAATAAATAGTTATTTCTCCTATCATATTTTACATATGAACCAATAAAGAATTCTTGTTTTAGGAAATATCACACAGCAGATAAGTTCTAACATCTGTTTTATTACATTGTTATTCTATACTTTAAATTTAGATTTTTTGTTTTTTTTACATTTTATTTTTTCTGTGAAAAAAAGGTTTTATGTTGCAAAACGCACCTCTTTTTTTCCTCCAATACATCGCATAACTACGCGCGCCTGTATGAAAAACGGTGGCACTGGGGAGTGCATCTCGTAAGTTTTCCTCGGCAGGTAAGGGATTAATAATACAAAAATGTTACAAGTTACTTTTTATGTGTTCTCAGTGTCTATATATTTTTTCCACCAAAAAAATAATTTTAATTTCTTTTTCTGTGGAAGGATGTTTTTATAGTTTCAATGAATTTCATGTTTAAGTCTGTGCTATTATTCTCATCAGTAAGCTAAATAATGTTTTATTGATGATATTTTCATAGCAGTCTGCCGTATGTTATAATTTCATTTTATTGAATTTTCTTTGCATATTGTTTATGAAGCTTATTATTTTTTCAGGCCGAAGATTTTCGTAAGGATTTTCGTAGGAATAATGATGATAAAATTTTACAATGTTGTCTATGGCTTGTTGGTAAAGGAAGTAAGTGTATCTTTCTTTTGTTGCTTTGTAATTGAATGAATCACCATTTACATAATGTCCTTTATTTTCTGCTTTAATAGTTAACTAAAGCACATTGAAAAGGATTTCTTTAATGTGTATTCCATTAAAAGGTATGGGACCAAGTGTAGGGACTACATATCATAATACAACAAACCATACTAAGAAATGGTTGCAAATTCAATCATATCAGCTGATTTAGAATGGCAACAAAATATTTAGGAAAATAAGGATATGTGTTGAGAAAATATTTTTAATGAAAAGGGGGAGATGAAGTTCAGATATGCATTACTCCTTCAGGTGATTGAATGCACATGAGTTAAAAGAATTGTCACATAAAAACAAATCAAAACTCACAGCAACAACACATTCCTTAACACACACTTTTATTATTGATATTTGTTTTAAAGTTCAATTTGAAATAATTTCTTGATAAGGTATATCCCTACACTTTATTGTATTCGATTCATTAGTAAAAAGATTTTTGGAAAAAGAAATCTAAATTTTTAAATAAAATCGTGATCCATTATTGTTTTTTCTTAATTTTATTACTAGTGCTTCAAATATGGAAAAAAAAGCTGTTGTTTTAAAAATAGAATTGTCTCCTTACTACTGCTTAAATTTGTTTGTTGAAAATTCAGGGTTATACTAAAAATTATTACAGAAACTAATTCAATCTCAATATTAAAATCAACTTATCGTATAGGAGTATATTGTGTCCAGTAATGTATTCAAATTTATTAGCAAGAAAAATGCACAGATGCTAAACAATTTGTGCACTGTCATGCTAATATATTTAAATAACTTTTGTGACAAAAACGATATTGAAATGTATTTTTCCAAGTATCTGTGTTATTTCCAAATGTTAAAGAACTAATAAACATGAACATCTAATAAGTCAAACAGAAATAGACAATATTGTCTCCTAAATGCCACATGAAACTTTTACTTGCAACACACATATGTAATTTTGTATTTTTTTAATTACTATCTAATATTATTATCAAATTTTTATATGCATGCTTATGTAAACCATAAATACCTTCATTTAAAAAAATTCTTTATAATATCTATGTAGAATTCATATAGATACATAAAACTAAACTCCATTTCCAATTAAAGGTTTTCTGAGGCTATGTAATTAAGAGATGTGCAAATAAAAAATATATTATTATGAAGTTCAATTGTAATATGACATATTATAATTACAAAAATTATTATTAATGTGAAGAATTAAACTCATAAAATTCCACTCTATTACTCAGTAAAAACATTTTTTTTTTATGTAATATAAGAAAACAATTTTCTTTAAATTAAAACCTCTGCCCAAAGGACCAATTTCATATTTTTTTCTATTTAAATTATTTCTATTATAAATTAATAATTAATTTGAAATTTTTTTAGTTGAATATGTATCTCAATGAATAAGGACTTTGAAAATAATTATTAAATAGCAATAATTGTAAATCCATTCAGATACTATGCAGTATTTTCACTGATCTATTAAAAATATTGTGTTTTATTGAAATTATTTAATTAAAAAGTTGTATTTGATTTAATTAATTTGTACTCTTTGTTTTTAAAAATTGAAGAAATTTTTTAATGTTCTTGTGTAATTTCTTAAGAAGTATATAAATCTATATTCATAATTTATTTTTGTTTTTCTATTGCAGTTCCACAAGAAAAAATTATTTTATATACATTTGACAAAAATCTGTATAATAAAGCAATAGCATGCAATATAATTTGTTGTGATGGGGATCTTTTAAAGGAGAAGCTAATACCTGATTTAATAATTAAAGGTTCGTAACAGAAGATTATTTATTGATAATGTATATCTATTTCTTAATATTCTATGTATGGACATTATTCAAATTTCTATTTTGACATAAATAATTCCCTGAACTTCTAATGAATTTACAAAATGAATGGCTAAAATTTCTATCATATGATCATTATAAGATGTGCTGAACTCTTTGCTAGTTATTGGTGATTTTTTAAAAAGTTTTTACCTATAAGTGAATCAAATTAATAATGAGTTTTAACCACAGAAAATAATGAGTATAATATTATAAAATAACCTATTCCAGAATTTCTATTACAATTTTTTTTATGTGCTATCATTTGATATTGATGAATATCGTAGCACATTCTACTTTGTGGGATTTGCTGAAAGCAAAGATTGCTAGAGCAAAATGTTTTTAATAAAAAGGTATATAACAAGATGTGCAAGCTAATATCAGTGCAAAATTTTATTATACATGGCATTTTTTATTTTTTTTGCATATAACATTTTATAAATCTTCCATTATCTAATTATCATAGCCATATTGAGGTATAATAAAAGGAAAATATTTTAGATACATTAAGAAAAAAACTTATTCCTCAGGACTTTTTAAAGCATAATATTTGGAATGTATAAATCTCTTTATTTTTATTACACTTTGAACATAGGTCATTTGGCATTGGAATAGTAGATATGTTGTTGCTTCATCAACACACTGCATTCACATTTTGCTACTACATTTCTAAATAAATCGCCCTAGTAATGACATGATCAATGCCAATTTACTATGTACTCCCCACACAGGCGCACTACATAATATAAGGAAGACAGTACTGAACCAAGTACCAGTTATACCCCAACTTTAGAAACAAGCTGGCCAAGAATGAAGAAGATTGATTCATTCCCTTTGAGGAATCCCTTATTCCTCACTTCCCTGTGCATTTCTCCAAGTCATCATGACTTTGAAGAGGCCTTTTGATAGTAGTTTAAATGAATATAGTCAGAGACAATGTATCCCCAGGATACCAGCAGATAAAATGCATATTCACCTACTAAAGATGGTCCCATGGATGAGATCTCCATCCTCCTCCTCCTCCTCCTCGAAATGAATATGTGATTTAGTGTGCCCATCCTCATCATAAACATGATAGCTTTCATTTAGTTTCAAACAGGAATCCTAAGTTGCAAAGCCTATTGTACTATTATTATATGGCTATGATTCCAATGAAATTGATAATTATATTAAGACATTTTATATTCCAATCCTTTGCATAGAATTATTTCATAGTCTATTTTTTAATATTTTTGCTGTAAAAAAGATGCTTTTTTATTCAATTAGATAATTTTTTAGAATTTAATATAGATTATTAATTTACTAATAAGAATTTTTTTTATATGCACTAGACAAAGCTGTAATTATTTTTTCTTCTTTACTAGATTTTATGTTGAATAAATATCCTTTTAATATTTTTATAAAAATTTATTTTAGGAAAGTTAAGTCAATGATTATGTATTTGTGTAGTATTATATTATTATAAAAAGTTTATTATAAAATAAAATGTTTTTTCTTTAATTGAACTGTGAAATTGATTACACAATCACTTTTTTTGTAATGGTATCATTCCATCAATTAATTGTTTATGAAATGTTTATTAAAATACTAATGGTTCTGTAAAATGTTATTAAAATTTATAGTATTATAATACTTTTATTGTAAACATATATTATGCGCATATTTTTCAGATTATTCATACACTGATACTGTAAAGTCTATAAAGTCTTCATTTGCTTCTGATCATGTAAGTAAGCATATAGATATCTTAATGTATTTTCTGACAAATTGAATTTGCTACTTTGCATCAGATAAAAAATAACGAATTCAAAGTCAAAAATTAGTTAATTTTTAATTAAATAAAAAAATAATTTTTTTTTATTGCCATCAGATTTTTCAGTTAGTGTTTTTTTTTTCTTTAAAAGCTTTTTTCGTGCCTAGCCCAATTTTGATATTTTGCTTTTGATGAATGGTTTTATTTTCATTTTGTGATAATTTTTTCTCCCATGACATTTTAATCAATGATTTTAATAATTTTTTGCTTTATGAATTAAAACAGTTAGACTTATTGTTATTTTTAGTTCATATTCAAATTTAAGGGCTTGTTTATAATGTGCATCATTGATTATATATTCTTTTAAAATATATAAGTTATTTTACAGTATTGCAAAATGCAAGATTTTAATTTTAATTAAATTCTCAATTAATGATATAAATTTTTCTTTCTTCTTACTTTCATTATATTATATATGAATTTCGAAATTTGCATAATATATGCTGTATAATCACAAAATTGAATTAAGAGATAAGGATCAAAAAATGTATTTAAATTTTATTTTATTACTTAATAGAATATTTAATAAAATAAAATTATTGAAATTTCAGGACAAAGCCGTAAAATATAGCAACCAGAAAAGTCAAGAAGTCAAATTTAAGCAAACTTATAAAGAAATTGAAATGGTCTGTCTTTAAATCTGCTATTTTGATGTAAATTTACATTTTGTTATACATTTAATAGTTCATTTTTATTTTTGTACACCTAAATTCAGTTTCTTGTGAATTTTAATATTACATTCTGTTTAATGGAAAGTTTATTATACACATTATAAATAAGTACTAGTATGTAATGTAAAATGAATTGCTTTAATAAATTCTTATTGAAAGTAGTATTGCTGAAATAATTATAATATTTTCAATTTTAATTAATTTTTTTTATCAGTTTAAAAACTAAAAATCTATTTAACCATAATATTAGTATCTTTGTGGTGATTATATTAGTAGTGATTTGGTATCTTTCATAAGATAAATGTTGATATTAAAAAAATCATATATATATACACATTTTAAAAATATTTGTTTTTTAGTCAGTTATCTCAATTCTGTAATTATGCATCTTTTACAAACTTGATTAATTTTTTTGTAGAAAATTCATACATTGATGTTAGATGTAAGAGAGATGTTAAGAAATATTTTGGATCCTTTATTTGAAAAAGAAATGGATGAAGCTTATGGTGATGCTTGGTAATATTTTCCCCCCATTTCATTTTTTGTGCCTTATTATTGAAGAATCGTTTTACTTAATCTTTCTATGTGTTGTGAACTCATATATGCAAATAAGATTATTTGAAGCTTTATATGGATCAATGTAGAATGATTAGAATAATTTACATAATTTTAAAAATACTTCTTTTTCATGCTATAATTGTGTTTCATGTGTAAAATTTTGATTGGCTTATTTTTTTCTATTATATATATATATATATTGAATTTGTGATAAATTTATAGTAATATTTCATTTTAATTAACTATACTTTTATTTAGTTTTGAATGTGTTTTAAAGTTTGCAACAAAAACTAAATTAAAGTTTTAAGGAAATCAGTTGTTTTACTTATAAATCTCTTTATTTGTAAAAAAAAAAAAAAAATTACAAAATGGATTTAATAATTAAAAATGTTAATTTTGTTTTTAACATTAAAATTGTACATTGAATTTATTTTTGTTTCAGGCATTTTTTTCCTATTCAAAGACACATTTTAAAAGGAATACTTCAAGGGATTGTAAAGTAAGTTATATTATTAATTAATTAGCTGCAAACAACTATCAGATAAATGTAATTATTTCTTTTATTTAAATGGTCACAAACTTCTATCCATTTAAAAAGTAGCATTCTTTGATTACTTTTTAGTTGTTAAATATTTCTAAATTTTTGTTTTCAATTTTCTTTTTAAACTTCTTTTAAGTAATTATATAATTGGATTTCTCATTAAAAAATTGTAATTCCATCAGAATGTAGAAGAACTTTTTAGAACAATTAAAATCACAAAAAGCTTTTCAACATTTTACCTTTACCTAAACATCACCAAAATTTAAAGTTATCCTTGTAATCATATCCTATAAATTAAAGGAATTCCTAGAATTGGTCAATTCATTCCCTTGGTAACAATCTGTAAGAAATTATCCAACTTTAAGGCTTTTGCTCATGATGTTATTGGTGCATTACAATATTTTGTAACAGCACTGTTATATTTTAGCATACATAACTTGAAGCAATTGCATCGTCTTCCATTGATTTACAAATCTCTTTTACTAATTATTAATGGGAATTATCAATAACCAAACCAAATATGTTTACAATGGATAAAGAAATTTACTTGAATATATTTTCTACTGCTTGACATGAATCTCTTGAATTAGTTGTGTTTTGAAGCACTATTTCTGCAATGATATTTTAAATATTGCCATTTAAGTCGTTTAAGTAATATTAATTCTTGCATTTATTAGCAAAGCATAAAATTTAAATTAATAGATCTTCATTTACTCCATACCTTGTTTGAGTTATTCTCCTATTGTGACAATTCGCCTGGCCATATTTAGCTAACATTGTTGAGTGAGGTATTTATTTGTTAATTTAATAAAAAATCTAACTTGGGGCAACATGCACAACTAGCATGCAGGAGTGCTCAGGTTTGAATTCGCTGTCAGCATTGTTGTAGTCACTGCTTTCAGAAATGAGGAGATCAGGATAGTATGGGGAAACTATCTGGCATTGATAGTCAGACTGTCTTGCGGTAGTTTTCCTCATTTTTTCCCATTTGACATGCAAATGTGGGGCAATTACGGCAAAAGTCCTCCCCTCCCCTCTACTCCCATTGATGGACTGTTCATGGTATACGTGAGGTCCACTGATGTTCCACTCTCAAATTAGTAGGAGACTACATAACCCTAGGTACAGGGATGAGATGTGGAAGAAAGAAAAGCCCCTCTTTGTGTTTGACATTTTTTTGTATATATCTTTTCAAATCGTAGTGTTTGTAAACTGACATGAATCCCCTACAAATTTTTAAAGTATTAAATTCTTAGTATTTCCTTTGAAGGAAAAAAAAACAAAACAAAAAAGGAGTTATCTGTTAACTTTTTATATATAAACCTTTCTTCTTCTTTTTCTTAAAAAAGATACTGTGGAAATCATGTTAAGATTAAAAAAAGAAATAGATTGTAAGTCATCAAGCAATGCTGATTATTCAAAAAACAAAAATAATTATGTTTTAAATAACACATTAAAAAAAAGGGCTTTAAATAACCTAAATAATTTTTTCAAATAAACCTTTCTCAAAAGTAATTAAAAAGGGATCATAGCAATATTCTGTATTTTACTTGTCAAATTATCACAAGCACTTACGTCTGTAGATAGTATCAACTCAACTACTTACAATATATATTGAGGCAGTATCGCATGCCTATTTTACTGAGACATTTATAGTCAAATAGCAAGCAGAGTGTCTATATGCCATTTATTATGTTGAGAATAATTAATTGCCTGGGTGGTAATTTTGATTAAATACAATTATTTGGGAATGATTTTGTAGATCTAATACTAAAAAAGTGTTAAATTCATCATTTATAAATTAATAGTAATTGGTGTTTGGAATGGTTTTTCCTGTTTGTAAGTTGAAGGTTTTTTTGTTGGAGCTGTCTCAAGCTTTATATGGTCTACAAGTTGAATATGCTTGCTTTATAGTTCTTAAAGGGGTTTGGCTTAATTCATTTTAAAATATGAATGGAAAGAGAGAGAAAAAAGATTTGAATTTGTCTACATTTATATAATGCATTCACCTAACTTAAAAGAAACTTGACCAACATGTACATTGGCAAAAAAAAATTTTTTTTCTTGTAAATATTATATTATGATTATGAATTATTTAATGATACTAATTAGGTGAAAATAGAAAATTTCATAATTTTTCTTCCATAGCAGTCACCATTCTAATTGTTAAGTTTTGGTAGGATTATTTTAGTAAAGTTATTTCAGTATTCAGGTATAAATAACTGCATATTTTCTTTGTCATTTATTTAATGTATTATAATTTAAAAATTTTCATTATTTTTTTTGTTACTGGAAAATATTTTATGAAAATAAATATTTTTATCATTTTTATTTATTGCAAATAGTATTTTATAGATGTTATTGTTTTTATATCATTTTTGTTAAAAAAATTAATTTTCTTTTCAAATTCTTTGTAGGTACTGGAGAACTGTATTTGCATTAATATTTGACAAAGAGGACAAATCTATTTTTGAATTTCTCCTGGAAAAAGCAAAAAATCCAGATGGTATTGTTATCAGTTTATTTAAATTAGTAATAGTTATGGGGCTTTAACTAAGCATTCAAATATAACCTTTGAAAAAGGTTAGAATAGCATATTAAAATTGTTAAAAAAATCTTCCGCTTTCTGTGGAAGCAACTTGCTAATTTGTATTTTTTATTGTTTTTTGATTACATGATTGATTTTTATATTTTAAAATTTAAGGTATAATAGCTTTCCTCAAATTATTTCTGAAGTAAATATTAATTTCATCTTTTGTAATGGTTGAAGAATATTTTCATAGACTAAAGATTTAATTTTATTTCTGTTTTGAAACTAATGCAAAGAAATACAGAATATTTTTTTTAGATCATAAATAAATTTTTTTATCTTATGTTTTAAGGTTTCACGGGAAAACAAGAAGAATGTTTAGCACTTCTGTCTAACATAGAAGACTTTTTGTTTATTATCAAAAGAAAATATCCTCAAGTCACCATTTCTCTAGATTTGAATCAGACTAAAAAAGCAGTTGAGGAAGAATTTTTAAAACTTGATGATTGTGAAAAATCTTTACTTGCCATTGAATGGTATAATGCTTTTTTTTTTAAATGGTTTTTACACTTTTCCTATGTAACACATACATATGTAATTTGTAAATCAAATTTAATTCTTGTATTATACATAGAACTTTGTTAGGGATGTTTAGTGTCAATTTGTTGATTATTTTTGTATTCTTATGTATCTTATTTATTCATACCAATATATAACTTATAAGCATACAATTTCAGTGTACACTTGAAGAATTTTCTGTTACATAATAAGTTATAATTTTATGAAAATAAATTATAACAATCAATAAAATTGTGGCTGTGTCAATAAAATTATAACAATCTTTTCTCTTAAGTTTAAAATAAAATGAATTCAGTATAATATTTTCATACATATTTATTTCCACTTAAAAAGTTTGCTTTAAAAGAAGGACTTAATTTTTCTCCTGATATTACTTTGCTCTTTTATTAATTAACTGAATGATTTTCAGCGAACTTCAAGAGTCAGAGGTATATTGTGTTTTGGAAGTCTTGAACTATAATTGGAATGCTATAAACTATCTGTGGTAAATACATATTTTTTTTAAAATCAATGAAATAAATTTCATTTTCAAAATATTTTAATTTAAAATTCTTGAATCTATACATTTCAAGTAATGTGCTTTGTTTTTTAAAAATCTATAATTAGAATGAAATATTAATTTTTTATTATGGGAAATTTTAGTTTCAATTAAAAAAATGCTTGATTGCCTAATACAAAATTTTTAAAGCTTATTTATTATTTATAATACATAAATAATTTTGAGTTATTTTTAATGTTTTGATTTCCAATTATAAACAATTTTTGTAGTCATAGTTGGCATCCACTGATAAGAGTAAGATTTATTTTGAATTTAAAATTTAAAAAAAATTTGGGAAAAAAATTAAAATTATTTTTTTAAGCATTACTGTATACATTTAAACAGAATGTTAATTGCAATTTCCTGTCTGTAATTTAATCATATAAATTTTATAATTAGTACAAATATAAGGATTCTATATACGTTTAAAAAATCTAAAGATCAAAATAAAAAATATTCTGAGAATAATTTTCTATAAAAAAAAAAAAAAAAAAAAAATGTATAATAAATTTTGGATTTCAAATGAATTAAAGCAAAATTTTAATTGCAGAAGAATTAAAAGCTATATAAATATTGCTTAAAATTTCTTTGAAATTATGAAAATATGATTTTAAAGTAGTGTAACAGCATTCTGAAAATATTATTTTCATACCTTAAAATATTTTTAAATGTTGCAAATGTTTTAAAGCAATGTTGTCTATGTTACCACTAATTTTTAAGAAATCTAAAAGTATTTGTAGATCAAAAATTCTTATTTTGCAGTTCATTTAATAATTTTTTAAATCATGTTTGATTATTATTTAGCTATAAATTGTTATACAAATCTGTTCTATTAATATTTAAAAATTTTGGTAGTGGATGTTGTTTAGATTTCTGTGGAATATCTCATGATATTGTGTATGCTGTCGAGGGTGAAATGCCTCCACAAAGCGTATTTAAACGGGTTATTCCTGATTTGCAACGTTCATTATTTATCATGAAAAATTTGATGAAAAGGTGAGTATTTAAAAAGAATTTTTTATAAATTGTTTTATACATGTGATTTCTATGGATTTAACATAATTTCTAATGAATTTTATCCTCCATTGCAGAATATCAATGACAGATAAAATTGCGTTGTATTCAGAAAAAAAAACAATGAATCTTGTTGCAAAATATAATACAGTGACCCCTCTTTTATCCAGCATATTCAAGCCTACAGCCATGCTGGATTACGAAACATTATTGTTTTATATGGGATACCAAAAGATAAAGCATTGATAAATATTTAAACAATTAAAACCTTCTTATTTAATATGTTGAAGTACACTCTGTACCCATGCGTATGATATAAAGATATGAAATATGTTGTTATTCTAGTAACTACAAAATTTGAAAATACAAACATCATTGTGATGCCATCTGATGATCAAAGTCAACAAATGCCTGAATCCATATAAAAAATTGGGAAACAAAGGCTCAGTTGGTACTAGGTTATAGAATGTGCCAGACAACTGAATGCTGGATTATAGAGAGGTTACTGTATAAAAGAACAACAACTTTGTAGTGATATTTATACCAGCTTTAAATACAAGTGATATAAATAATATATAACTAATAAAGTGCTTAATTCATTGAATCCTATCTTACTGATTTGTTTACTTTGATGAAAGTTATGTTTTATTTCTGTTAGATGAGTATCTGTATATAATATTTTAACTTTGTGAACTATTATGTGTAGGAATTAACTTCATTATAACTGACATTAAATAAAAGTCATTAAAAATTTCAAAAAGCCATATAATTAATGATTCTAGATTTTCTGTTAATACATTTAAAAAAATTTGCTTCATTTACAAAAGAATGGATTACTTAATCCACTTTTGGTAATAATTTTTTTAAAGGTTTTATTTTGTTCTTTATAATTAATATTGTTTAAAAAAAAAGATATTTGCAATTAATAAATGCTTAATATTCCCAGTTTCATTTTTCTGTATTTTCCTTCCTAAATACAAATATTCATTATCCATGAAGTTCAACATTGTTCTACAAATGTTTTCATTTTAAAATTAATATCTTTGTTACTGATTTTAATGTAGCCCTTCTATTGATGAAATTGTCCAGGATGTGGCATAAATAAATTCGTTAAAAAAACTTTTATAGTCTATTTTAGTTAAATGAAGAGCATTCATTTAAAAAGGAATTCATTCAATGAAAAGTATTTATTTAATATGCAATTTTACAGTAAAAAAGGAACGAGTTCAAATGTTTTAATGTAGTATTAAAAGAGTAATTGACTCTTCCCTCCATTCTAATTAACATAATTAACCCATTGAAATACTGGATTCATTATAAATTATCAACAAACCCAGTTAGTTTGTGGAGCATTTCCTTATTTTGGAATAATAACAAGGTATTCAGCTAACATTTTAGTACACTATAATAAAAATAGCTAAAGGTATATTTGCCTTTCCATGAGACAACTTCTTGCTAGAATACATATATTAAAACCAAGGCTTGCTTAAATTCCCTGAGTAGGCTAAAAAAGTTTAATTAATTAATATTTAAAAAATTCATTGCTGTTAATAAAATAATTAAAAATTCTTAAGCTCTACAGCAGGCTCCCGACCAAGGCTGTCTCAGTCAGCTTGACTGTGATCAATCTTGAGTCAGCATGATCAATCCACCAGCTTGACCTATCTGACACTGAAATCCTCCATCTATAAACACCAATATTTCCTAACCACTTTTCCATATTATCTGGCCACCTCATATCTGGTCTGGCTCTTCTTTTTCCATCTGGCTTTTGCAGTGTTAAATTTTCCAGCACTCCACCCTTAAAGAGTATGTACATTCCATGTTTCAATATACAGTTATTTTTTTGTACCAAGTCGCCTGGAGGAGATCTCTTTTTTTCTGCCTGAAATTTCCTAACATGGTATTTTTTATGGTGTATGGATGTTAACCCTACACTTCCCCCCCCTTCAAAAATTTAATTGTTTCCCTGAAATAATCACTTAGCACATCATTAATGTAATGATGGCACACAGTACATCGACAGAAATGGCAGTTATTACAGAAAATTTTATAAAAAGCCATTTTTGTCTATTATTTTCTTGATTAAAAAAAAATTGCATTATCTTTTAGGATAGAAAATTTTATGCATTAATTAGGCTTGCTTTATAAATATTTGTATTTAACATATATATATATATATATATATTAGGAAGACCGGAAAGTAATGCCGTTTCAGTGCATGTCGATATTGGTTAATAATTTATCAGTTCATTGTGTAATTCAAAGTTGCGCCAAAGATATTTTAAGGTTAGAATGACTTGTTTACTCAATAAAAAATCTGAAATTTTTTTCTGCAATTTAATGTGAAATACTTAGCCATATACCAGAAGTGGTACATATCAGACATTGTATGTTTTTGTAAGGATAGTAACGCAACTGTTGCTACTAAAAACATTCGCTATGTTTATCCAAACGCATTAGATGTTCGTAAGCACTAAAAGTGGTTTTCTAAGTTCAAATCCTGCAATTTTGATCTTTCCAACTTGCATCGATCTGGAAGACCAACAACTTTAGATGATGATATGTTAAAGGTGAAAATGGTGACAAATCCGTCTCAGTCAATCAAACTGCCAAACACTTAATCAACCTTGGTCGACTATCCAAGAATATTTGCAGCAGATTGGTAAAGTAAGCAAAGCAGGTGTTTGGGTCCCGCATAATTTGACCAAAGTAAACGAAGCTAACCGATCTATCACATGCAAATTATTGCTTCAATGGCAGAATACAGAAGTGTTTTTTGATCGATCGATCACCGGAGATGAAAAATGGGTTCTCTATAATAATTCAAAACGTAAAAGACAGCGGCTCTCTCCGAATGAATCATCACGAAATACAGTTTAGCCAGATTTACACCACAAAAAGGTGCTTTTGTGCATTTGGGGAGTATTCACAGGATCATTCATGTTGAAGTGCTGAAACTCGGACAAACTGTGAACAATTGTATCAAGTAAATCAATCTTTAATTGAAAAATGCCCAGCGATTGTCAACAGAAAATGTTTTATTCTGCAAGACAAACCCTGGAAAAATTAATGGATTGGGATGGGAGGTATTGCCTCACCCACAATACGAGCCAGATATTGTGCTGTCGGATTTCCATTTATTCCGATCTCTTCAACAATTTCTAAGTAGAAAAAATTTGAAAATTCATTTGATGTCCAAAATACCATATCCGGATATTTTGCTCAAAACCTAATTGATTTTTATCGATCTGGCATTGAAAATTCGCACACTAGATAGCAAGAGGTTGTTGATAATGAGGGTGATGACATTATTGATTAAAATTAAAACATGGTAAAAATTTATCTGTTTGAATTTTATGTAGAAAAATGACATTACTTTCTAGTCCCTCTAATATATATATATACACTATCTGGAAGAAAGTGACGGGACACCCCTCGAAAAGTCGACAATACAGCTGACACATGCGCAATAATAGGTATCACGTGTCGGCTATATCCTATAAATACTCTGTGGAGTCGACTAGAGTTGTTTTTTGTCAAGATGCCGCCACGGGAAGAGTTGTCTGAGTTCGAGAAAGGTGTGTTGGTTGGATTGCATCTTGCCAAGGTGTCAATTAGGGAGATATCCCGTCTCCGTAACTGCTCAAAATCAACTGCAGCACGTGTTGTGTGTCGCTACAAGACTGAGGGGCACTGTCAGAACAAACCCCGAAGTGGACGACCTACAGTTCTCACCAGCAGGAACCGGCGGGTGCTCGGCAGGGAGATTCTAAGTAACCGTCAAACATCCATTGATAACATCACTATTGAGTTTAGACAAGCCACAGGTGTGGCCGTTTCGACCAAGACTCTTCGTAGCGAGGCCCATAAGTTAGGTTACACTGGACGTTCGGCGGCCCATAAGCCGTTGATTACGAAAACCAACAAGAAAGCGCGCCTTCGATGGGCCGTACTTGGACTCTGGATGACTGGAAACGCGTCCTTTGGAGTGACGAGTCACGATTTACCCTTTTCCGTTCCGATGGACGTGTTTGGGTATGTCGTTTACCAGGAGAACGCCTTTTGCTCGAGTGTGTCGTCCCAACTGTAAAGTTTGGTGAAGGAGGATTGATGGTATGGGCCTGTTTCTCCTGGTATGGGGCTGGCCCACTAGTGAAGGTTGATGGTGCGATGAATGCCGATAGATACTGTGATATTCTCGACAATCATGTCCTTCCTACCTTGTGGGCAACGTACGTTATGGATGATTGCTGATATCAAGACGACAATGCAACATGCCATGTTGCAAGGAGGACTCTTGATTGGTATGTGAACAACAACGTTAAACGCATGGAGTGGCTGGCGCAGAGCCCTGATCTTACCCCAATTGAACATCTCTGGGACAAATTGGACCGTCGGTTGAGGGTCTGCACCCCACTCCCCAAAAGCAAGCCTGAAGTATGGAACTTCCTGTTAAACATTTGGAAGGAAATTCCTCTTGCCACTATGGCTAATTTAGTGGAAAGCATGCCCAGAAGGGTTGCAGCTGTGATCGCAGCCAAAGGAGGCCCTACCTCCTATTAATTTTAATAAATATGGGTTTATGTTGTTATAGTGCCGTGTCCCGTCCCGTGCCGTCACTTTCTTCCACATAGTGTATATGTGTGTGTGTGAGAGAGAGTAATATTTTGTTCATTAGAAATATACTTTGAAATCGGTGATTTAACTAGGAAATTTAATATTTATTTTCTTTTTCAGAATAATAGATAATTTTAAAACTTCCAGATGTGATAAACATCTTTTTAAAGAATTTTATAAAGCATTAATTGGATTGCTTCCATCATTAGATATAGAGGTAATTTACTGCAGTTTTTATTTCTTAGAACTTTAATCTATAAATATTTTATTTTATATTTTTTTTATCTACAATGACTTTTAAGCTATAGTATTTTAAGTACTTAAGACATCATGATATTTTTAGTATAGTAAGCTGAAAAGTTACATAAGTTACATCTTTTGTTTAACATGATATTGTAACTATTATTAATACATTTATATTTTTGTGCCTGACGGTCAGATGGCTAATTGGTTAGTTCTCTTGCCTGCAGTACCACAGGCTTCAGGTTCGAATCCTGGTGGTGGCATGGATATTTCTTAGTGGTTTGGAATCCACATTAATCTGTAGGTCCCAGTCTAATTAGTCTAAAGTGTGCAAAAATTGTCTGTAGAGCGGCAAACTAAATCAAACTTTCATGTCTTCTTTTTTTAGTCTGATCTCAGTCTACTAAATAAATGGTATTAAATAACTTATTTTCTTCACCCATGGTCATGTTTGACATGTTCATTAAAAATTTCAACGTTGAAAATTTTTTTCTGTGAGTTTTAAGAATTTATGTAATTCTAAAAAAAATTTTTTTTTCTAATTATTATTTTCTAAAAATTAAGATTTTGATCAAACCATGTATAGTAAATGTTATTTTCATTATTTTTTGTAATCAGTTTGTATAATTAATTATGTTGCTTTTCCATTCTCATCTTTCATAAAATATTTAAATGTTTTTTATGTATAAATTTTGTTAAAGTTATACTTATTAAATCTTATTCTTTGGAAATATGCTGACTAATTAAAAAAAGTGCTGAATCTATTTTTCAGACATTTTTAACCTTCCCAATTTAAAAATATGTAATTCAAATAAAACAATTTAAATATTTTCCCTTTATTTAATCATGTTTGGTTTTTTTCAATAACTTAGGCATTATTATGCATTTTTTTAATAAGAACACAAATTGACAATGCCATTATTTTTTTTTTAAGTTTGAAAATCCAATTTTAAACAACTTTACTCCAGTTATTCTCGAGAGATTTTGTCGTTTACCGGAACACAGGTCAGTATTATATAGCAAATTTTGTGTCCTGATATTATTATTATGCAAATGTTATTTTTTTTTAATATTTTCTTATGGATTTTTCTGTTAATTTCTTGGTAACTTTTTTCTTTTCATGTTTTTGATAGTCTATTTTCTTTATCATTTGCTTTTGTAGTGTTTGTTATTTGTAGTTTTAATGGTTTTCAATTTTGTCTCAGCAGCTTATATATACTTCAGAATTTGAATCATTAATTAATTTATGTTTTGGTGACTTTTTAATGGAATTAATTTGGAGCATGAGAAAATTTATGTATAGTAAATGCTATTTTTATGGTTTAGTTTTATAGACTGTCCATCTGACTATTTTGTTTTTTTCCTGACATTTATAAATGTCATAGTAATGCTAGATTTCTAATTTGGATGGAATAGCTTTCTAAAAGAACATGTTTGTCCTGAGACTACATATTCCTTAATAAAGCTATCTAGGATTTTTTTTAAACTTTCTCAGTGGCTTTTGTACCTTTTTATTTGTATATATGAACATTTCCTTGTTACTACTCTGCCCAAAAGTAAGACCAATTATTTTTTTTTTCAAAAACTCTTTATTTATTCTTCCAAAATTATTTCATCACTTTCAAAGTAATCCCTTCTGTACACAATGCACTTATGCCAACTTTTTTCCAATCTTCAATGCATGCTAAAAGGCAGGGACGACCTTCAAAGCGTGACGATTCACGTGTAATCTCTTCAATCGACTCAAAACGGTGTCCCCAGAGTGGTCTTTTGAGTTTAAGGAATAGCCAAAAGTGCGAATACAGTGGTTGTGGAACGATATGGGTTTCATGGGCGAAAAAGTCAAAGAATCAATGCAGTGTGAGTTGGCGCATGTTTTGCATCTACCAATCGAGATTTGACATGTTTGAGGCCCAAAATGGAAATGACTGATTCTTTTAAAATTCCAACATCATCAGCAAGGTCTCTAATTGTAAATCGATGGTTTGCAAGCACCAAATCTTTAATTTTTTTGGATGTGAGCTTTGTCAGTTGAGGTTGATGGTCTACCATAAGGCTCTTCGTCTTCAATGCATTCGCTGCCTTCTTTGAACTGTTTATACCACTTCTAAACATTTCTTTCCAATATAGGAATGCTCACCAAATGCCTTCTGAAACATTCTATACGTTTCCACAAACAAAATTTAATGCAAGTTCTTTGATCAATTAATTCAGACATTTCAAAAATCATCGGAATCAGATTTGGCGCCTCACAAAACCAAGTGTAACTCAAACACTAATGAATATTTTGACGTCAAATTTCACGCAGATGTCAACGTCAGTGCCAGCAACCAAATAAATAAATAAATTCCTTAAGCCCGAGAATTTTAAATTGAAAATTGGTCTTATGTCTTGGACACAATAGTATATTTCTTTGATAATCTCTCTGAATAGTGAATTAATTTTTTTCTGTTATAAACTGTTGATTCTGTTGATAAATTATTTTGATTGGACTACCTAAGCAACACATAAAAATTTATTTATAACGTTTTTTCCCATGATTTTTGGTATCAGTTTATGTAACTAATTAAGTCCCTTGTGCATTTTCAGTTTGATTTCTTTTCTCTCTGTATATATATATATATATATATATATATACACACACATACACACACTGTTCAAAACAATTAGGGGATATTATGAGTTTGGTAATAAATTATAACATTTACAAACTTGAAATATACTAAGTTTATATGTGATGTCGAAAACTGTACGTTTTATATTAGGAATGAAAAGCAAACTGCATCATTCCTTCTGTAGGAATAGATTAAAAACAATTGACAAGTGTTGAATGTTTTGTAACAGTAATTTTGATATCTCAGCAAGTTGTTTTGGCTGAATCGGTAGCTTGGAGGACCATCAGTCGTTTAGGGATGGGTCAAACATAATCAGCTGTAACAAAAGTGTAGAGTTTCTCAATGTGTCATATCCAGACTGTGGAATTGGTTTTTAGAAACTGGAAATGCTTGCTGAAGATCAGGACAAAGTCATATCTGTTCGACAACACAAAATGATTGTTATTTAATACTAATGGCCAGAAGAAACAGCACTATGAACACCACCTTGCAACAGAGGGCTACTGGTATCAGAGCTTCTACTCGCCCTATTCGAAACAGATTCCACCCTGTGGGCTTGCATGCTCTCTGAACAATAGTTTGTGTTTTTGTCGACTATCATGCTGCCTGCAGAAGATATTTTCTGCATCCTGCCAAATGGCTTTTCCAATGCGTAGAAGTGAGATGAATGCAAATTGTCATCTTTCATGTAACCTTCTGTAAACAAAATGTGTAACTCTGATTTGTATGGTCTCATGAAGTTCATGAGGAAGCTACTGCACTCCTGTTATACTTCACTTTAATGGATAAATATTGATTCACATTTGCCATTGGGACTTTTGGACAACCTTGACCGGGCTTTTCTTTACCAGATTCTGTATTCTTAAACTGCTTCCTTAAATTGTGCACAGGCTAGACATCACATTTAAGTTTTTATCAATCTGCATTTGAGACTGCCTTGTTTCCAGTCACCCAATGATTTATAACTTCCGTCCATTATATAAACTTCAGTGGTTATTTGTTTTTTGAGTTTCCGATGAATGATGTAAAAAAAAAAAAAAAAAATTCCATGAAATTTAGCAAGATGTTTAGAAATTGTCATATATGCGTATAAAGCCTACACTAACTTATTCATCACTAGAGATTTGTATTTTCATTTGGAAGCATTAGTTTTATCTCTTGTAGTATACTTTTCGTGAAAATTAACAAAATATGTATGTACACTAAATTTTAAACACATGTATGTTGTTAATTGTTTTTCCACAGTTGAATTAAAATGATGAATGTAGGAAAACAAATAATGAAAGAATGATAGATTGAGGTTCAATCATATTATGATTCAGTCTCAAATTCTATTTCAAACAAAAACAGAAACAACTAATAATAATAAAATAAAATTACATCTGTCATCAATTTTTCAAATCGATTTTATTTATAGTGAGATATTGTCATTGATGACCATTAGGTAGCATTTTTTAATAGATTTTTTCAGGATTTAGAATATCATGCAAGATGTGAATGTAAAACAAGTTATGAAATATTATAAACTATGATCTGAAAATCGGTTGTTAATATCTTATTTGAGTCTGTAATGGTATGAATAGATTTTCTCAACCTAATGGTATACTGTATTAAGTTGTAGTAGTCAGCATAATGCCAATTTTTGAGCATTGAAACAATGAATCATTAAACTAAAAGGGTACTTTATACAAATGTCATTTTATATATTTTCCTCATAATAATGAGGTAACTAGTTAATTGTTAGTTAAATAATATGTATGAAATCTGAATTGATTCAATTTTTTATAGAATTTTGAGGTCATTCTAATTCTTAAATAATTTTAGTATAAAACTTCAGATTTTTTTATATAAAATTGGCCTACTTAAATACCTTATATGTAATTGTTCCATATTTTTAATGGAAATTCTTATTTTTTTATTTTAGATCAAGATTTGAGGATGGTTACAAACAGTTATTGTATTTTCATGAGAAGCTCGGCAAAGCAGTGTATTATGTGCTTAACAATATGTATTAAATTCTAAAAATAAAATATATGGAGAATCGGTTAAATCCAGCTGAAAGGTGTCAAGACAAAGCGAAATTAAACAGTGAAGTATCAGTCATTATTTACCGAATAATTAGTTAGGAAGATGCTTTTAGTTGCATTTAAAGACATATTTATCATTCAGTTATTTTAATAACTCTTTCATCTTTAGAAATTAGAAAATGTCTAGATAATATTTGTAATGTGCATTAAAAGCATATCAACATAAAAATAAAATTTATTGATAAAAATTTATATTTTGTTAAAAAACATTGTCCATAAAGTTTCAAAATGTTATCAATAAAGACAATGGAATATCAAGTATTTATCAGCTTATCATCATCGCTTTGTGAAGAAGTTCTATATCATAATTGGGGGAAAAAGTGCCCATTTTCAAGAATGAGCAAAAAATTATAATTAAGATAGAAAGTCCTATTCTCAAAGTAGCGTAAAGCATTGTATTGTTAGTATTTAGAATTTCATGTCAAAGGCTAAAAGAACAAAATCTAGAATTATTTGAAGTTTGTTTTTATAAGAAAAATCATTATCATAAAAAATGCTTCATTTCAAAGCTTGAAATATACACATTGTTTTTGGTAAAGTTGTATGTTACCTAGAGTGACGCTTCTGTTATTTTTTTGTAATATGCCATTTAAACATTGCCAGTTTTATTGTTGGCTTAATTAACAATAATAATTGATTTAGATATTGTTGCATTTTCATACAAATGTGATAAAATATTTATATTGTGCCAAATTCATAATTTCTATGAAGTTGGTTATTTTTTTCTTTGTTTTTTTGTGTATATTTTAAGCAAAACATGTTCCTTTTTAAACATGCCTTTTTAATTAAAAAAATACTCATATAATAATAACATTGTAAACAACATTGCTTTTTCCAGTTTGACTTTTATTATTCAATATCGTTACTAATAGCAATCATATTTATTTCTTTTCTGAAAAAATTATTAATTGTAATGAATTGTATCATTGTATATAATCACATTATTTGCTTTAAAATTAAAGTATCTTGATGTTTTCTAAATTTGTATTTTGTATTAATGGTATTGTATTGTCCTTACTACATTTTTTTTTTTTTTTACAAGAATAATTTGTCTTTCATTTTGTGCTTGTCATATGCTGAGCTAGATCATCTTTTATGCATCAAAAATGTAATCATTTAAATTATAGTATAAAAATAAAAAGTTTTTGTTTCATAATTTTCAAGCAACCTTAGAAATAATTAATTAAACAAATAAGAAACACTAATACATTATATTTCTACATATTCTCTGTCACATTTAAAATGCTTACACAATGTTTTTTTTTTTTTTTGATTGAATATGCACTCAATTATGCACTATTCAGCATACCTCTTCATCCAATCAAAAGCCACATTCATGACTATTTCATCCATAGTCACACAGCAATTTTCCTTTTTTAATGTTTCAGCAGTTGCAATACTGTCTGATGTTACAACTCATGTACCTTTTTAAACATGCCTTTTCAATTAAAAAAATACTCATATAATAATAACATTGTAAACAGCATTGCTTTTTCCAGTTTGACTTTTATTATTTAATATCGTTACTAATAGCAATCATATTTATTTCTTTTCTGAAAAAATTATTAATTGTAATGATTTGTATCATTGTATATAATCACATTATTTGCTTTAAAATTAAAGTATCTTGATGTTTTCTAAATTTGTATTTTGTATTAATGGTATTGTATTGTCCTTACTACATTTTTTTTTTTTTACAAGAATAATTTGTCTTTCATTTTGTGCTTGTCATATGCTGAGCTAGTTCATCTTTTATGCATCAAAAATGTAATCATTTAAATTATAGTATAAAAATAAAAAGTTTTTATTGTTTCATAATTTTCAAGGAACCTTAGAAATAATTAGTTAAACAAATAAGAAACACTAATACATTATATTTCTACATATTCTCTGTCACATTTAAAATGCTTACACAATGTTTTTTTTTTCTTTTGATTGAATATGCACTATTCAGCATACCTCTTCATCCAATCAAAATCCACATTCATGACTATTTCATCCATAGTCACACAGCAATTTTACTTTTTTAATGTTTCAGCAGTTGCAATACTGTCTGATGTTACAACTCAAAGGCCTTTGACCAGGGTGAAGACCGCCTTTCACATATGTTACATTATTTTTTGAAATTTCTATTTCATTCATTACTTGCTGCTGTGACAAACAAGCATCATTCTATTGTACTTTCATTGGACCATTAATTTTAATAGGTTTTTCATTTTAATTTGTAAAAATTGCTGAATGCTGAAGAAATGAAATGCTGTTGCTTCCCTCCAACGATTGGTCATTTTTTTAGTGCTACGATGAAATTGCTTTTATATCTTCATTCCTCTGTCATGTAAGTACTGCACTACTAACAAAAATATGATCAACTTGCACGCTGGTGTAAAATTTCCAAATTTTTTGGAACATTTAAATATTTGTATATTGGATTAATATTTTAAAACTACCGGTTCTCGTTCGATCACCGAAGTCAAGCATCATAGGGCGCGGTCAATACTTGGGAGGGTGACCACCTAGGAACACCACGTGCCGTTGGCAATTCAAAATTGGGGCCTGAATGGCCGAGTGTGTCTGGCACTCGGTACCACGGGTTCGAGTCCCAGCGGTGCATGGATGTTTGTAGTTTCAGAATCCACTTTAAGCCGTAGGTCCCGGTCTCATATGACTGTAAGAGCGGCACGGAGCAAAAGTCAGGCTTCAACCTACGGGTGCTCCATCACAACAGAAACTGCTTTCTTCCCCTTCAAACATGAGTACGTGTGGGCTTGGCCTGGAAATGTCTGCCAAGTGGGATAAGAAACAACAACATAGTTTAAAACAGCATCTAATTTGGTATGTATGTTTGCTAGTCAGAATTTAAATTCAATACAAAGTTAGTATACAGCATCTGCAGCCTCAATTATTTACTTCTATAGTGATGGCTGTGGGGACCTGACCTGTAAGTGGGGTGCAACATATTTTCTGCAGAGAAAATTATATCTCTTCACATAAATAAAAAATCAATATAAAAACGACATAGAAGAACTGTATTGGTGAATGTAGGATTTAATTATTCTAAACTTCAAAATTATTAATAAAATCAATCTTATTAATAATGATTTTCTGATTTTAAATATAAAAATAGTTGTGATTCCTTTCAGATATTTTTTATGTGACTTAAAAAAAAAAAGCCTATTGTTGAATCAAATCAAAACCAAATATTTTTAATCGAGAGAGAAATTTAATGATAGGATGAAATTGAACAAAGAAAGTTATTCATTTCCTTAATGACCAATGGCATTGCAATATTTAATTTTTCTATTGTAAGAAATTCAATGTTCCTAATTATTATTATAGTTGAATAAAATCTATGAATTGTACTTAAAACTTGGATTGGCTGAAAGTTTAAATTTTGAATAAAAAACTTTACAACAATTAGCAATATATGAATAGTAAAGATTTCACATTGCTGCATTGGATTATAATGCACCATACATTAAATTATTTTTATATTTATATGGAGAATAATTTTATATCTTAAACAAGGAAAACACGATTAAATAATTAATGTTGGATGTTTGTCATTTTTATCTTTAAAAATTGTTATTTAAGTCCATAATGTCAATGTTGCATAAATTATGAATGTTATATTGCCTACATTAAAACATTTTATAGATGAAGTGTTTGCCAAATGTGTATTATTCTAAAAATATATATCTTCGATCTATATCCTTTTGATATGATTTCATAGCAAATTTTCAACTTTATCCACCATTAATTTAGAAAAACATGCCAACTCACTTTGTTTCTGTCTGCAGTTCTTTAGGAAAGCTATAGATTAAAAAAACTGTAAACTGAGATTCTCAAAGTTTGCTTATTTATTTATTTCTTTTATAAAACTTATTCATTAATATTTGTATTTAACATCCTGGAAACTCATTTCATAAATCAATATTTTACTTCAGTAAAAAAAAAAAAAAATGTATAGTAACTACTGAAAATCCACTCATGAATTTCAATTTATCATGTATGAATGTAAGATGCTGAGCTAATACATGAATACATATGAGGGTATGCCAATGTTTAATAATCCAAGACATTTGTGAAGCAATCAATCGGAATACTACAAGAATGCATTTTTTTTTAGTGCATTTAAAATATTTTCTTGATTATACGATAAATTGATTTTAACTTTTTTTTTTTTTTTTCACTTTTCTTATTTTTAATTTCTAATTGCAAGAGAATCTCACTGCAATACCAAATCTTTTGAAAAATTTTCTTTGTAAATGTCATATATCTTTTTCTTTCCTTTGATTGTGAATATTTTTTCCTGGTCATTTCTTTAATATTATCGAGGATTGCAATTAATTACTATTTATTTCTTGTTAAATGGCTTAATATAGTACAATAACAGTTTCTATGTTTTAAGTTGTAAAATTATTTTGTTTATTTTAACTGTAGCTATAGTTAGACCACATAAATGATTTTTGTGAGAGTGAATTTATTTTTGTTATCAGAGACTGTTTAAAACATGCGATTCATTGTACATATTTTTGGTGAAGTTTCTATGAAATATAACTTAAAAAAGCATTATAAGTTGTAGATGTCTTTTTAGAGAATTTGTTTAAAGTCTGAAATCAAATTCCATGTATTTTGGATAGAATGGTAGATTTAAAGCATTTTTTCCAAAAAATCTAGAACGAATTATTAACTGCAAGAAATAAAAATGAGTGTGAGTGTGAACTTTTTAAAACTATTAATATGACATTCATGCATTATTTTATACTTCAAAATTTGTTTAATATAAGCATATTATGGATTTTATTGGTATTATGCATTGCTGATATGGACTAATGTGAAGGACTTGTTAATAAAATGTTCAACAATAACATTCCTGAAAATTATTGAGAATTTTAAAATCGAAACAGTATATCATCAATTAATGTCATCTTCTCTATGCATTTATTATACTAAATTTAATATAAAAATTTTTTACTCTGCACTATCCAAATTTGTAAATTTTCTTTGTGCATTACCTTGCAAGCAGTTGCTTAGTAACATGAGCTACATTTACTAACCAAGATATAATATCAAAAAATTATAATTCATTATGTGCTTTTTCACACTTAATTTCTATTTGAATCTTTAGACTCGCGTGAGCTATTCATTTGTTCTAGATTTTAAGTATTAAATGTTTTAAGAGAAAAATTATTTTATAGATTTCTGCAACAAGTTATATACATTTTTATCTTTTATGGTAAATATTGAGTACAGAATGATTGCACGAGACTATTTAAAAGCTTATAATCACGGAAGAACAAATGAACGATTCAAGACGATAGGAAACTATCGCTCAATGTGTCTTAGATATAGGCAAGTAGAACGCAGCAATGCTTTATTTTTGCTGTTAAAAAAGCCACTGAATGTTAAACTGCTATGCTGTTAACTGTGGAAAAAAAGCACCATATCTCAAGAGGATATATATGTATCCCTAATTATGAAAATAAGTAGAAATTTTACCCTATGCTATTATAAATGTTACTAGCAATCGCATATTCACCAAAACTTTTATTGGTAATTTAAATCATGTTAGCTTGCATCCACTGAAATGTGTTACTTGAATTGCAATTCGAATATTTGAAAGGATTACGTTTTGTAGTTAACATACTCTGTGAAATGAACAACAATGATCTAGAACAGGGGTCTCCAAACTTTCCAGCCTTAGGGCCATATTGTGTACTCCAGTAAGTACCAAGGGCCAAAACCGTTTTAATTTTTCTGCCGTTATCTATAATTTCTAGACTAGTTAATTTAGCTTTTCCGTTCCAGGGGGATTTTCAGGATAAAAATCATACACAGTCCAATCACATTAATGTGACCACCACCTACTTTCACTGGATAATTATATGAATATGGTTCACTGGAGTCGGCATGGCTCAACATCCCAGTGAACACCTTCAGAAACCTAATCGACTCTCTTCCTGCACGTCTCGCAGCGGTCCGCACTGCCAAAGGTGGTTATTCTGGCTTTTGACAGGCGATCCTATTAATGTGACTGGACTGTGTATGTTTGATTCAGGATATATACCGTCCAAACATCAATATACATACATATGCCATACTCTTTACCCGAATAGAATTACTGAGGGTAACCACGGGATGTTCACTAGTCTATAATGTTAATGGGATTCATTTCAATTATTTGTTAGTTGTTAGGCTTAAGTTAAATTTTCTGTGTATTATACTTGCCATTAATCTTTACCTAGCATGTCAATAAAACCGAGTTATTATCATTCTGTGTTTTTTTATCCAACTTATTACAGCAACAATAAGCTATTCGCTGTCGCGGGCCGGATAGATGACACTGGCGGGCCGGATTTGGCCATAAAGTTTAGCGCTATTGTCGAGCAATCGTTGCATAAGAGATGATATTATGCACATCATATCATTTTTATAAGGGGTCAAAACTGTGTTGCACCAAAATTTTTGTGGGTGATATCCGTTCTCCAGGGAATCAGACTTTCTATTCTAGGATGTTTATGCATTACCATACTGTACAGCTAGCTTACAAATATAAGTTGCTGTCTCTGCAGAACCTTTCTTTAGGAACTTAAAAACCCTTGAAATGCCAGTGATTTTATGAGGTTTGGAAATTTTAAATCTCATATTTTTTTTATTACTATTAAAAAATAAGTTGCATTTTTTTAAGTAACTACTTTAAAAGAATTATTATTTTAGAAAATTGTAAGTGCTTAAACTATGATAAAAATTTGTTTATGTTAAAATTTTTAGTGATCAACTAAAAGTATCTACTATTAATTCATTTTAATTACATAGAAATTAAATAAATATGCCTTTCTTAATATAATATTTTAAATTAAAATTAAATGTATTATATGAAGTATTGTAACTTCCAAACAGAATATAACCAGATTATAAAACATACATATACATATACCATGTATATGTATGTTTTTTTAATATAAATATTCATAAGAATGTCAATGGCTTTTAAATTTTTACATTAATCATAACAGCTAAATATTATGCAGGAATTCTTTATTATCGATTGAAGTAAAAAGTAGAAAACATTTTCACACTTTTTGACAAAAAAGGTTAATATAAGACAAATGATTTAAATGTATGAGTGACAATAGGGTAAACCATGCAGTTATTAGCACGGTGTGACAATTACGGCACCGTTGAAAAAGTATTAAAATAGCAAGAAACAAATGAATGTACATGTACTACTGAGTATGAAAAAAATATTAAGCCGTGATATGTTCTTGTTTTAGCAAAATTTTTTTATATAAATTCAAGTTTCTGTGCAGACACATTAATATTCTAAATATTTAGCAGAAGCTAAAGGACTAATTAGTCGTTAAATTTTTGCTACTTCTTTTTTTTAATCTTCTCTAATTAAAAAAATTAATATTTTTTTTAATTTTTTGTGATCGAAAATAGCAGTACAGTGCTAAAATACATGAAAAATTACAAAAATATTTATATTTTTATTCTCTTCAATTTTAAAAATTTGAATCGCAAATAATTGTATTCTTAACTTTTTGGATACTTCAGTTTTCTAAATTATTTAATTATTTTTTTCCCCCCTATTTCTGAACTATGGCCGATTAAAAAACAACAATGTAACAAAATAGAGATTCAGATGTAGAATTGACAATACTTTTAAGCTCATATGCAGATATTAAGATCGTACAGTTGAAACTAACTATATAGAGTGATCAATAGAATTTTAGAGTGCTAATAACTGTACTGTTTGCCTTGTGTTTCTTTTTTTTTTCCAAAACTGAAATAAAAAATATTTTGAGCACAAGAGGAAGAAAAATTTTTCAGAAAGAGATACTTGTAGAAAAATTAAAATCTTTTTAGAACGATGACGTGTAAAACGGGACATGATTAATGTCATTGAAGGACCGTTTGCATTGAAGGATGCTCTTGGTCGGTTTTCTTTTTCTTGATGTCTCTCAGTATGAAATCCGCAGCTCGTTCGGCAAGCATCAATGTGACTGCGTGAGGATTTCCTGATGTCATATAAGGGAATGCAGAACCGTCGACAACTCTTAGGTTCTCTATGCCACGTACTCTGAAATAGAAAATGTATGCGCTTTTAAAATGTTGCTTTATGCAAAAAAAACCCCAAATAAATATAATTGACTGGGTCGATATCTTGAAAAATCCCATTTTCAAGAAAAAGAAAAAATTTATTGTCTTTGCTTTCACCAGACGATCTTTTAGAAAAATTGGTACTTACGTATTAACGCCACCGCAGCTACAGATTTGGCGGTTTTTAAGTGGCGCCAATCTACACTTAAAATTTTTGTGACAAATCATAAAATATATAAAACACTTTATTTAAAATCAAAACACTTTCAAAATACTTCATTTAAAAACAAAGTAGTCAATCGGATTTCGGTGGAAAATGGGCGATATAGAGTTTAACATAGATTCAAAACAGTCTCTATTTTGGCGCATTGGCAGCTCTTTATTGGCGCATTAGCGCAACTTCTGCTGCAGTGGCGTCAATACGTAAGTACCGAAAATTTTTATATTATTTAATTATATTTATTAGTTCGTGAAAGAAATTTAAATAAACCAATAAGAGTAATGCGTAAAATAAATTTAAAGAAACCAATAAAAATAGCCCCTTAAAGAAATTTAAAAAAAAAAAAAAATTAACCAATAAGAGACATTGCAAGTGGTCCTATATATAAAAAGATATAAAAATTAATCAAAGAAATGAAAAACCCCTACTCTCGAAAACAGCACCCGTAATTTTATGGTTAAAATAGACAAAATTATAAAGGTGAAAGGTTTCAATGGATTCTAAACTCACATCCAAATTTATCTTTACATACCCCAAAATAATGATATTCAATGAAATATCCAATCAATGCGATTCGTGTTTGCAGGGAATGTGTAAAAAACAAGCCTAATTAGCATTATCTCTAATCAAAAGAAATCAAATGGTTTTTGATATGAAATCTAGGCCTAGTTATCTGACGTTGAATCAGTTTCTTTAATCAAAGTGAATTTTTGCAACACAACGTTTGATTTCAGTGTGTAAGGACTCAAATCGGTTGTTATGGCTTCGAAGTATCATTTGGAAGAATCTGTGCAGTGGCGACTTATAGGCCGTTTAGAAGCAAAGCAGCCAGATATCTGAATATTTCAAGACAGACAGTTCTCTACGTTATGAAACAATTTCAAAACGATGGAACTGTCATAAGATGGCCCGGACAAGGTCATAAACGAATGACAACTGCATTTGAAGATCGATATCTGGCCGACGTAACAGGAAATCTACTGCCCACCAGTCAAGTTAAGAGCTTGCAGTCGCCACTGAAACTGCTGTATCATGGCAAACGGTATACAAAAGGCTTTTATGCCAGAAAAGGTGTGTGTTTCACCGTCTTCACAACAAAAGTGGGATCGCTTTAATTAGTGCAAAGAACATCAGAAATGAAGGGAACAACATCGGTCCCATGTTCTCTATACTGATGAGTCGAAGTTAGTTTTACAGGTGATTCTAAACGTGTTTACATCTGGAAGGAATCAGGAACAGGAAATTATCCCTCGAACATTATGGAGCATGGCAGTTTCGGTAGTGGAGGTGTGGCATACCGTATTTTGGACGTCCATTATTTTTTTCTTCATAGGAAATTGCGCATGCGTATCTGAAATAATGTTTCCTATGATTATGCGCGCTAGGGAGAAAAAAATAACGGACGTCCAAAATACGGTATGCAAAAACTCTCTAATGATCGATGGACGGACGCCCAAACACATTTTCAACAGCGGATTTCTGACCGCCCAGAGACATAGAGCTTTATAAGATCTCATCCCAATATGACGTTTCAGAGGTGAATATGGATGACTTTTTATTTATGGATGATAATGTTCGTCTGCATCGAGCAAATATCATTGACTAATTTCTTGAAAATGTAGACATTCAGTGAATGTCTACATTTTCAAGAAAACCGTGGCCGTTAAAGTCTCCTGATTTTAACTCGATAAAGAACTTATGGGACTACATTGGAAGAGCAATTGCGCATAGACATCCTCCTCTTAGAGATGCAAATTCTTTGAAGACGGCAAGGCATTGCTGGAAGAGTGGAGTGTAATTCCTCAAACTTCTGTTAAACAACGTTATTACCAGCATGAAAACATGTTGTGATATATATGTGCAAGTCAGGGCAGATCACAAACCAAATTGAATTCGTGACTTCATTTTTTTCTGAGTTATTCCTTTTTTTTTTTTTTTTTTTTTTTTCTGAACTCTTGTCACATATTACCATTTTTATAGTTTCATGCTACAATTATATGTCATACACAGTGCTCTTAAAGTGCTCACAGTGCTTTCTTATGTGTCATAATGTATAACATAAGGCGAATTCATAAAATTCACAATTTCTGAAAAATCCACGAATGTAAGCATGTAATGTTAATTTTGGACATACATGTATTATAGTAAAAGCTCTTTAATCAGGCACGTTCGGGACCACGGCCGTGCCCGATTATCGAGCATCAATATGGTTTTAAAGGGAATAAATTACTCTAGATAAAAAATTTAAATGATTAAAACATTCATATTTCATGTGTTTACGCACATTCTGAACCTGTGTAGATGACATAAATATGCGACAAAGTATTTCTTCATTCTAGCAGCTACAAAATTAAATTCAATTAATTAATTTAATTAATTGAATATTCTTGATAAAAAAAAAACATAAAAGAAAAATGAATACTGTAGAATGATAGAATTGCTGGTTACATCTTATTTTAACTATGGCAAGTGGAAAAAATACACAAGAAAATTATTGTTTAAAAAGGTATGATATCGCGTTGCTTCTAGGATTCGGATGTCATCTTCAAAAAACAAAAACTATGAATTATAAGCAAATATAGAGGTATGCTTATAATTCATGCTTGCTTATATGAACCATCGAATGCCGGGTTAAAGAATGCTTACTGTATTTAATACAGCATAGTAAAGATTATCGGTTTGGTTTGTCGCTTTATGGTAATTTTTTTTTACACATTTTAGGCTAAATTAGACCGGGACCTAAATTTTAACTACTACAGTAACTTTACAGTTACTTTGGATTCCGAATCACTAACAAACATCCATGTCACCGCCAGGTACCAACAGCCAGAGAACTAGCTAATTTCCCATCAGGCCGCCCAGATTATCGGAGTTAATATGGACCAAATTCACTTTGAATAAGGAAACTATTCAGATTAACTGAATTTACATAAATTATCACTAAATAAGGATATGAAATATATATTTATTTACACACAATTTATTAATTTTTATGGTACTGCATGCACTTACAGTTCTGATGTATACTTTCAATGTTTTCATAAAAAAAAATAGAGCTAACAAAGATTTATTTTTTCATTTAGTAACTCGATCATTATTCTATGTATTAATATTATTGGCTGTTACTTTACTGTATTAACATGCAAGAGAATACATTTTACTGAGTTTTTAAAAATTGCGGATTTTACGATACTAGAAAGGGGACTGAATGGGCGAGTGGCTAGCGCTCGGTACCACAGGTTTCGGGTTCGAGTCCCAGCGGTGCCATGGACGTTTGTAGTGGTTCGGAATCCACTTTAAACCATAGGTCCCGGTCTAATAGGATCGTAGAGTGTTATTCCGCGTCCGTGGCTTATCTTCAAGTTACACGCGCTCCCTGGGTAATGTAAAGTTTGTGCAGCGCTTGCCTTGAGGCATCCAAGACAGCTGTCTAAGGATTTGCCAGCTGCATTAGGCAAAAAAAAAAAAAAAAAAAAAACCGAGGCTAATAAGTGTCAGCATTGTGTTTCAGCAACAGGACGCGATGATACCACTACAAGATGTCAAATATATTCATTTAATAGTTCAAGTTTCAAATTGATGGACCTAAAGAGTTGTATTGATTAATTTCCAAGCATTTTATGCTAGCAATAATTCGAATATTTTAAATCGAAATTTCGTTGTATCCTATAAAATGAAAGCTATTCTCACCTGAGCTCCCAGTCGAGAACGGATGTTGGATCATCTTTCGGTCCCATGCGGCAAGTTCCTACAGGATGGTAAGCGGTGAGGGCTATTGTCCGAATCCAGCATTCCAGGTACTTGTCATCTTCCAGAGATTGACTAAATTTGGTGCATTTCTCATAGGCCGGCAAGTAAAGGCGGGCTCCAAGTTCCCGGAGCGGTTTTGTAGAGCCTAGTTTAGCGGCCGTTTTTATGGCTAAACGACAGAAAACAGAATCAGTTTCTAGATCAATTCTTTTAACATAATTTACTTTTATTGAGGTCATATTGAATCTTTGCCATCATACAGATCTAAGCAAAAACTGCTAATAGGTAGTTCTTGAAGAAGGATTCCGAAATGAGTTTTTGGGGAGTAATCATTCAATACTTCACGTTGAGGTAAATGTAATTATACGTATCGTCATAACTTCAAACATGGTTTCAATTTTCGTCTTACGAATTCATTGGCCGATGAGGTGAAACAAATTAAGACTACAGAATCCTTCTAGGAATGTTATTTTTAAACGAGCAAAATTGGAATTGTGAAGTGAACCAATTATATTAAAATAAAATTATCATAATAAAAGATACAATGCAGTAATATTCGTGGTTATATCATATAAGGGTAATACTATACTAACACTAGACAATCAAATTGAAAATGAACAATTTAATTATTTGATGGCTGAATGGCTATTGCTGATTTTATCAGACTATTTGCTTAATATATCATCTGATAGTCTATACTGTAACACTACTTTCCAGCAGAATTAGATGCAGTCATAACTAACATTTAAAAGTACTGATGAGGATAACTATTTTACTAGATATTCAGTAATGCATATGGGGTTTGCATTATTGAATATCTAGTAAAATAGCTATCGTATTGCATGAAGTTTAAAAGCAATTTATTGCATTCACTTTTTAAATATTATATGAATTTAAATTAATATTGTAGTAATGTCTAAAAATTTACTTTTTTAAACTTATTTTTTATTAATTTTAAAACATTTTCTTAGCATTTTCATTAAAAAAAAAAAAGGCAAGAACATTAAATTTAATTAAAAGCGAAATTAGGAGATTAAAGATATCGAGTATATTTTTTCTTATTCAAGTTAAAGAGCTTCTGATTAGGAAGCATTGCTTTAAAGCCATTTTCTAAAAAAATTCATTTGAAATTGCATCTTTATAATAAGATATTTTGATTATTGAAATAAATTTTGTTAAAAAAAAATCACCTATGAAATCATCGCCCCTTTTCTGAATCCTGGAATTTAGATATATGTGAAACAAAATTATCAATAAATTAGCATAGGTGATGTATTTTAATTAAATGCGCGTTTAGCTAATTAAAAATTTATTTTTAAATTTCCAGAACATAAAATATAAGCAAAATACCAAAAATTAATTGTTTCAAAAATAATAGTTAGAAATTCGAAGGCATATACTATGATATAAAAACTTTGATCTAATAATCCAATAAGAAGTGAAAACGAAAGTTTATTTTGGAGATATTTCAAAATCAACCCGTGTTTTCATTTCTTATTGGATTATATTTTGGAGATATTTCAAAATTTTTCACTTAAACAAATTTCTTAATCAAGACCAAAACACATTTTAATCATCTGAATGAATGTCTTTACAACGGATTTTAATTTTTAAATACAAAAACTTAGTTCAATGTTTTATGCATCGAGTACTGTAACGCAATATAAACAGAAATTTCTGCCCATGTTCTAGTATTAATTAGCTTGGGTGTCGACTAGAATTCACCTTCACTGATTACATGCTTTGCAATTACTTATTTTGAAAACGAGTTTCTTCAATTTTGATTGAATTGATTTTGATTGTTAAGTAGGATTTCCCTCATACGATACGTAAATGCAGAGTAGTTTACTCTGAAAGTTGTCATAAGAAGCATTGCTTGCTTATATATAGGAAATAATTTTATGGAGTTTAATTGCAACACATTAATAGGTTTCGAGGGTCAATTTTCTCCAAATTGAGGGAAAAACCAAAAATTGTAAACAAATAATAGCAAGCACATGTTAGAATTTATTAGATATATAATTTTTTGAATTTCTTAAAGTTAATAATAATAATAATAATTAGATAGGTTACTATAACGAAAAATATAAAGTAAACCAACTTTTGTGCTACCCACCAATCTGCAGATTTCATATTAATAACTGTAACTCTCATCTATATTGTATTTTGCCTTATTATAATAATTAGCAGAAAATGACTCCCAACCTAAGCCTGTCACTGAATTTCCATTAATACACTTCCATAGAACAAAGTAATAACCTTCCGAGATAAATAAGCATAAGTCAGATAACACATATCATGCCCCACCAGTTCTAGATAAATAAATCACACTATAAGTTTCAGGCCCACTTGGACTTTTAATGAGAAATCCCAAGCCTGCATGGCTCGCGGGCATCGCAGCGAAAGAAAACATTTCAATCGGGATTGACGTTGGCTGCGTTTGCAACTGACTGTTATTTAAAGTGTTTTTGAGAAAATCGATATCTGTTGCAGTAGCAGCGCACGCTCTCTCTCCTGTGAAAACAACGTTCTTCTCATCGATTCGAAACAAGATTTGCCGAGAGAGAGAGAAGGGGCTGGGGGGTCACCCAATGAAACATTTCATTACCTTTAATGAGACATTTGACATCCTCTTGCTTGCTTAAATAGTTGGGGTCTATGAGTGGCGGGATTATTGGATTCGGCGAGGCCAGGCGGATGTGTCCTTTGCTGGCGGGTTGGGTGCAGGATGCGAGGATGATGAAACCTTCCTTGGAGTCGTTCCTCGTGTCTGGAAATGTCGACAGGAATGTCTGTGGGGAGGATATTGGACTTGTAGATACGTGAACCGATGCAGAAAAGGGCAATAACAAGTTGTGATTTATGATTTCACGATGGGAGACGAGCTCTGGTTTTATTGAGTAAAGGTCTATAGATATATAAAGCAATAGATCTGAGGGCGTGTGTGTTTCTATTTCTCATATCCCAATTTTTTCTGAGTTTTACTTTGGGGTATAACCAGGAACGACGAAAAAAAAAAGTTTCTTTTCTTAATTAGCAAAAAATATGCTGTGAAAGTTTATTTGCCTACAAATATGAAAATTAAGATTGTGTAACGAGTTGAACAGTTTTTTATTTTGAATAAGAACCTGATACCATTCATACCTGATAAAAGTAAATCCAGTATCGGTAAACAAGTTAACAATTTTATAATTTACTAGCAAATATGATCCAACGTAGCCCAACTTCAGTGAAATCATATATTTTTTGTTTTCGTGAATTTAACTAAGAAAAGGGTCAACATTTACAGCAAAGAAATTCAGAAAAATATTTCTGGTAAATATGCTCAAATATAATAATATTAAACTCAAAATCTTTCATTCGAGACGATAGAAAGCTTAATATTGCCCTTAACAAATTAAAAATTTGGCTGGATAAAGTTTTATTATAATCAATGAGCATAGTTTTTATATATCAACACAAAAATTAAAATAGCTTAAAAAATCGAGAGTAAAAGAAAACAATTGCACTATATAAAAATGTAGAAGAAAATACTTTTCTTTCGTTAGATATGAAACTAGTAATTGAGTAATTAGGTTTCCATGTAAATAATTTTATATTAATTACTAATGCAAAAAACATTTAAATAATAAAGACAATACATTTATTTTAATTTAAAATAAAATTTCATTTCAAATAGTAATTGAATCATTTTTAATTAAAAAAAATAGAGTTTTATTGCATTTACTTTTAAATTACAGGGACAAAAAAATTGACAGTATGAGCCACACTCAAATGTTCAATTAATTTTGTTATTTTTCAAAATAAAAAGTGGGAATATATAAATAAAAAATATAGAGAATAAAAAATAAATTTTAATCCTATGTAAGAATGCAATATTTAAAACGAGAAATTTTTTTTTTTTGAAAAGAATATCAAAGATTTCTCGTTTTAACCAAGAAAAATTCCGTACAAATAAACGACAGTTCTTAAACCGTGAGGGAAGGGAGTTATACGAGGCTCTTTCAAATGAAATTAAAAATTCAAGCTCTTCGCCAAATACCATTTCAAAATTCTTTGTTGGAACTTTGAAGAGCTCCATTTCTACCACCAGTCAATTAAGGGCGGTCGTAGTACAAGGAGAAATAACAGATAATTGTATAGAGGCAGAAGTCGGAGGCGTTACAACTCGGATGGTGAACTGTATTAAGGCTCATTCCCACCGAGGCGTGAGACGGCGATGTGACACGCGGCAGGGAAGAAAATTTTTTCGACCCGTTCACACCGAAGATTCAGAAATCGCTTTAGCCTAGTGAAGTTCCAGTTACTTCTACTAGATGGCAGATCTAGTATTGGCTCAATCCAAGTCACATGACGCGGCAAGCATTTGAGAGTTGAAAGTTGGGCAACTTGTAGCGGCGGGATTTGGGTATAACGCGGTGAGGCTTGTGATTGGTCAACGCCTCACGCCTCGGTGAGAATGAGCCTTTATTACCACTTTACTTTCAATCAGGATGCTTTCTGAAAAAATGTAAGCCACCGTGTAATTGGAAAATCCAAGAAAACTTGCCTGCGCAGCAGAATCAAAATTAGCTGCCAGTTCTACAGCAAGGAAGAACTAAAAGAATTACAAAATAGTAACAAGAATTTAAATTTTAAACAATGTCCATTACCCTCTGGAAAAATAATTTGGTGTGATGTTTCAACTCCAAGTATTCGATCGTTCATCCCCCCATCATTTCGAATGAATGCTTTCCACAAAATGCACGACTTGAACCGCCCTGTAATTAAATTATCAGTGAAACAAGTAACATCACGATTCATTTAGGAAAATATTAAAAAAGATATTAGGAATTGGCTGAAACTTGCATTAGTTACCATAAAAATAAAATCATTCGGCATCCACATTCCAAATTCATCTCATTTGAAGAACCTGATGAAAGATTTAACAAAATCCATATCGATGTAATTGGACCCTATCTACTATCAAATGGGTATAAATATTGATTAACATGCATTGATCATTTTACTTGCTGGATTGGAAGTTAATTATATAGAAAATATTACCACAGAAATCATCACAAAAGCATTTTATGCCAATTGGATTTGTCGCTTTGGTGTTCCATACAGTGTGATCACAGATAGAGGTAATAATTCAGATAGAACTTTTCAGAAGTTCAGGTATTATCTGTTAAATTAAAATACAAGCAACAACTTCATCCCATCCATAAAGCAATGAAAAATAAAACACAACACAGGACATCAAAAGCAGCCGTTAGAGCTCACAATTCAGGCAAATGGAGTGAAAATTTACCAACTATACTCCTTAGTATTCGCGCATCTTTGCGTGATAATACCAACGGCTCCATTTGCAGAAATGATTTAGGGTAAATCACTGAAGCTACCAGGAGATTTTTTCAAGAACCAAAAACCAAATCAGACAAGATACATTTGCTAGCGAACTGCGAAAACAAATGGAAAAATTGAAACCTTAAAAGCCAATATAAATTTGTGAACACATATATTTGCCAGAGTGGAGCGTGCCAAGAAAACATTAGAATCTCCTTATGAAGGGCCTTTTCCCGTGATTCCAAGATATGACAAGTATGAAAATTAAAGAAAAGGACATCAATGTTTCCATCGATCGATTAAAACAAGAGTAATTTGTTAGCCTCAGGTGAAGATGATACTCGACACCTAACAAATGCAGAGAAACAAAACATCCCATTAAAGAAATATGATAATGGAAAGAAGGATGATTCGCAATAGCATGTAGAGGGAGAAGAATTACTTTTCCATCCCGTTATCAAGATTATGTGAACATTTAATGAGCTTTATTAATTTTTAATTTAAAGATTGTAAATATATTTTATGTATATGGTTGTAATATAAGTATTCATGTGATATTAAAATTATTTTTTTCATTGTATCGCTTGGAAGAGGAATAGTGTAACCTCTATAAATATGTAACCTATGTTTCAGCAATTTTAAATAGGCTGCGAATGGCTTTAGTAGAAAAATATATAATTAGAATAACATTGTTTTAAGAAGAACGCAGTTCTCTAAAAGAATAAATAATCCTTTTAAAATATATTAATGAAAAGTTATTTTAGAAATGAGAAATAATGTAGCAACCGTTACAAGAAAATGATTATTAAAAAAAAACTTTTTAAAAAAAAAATTATAATTATTATTCTATAAAATTATTTAGAAAAATTAGTCACTAAAAATCACTAAAAAGAATTTTTCATGATTTTTAGTTACACACTAAATAAAAAAAAAAGTATTTTAAAGTTTTAGGAAACATATAAACAGATATTCACATAGACCTCTTGCTTTATATATTTAAAAGAAAGCAAAATTTTTACTTAGAGAAACTTAAACTTTGAGAGTTTAGTTCTTAAGAGTTTGAAATATCCGAAGTATATTTATTCCTGTGTAATATTTTTTAATTTAAGTAATTTTATCATTTTGTATTCAAAATGGGGATTACAAGTTTTTAAACTAATCTTCCTAAGGTTTTTTTTAATGTGTGAAAAAAGAAGGAAAAAGATAAAAATTAAATAAATGCAATTAATTAATTGAAAATATCTGTATTTAATTAATGATTAAGTACAGATATTTCTTTTTGTTTTTTTATGCATTCATGTATATCTAAGAAATTTAATAAGTTTTATTCGAAAAATTAAATTTCTGTGTTAAATTTATTAAGTTAAACTTTAAATAGGATATCAAATGAAAAAGATATAGTAATGATCACGACAATGAAATTGAAAAAACCTACCGAATTTACAACATGATTAATAGAAAAACATTTTCATAGGTTATTATTATTTTAACGCGTTATTTTATTTCAAAGATATTTCTTAAATTTCAATTACTAGTTCTATTAAAAAATTTAGGGCATGTTTGATATTAAAAAAATTAATGGCCTTTCAACTTTTCTATTAGTATAAGAAACATAATTTTTGCAAGAAATGTTTAAATATATACTAACATCATTTTCGACGTTGGCAATCGATGAAAACAGTTCATTAACGCTTCCTAGATTGAAAAGCATAAAAAGCATTTTCGATTGAGTTTCGTTCTTTCCAGGAACGGGAAGTCTAACTATAGACTCAACTCCGCTGTTGGCAAGAAATCCTGTAAAAAATGGGGAAAAAACGTCCATTACTAATTTTAATGAAAACATTTATATTATCTTAATTGATTAATAAGTTTTATTGTTATTTAATATTATATTTGTTTTTGTTTCTAAAGCTGCGTCCAGATTTGAAACATTTACCAGAATGTTCGTCTGTTCCTAGGCTTTGTAGTTTTTTTTCTTCTTTCTAAAGCAGCTGGCAAACACAGACAGCTTGGTCTTGGATGCCTTAAGGCAAGTGCTGCACAGACGTACTCACTTTGCGTTACCCAGGGGGCGCGTGTAACTTGAAGATAAGCTACGGACGCGGAGTAACAATGCCCCCGCAACGCTCTATGATCCTATTAGACCGGGATCTACTTTTTAAAGTGGATTCCGAACCACTACAAACATCCATGGCACCGCCGGGACTCGAACCCGAAACCTGTGGTACCGAGCGCCAGAGCGCTAGCCACTCGGCCATTCAGATCCACCTAGGCTTTGTAGTTTGAACACGAACATTTTTCTTACAAGTTAGACTGACTTGTAAGAAACTTATTTACTGTTAGACGTCTGTCAGTAGGTCGTAAGTCATTGGATGAGCAATTGAAAATCTTACACTAAGCAGAAAGGAAATTTTTTTTTCCAAATGCTGATAAGCTTGTTTTCATGCAAACAAATTCCGTACAAATTAAAATAAATCTATTTGGTGAGAATTTGTGTGTTTATGCATCCAAGCGCAGCTGTATTGCATTATTAATAAATTGATAATTCAATGACAATTGAATGAGAATTTATTGTAGACTTAGAGAATAAAATTTAATTTGATACTTTCCATATTTAGTTTTTCATGTGGGATTATATCAAAGATTGTGGCCATCAGATGCCTGATACTAACTTACAGCCGTGATATACTACTTTCAGTATCTGAAAATAGCATATCACTGTCTGTTGAATATTTCATAACTTATATATTTGGTAGAGGATCGAGTATTCCTAGAACATACTATATTCATAAGCAGTCAAGGAATCTCACATCGAATTTATTAGTTTTAATATTATATGGCAAATCACAAAAGTAATTTATTTGTCTCTCTTTTGAAGTTTTTAATATATTTTTGTCCAATTATTCTCGGACCTCCATATAGAAAATTGCCTCAGAAGTGATAAGTCAATTTAATTTGAACTGTAATCCAATGTGTTAGCAAATACTTTTATAAAGATAAGTTTTAGTTATTGATAGGAAGATAAAATTAATTGATGGAATAACAAAATGTTTTTAAAAATGTTGAGCATTTTTATATATTTTTTTAAAGTGAATAGATTTTGAAACTTCGTTTATTTTTAAATGTAAGCAGCTTGTAGAATAAAATAATTATGAAGTCAAAAATGCATCATTAAAAAAATTTGTTAGTGTACATAGTTCAATTGTTTAAAAATGTTTAAATGACTATAAAAATAGAACTATAACATTTACCTTAATTTAATTAAAATTCAAATGAATTAAATGAATATAAATTTTAACTAAGAACCAAAAATGGATGTTTACTGCGTTGTTTTTAAACATCAGCCACTTTCCCACACAAGATAAATCGCCATCCGAATGGCTGATATATAGCAAATTCAGCTTATTCAAGGTACACTGAGGGATACTTGCTGCACTACATCCCCATTATGTCACCATAATATTGCAAAAAGTAGTATCTAGGTGATTCGTGTTTTTCATCTTAAACAAAAAGGGGAGCTTTTGATCCTAGAGATTTATCATCTCCATTCGTAGCACATATATGAGAACATTCGGTTCGACTTGTGTTTCGATCCTTTCCATTTGGAAACCCAAAGCATTTGGTATGCTACAGGTCTCAGTTATTAGCAAGAAAAACATATTGGACTAAACTGATTCCGAGGCACTTTTACACAACGTTCAAAATATGTCTTTTATTCAGTCAAACCATCAAATGATAATTAAATATTTTAAATAAATCTTTTAAAATAAGCAGATAAAATATGCAAAACCTTTAGCAAAATTAACACGTTTGAAGCGTGTATGCGCATGTAAGTGCTTACATCAGTGTCCTAGTCCATACTAATGTATGCACTTTTTAAATGCAAGTTTTGACACTTTTTAAAGTAAACTAAGTAGTCTGGAGGAACATTAATAGCGCTCACCTTTTCCTTCCGTTACATACTTCCACACTTCTTTCGTCGATCGTACTTTTGTGGTGGTGGCGCTTATAGGAGCGTTAAGGTTGAAGTACAGGGGCACGTTCAAGTGGTCTCTTAGGTTCTGACCCACCCCTGGGACATCTGCTACAACAGGTATCTGGGAAAGAGAACAAGTACTTAATCCTAAATCCAGTTAAAGGGAAACTAGACTTAATGGGAAAATTAAAGAGAAACTAGAATGAATGGAACTTGAAGAGAAACTAGACCTAGACATTTTTATTTAAAATTCAGATGTAAAAAATTCTATAGCATTAGGACCAAAAACTGAGAAAGAAAATGCACGAGCATTTATATTATATTTTTTAAATTTCCATTTTTAAACAAAAATTTATTAATAATATATAGTTAGCAATGTAATGTAGTCTTATCGTAGCAATGCAATATAGTGTAATTATTACATTAAGGAGTAATTTATTATATATTAATATAAGAAAATATCAATAAATGAATTATTATGTTAATTTATATAATAGTTTTTGGGAAATAAACAAATGAATGGATGTGCATAACAATTCATATTGTATATGCCATTCATGTAAACTTATCAGAAAATTTTTTAAAAAATGGCCTATTAAAAGCAAGCCATTAGAAGAAATATTTTTCTTGTTAGTCATCAAATTATAGTTGTTAGTTATTAGGTGTTAATTATTGTTAGTTATCAAGTTATGTGTCATTATGACCAATAATTACTCAAAAACATTTTTCTCTTTTTTTGAAACACACAATCGTATTTGATTTTTTTTATTATAGTAAGTGGAGTTCAAAAATTAAATAAGCTAAATTTTGGTATTCCAATTTCTTCTTCTTCATTGGCGCAACAGCATCTTTGTGAGCCAAGACTGTCTGTATAATGGCAGTTTTCGAAACATGAGATGGATTTTTTTTTAAGGGGTAGGATTGTCAGCCTTACGCCCAGTCATATTAGGCGGGACCACTACAAACTTTAATGGCACCGCCGGGACTCTAACCCTGCGGCACCGAGCGCTAGTTGCTCAGGCCCATATTCCAATTTACAATTATGTTAGAACAACAAAAACATTAAAGTTTGGAATTTTTATAATATGTGAAATTTTTATTTTCTATCTAAAACCGTCAGGCTTTCCGCTGAAAGGGCGGCCTGATAGCTAAGTGGCTAGCGCTCTGACCTTTGGTACCACAGGTTTTCATATTCAAATCCTGGCGGTGGCATGGATGTTTGCTAGTGGTTCGGAATCCACGTTAAACTGTAGATTCGGCCTAATTAGCCCAAAATGCGGACAAAATTACCGTAGAGCGACAAACCAAACCAAGGTGCTGAAAGGAATTACTTATTGAATTAGTTTATTGGCAAAATAAGTATAAAATATTGACACGCGAACTAAAAGAAGCAATAAAACGCAACATTTCCCGATATTTTTAGTATTTTTTTTTAAAACTGAGGAGTACAACATTAATTAATGATTGTTTCAAACAAAACTATTATGCTATATTTATATCTGTAAAAAATAGAATTTCTTAGTAAATTCGTCAAACATATATCCTCATTAAATGAAATGATCAACTATAGAATGGTATCATTAGATATAATAGTATATCTATCTTCTTGTTCGTGACATTGCTGGATCTGGGATCATTTCCAGTTCTTTTTTTTCTTCGAACTTAGTTTCAGAAACCTAGTTTACTTATCAGGGGAAGAGTGTAGTCAGAAGGAAAACTATGTTTGCGTGACGCGAGTAGGAAGTCGAGGACCTGCTTTCTTCTCTCGGACAGAAATCGATCGAGGGACAAAAATCAGCTTGATTTTGGATAGAATTTCTAGTGATCTTTCGGCTCCTGTTCATGTCGATTCCTTTTTTGGGATGGGGAAGGGATGGGGGATGTTTTTCACAAATGGATGAATACAATCAATCTGAATACGACTGAAAGATCGAACACATACATTTTTACCCTCGTGTTTTTGGAAGTAATTCTTATATATTGTGATTCAAACTGTGTTTCCGATTCAAGCAATCATAGTCATACAAGCACCTTTTTAAAGTTTTAACAATATTTGTTCAATAATAGTTTGTAACGACTTATTATTCATGGTTTGTAATAACTTATCGTTACAAGAAAGTATTGGGCAAGAAATAAAATACAATTCTTGAATGTAATAGTGCTTCTCAAATTCTCATGAGTCATTAAAGAAGGAGATTTTCACAATCTATTGAATTTTTTTTTATGAATTCAGTTAAATTACACTGTGACCACATAAAAAATACTTTCGTCTGAAAGAAATAAGAAAACCGAAGTTAATTTTTCTACTTCGTCATTGGCGCAACAGCCTCATGATGGGCCAAAACCATCTGCCTACTGACAGATTTCAAGACATGAGATGCGTTCTTTTTGCGGGGTAGGGTTTTGAGTCCAACGCCCAGCTCTTTAAAGTCATATTAAATCGGAACCAATAATTTAAAGTGAATTCCGAGCCACTATAAATATACATGGCACCGCCGAGACTCGAACACCTGTGGCACCGAGCGCCAGAAGTTAATTTTTTATGATCCTATTTTCTTATTTGTTCAGGTGAAGTATATAACTAATAGGTTAATACTTGGGATAAGGCTACTTTAAGCTCAAAATAGAGCTAAAATTACTATCAATACGTTTGAAATATACGATGAATATTGACAGAATTGAGGGATTTAGTCACAGTTTTTATTTTTAACAATTTATTACTATTTTGCCTCCAAATTATGCGAAAGGAAAATAAAATGCAATTCAATTTCATTTGACAGGAAATTAAATGAATGGCAAATAGTCAGATAAATATATTGATACATTGTTACACAGTTTGTTCGTGAAGTGATACATTATCTTGTCTAAAGCAGTCATGTGTAGATTTTTAAACGAGTCCAAGTTTATGTTTGTCCGACTGCAACGTTATTTTCATATACTTATACTAAACGTGTAAAAATAAGCAAAAATAAATTATAAAAACGCAAAATAGTAAAAAAATAATATAGTAGACGTTTAAATTATTTATGTTCTTTCCAGTTGATTAATTTTATGTAATTTTAAAATATTCTAAAAAAATGTTAATTAAAAACATTACAAATTTATTCGAAATACAATTTTTGTTTAGAATAGATGCTTTTTATTCCTGTGCGTTTTTTCTCCCTGAACTGCAAACACGGCATAGTCATAATGTTACTTGGTAAATTTTCTAAGTTGGAACAGTAATTGAGTAAATTTTCCAATAGCAAATGACATGTAAAATATTGCTTTATATGGAATATTACTGTAGTGACAATATTTCTTTATGTGAAAATTATCACTACCGTCACAAAAACAAAATAACAAACGAATAGTGGTATATAGGGATTGTAATATCGGACAAAAAGTTCAATACCGGTATTCTGTATTTTTTAGATCTTAATACCGGGATACCGGTAGTTGAAATTTTAGAAAAAGAAAGAAAACACAGGTGTTTTCTTGTTTTATTTGCCAGTTTTATTAAAGAATGTAAATATCCCATTAAACGCTCGAAATGGCAAACCATATAATGTTGTCATTTTACTTATAATTTCATCCAAATTATTGTCTTTTTTTTTTTTTCAAAATAATCTAAAATCTCTGATGGCTTGGGCTTAAAAACTGTTCTTAAGTTTGTATCTTCATCGCAACTGGATTCTTTCCTCTTTAACAAATTTGTATCATGTTTCGTTTCTAAATGTGTATGGAGTCCGCTTGTACTTCCTCCGTTCATTTTAATAACTCTTGAACATTTTTTACATTGTGCCACCCTATTCTTTTCATCATATAAATAATGAAACCAAACTGAAGTATTATCAATTGATTTTCTATGTTTTTTAAAACTATTCGTATTCATTATTATGGGGTATTATTTATGAGTATATACATAATAAATCTGAAAAATATTTGGAACTCTAAAGTATGATATGCAAATACAATGTGAATAACAAACTCATCAATTTAAAAAAAATATCGAAATATTACACTTTCTTCCCTACTACAACCTTGTTTTCAAAGATAAGAATTTCTAGTTTTCAAATAAGAATTCACTGATAAGAATAAGAATTCACTGATAAGAATAAGAATTTCACAGATAAGAATTCTAAATTTCTAGTAAATACCGAAAAAAACGGTATTTAAATTTGTGAATACCGGTATTACTTAAAAATTGTACAAATGACACAAAATACCGGTATTCGGTATCCCGGTATTGCAATCCCTAGTGGTATAGAGGTAGCGCGAAAAGGTAATCGGCGATCTAAGTTTCACTAATGGAATGGATTGTAATCACCGTTTTGAAAAGATGTGACTAGACTCGATAATGATATTGAGTGTCTTGAGTCAATTAGATTCTGCCTAGTGGACACGATCAATGATTTTCATGCGGCGATCAAATAGTAAGCACAGACCGTCCTCCTAGAAGGTATTGTCCCATTTCTACTCGGCTGGAATAGCATAAAAAATGAGACCTGACAATAGCTCAAAACAATTGTTTTTTCCTAAAAGAAGTTTAAAGATTGCTTCCCTATAGAATCAATCAGTTAGCAAAAAAAAAATATAAGACCAAATATAACACGAAATATAGAAGAGTCACAATAATTTTTTAAAGTTGGTTACTCACAGCAACAACAAAATATATAAAAAAGGATAACCGAGCAGAAACGAAGAAAATATCGAAAATATAAAACGAATTAAATATTTAAAAAATCGATATTTTTTTCTGCTACAGTTATCATTCGAAATTATTTTTGCTCTCCTTTACAAGGAGGATGATTCAGGCACTTTAGAATTCAAAAATTATACTAAAAACTTAATTTTTGAATATATACGAATTTTATTTTTTATAGACAAAGAATTGAAATTGAATAATCTATGGAAATTCAAAAATCTGTATATGATACGATTTTGAGACGAAAATATTATAAATGGAAGGGTAAAAGAAATTCACGCATGAAATATAATCCGATTTTTAAGTTTTCTTAGATAAGTTAAAACTGGAATTCTGTTCAATTTTGTTTGATGTTGCACTTTTTAGACAGAAAATTATTCGTTGCATAAAAAAATCGTTCAAAAGGGATTCTCACAAAATATTTCTTTTCGATGAGTTAAAAAAAATAATTGTTTTTTTCCCCCAAAGGGCATCATCCCAAAGTTGGAAGTTCGTACTTTAAAGTGGTAAAAAAGTTAAAAGTATTAAACTAGATGCCAGAATAATAAAATATTTAATTTCTCGATCGTGAAAAAATTTCTCACCTCATAAAAGTTCAATTTCTGATTGATACAATGTTTGTTTCAGTGAAACTATTTGGATGAGCCGAAAATACAAAAATAATCCTATTTTAAGGCCGCAACCATGGTTTATATGCAAAATAAACGCATCTGAATTTGGTAAAAAGTTAAAATAGTAAATGACATTAAACCAACAGAAGCAATTTATTAATAGTTGATCATTTTGAGTTTGAGTTGATTATGTGTTTATAGCTGTGATGCTATTATATATTTAGTCCATTAAAATTAAACAATTAGTGTAAATTAAAATTAACTGTTAAGTGAAGAAATAATAAATAAAGCATTAGCATACGAAAACAATGTATACAATAACCATAGCTAAAAAAATTTTGCAAACAAATTCTAATTATGAGGTACAGAAGTATGTACCGTTGCAGTGGGAATAAAAGAAGAAAGTATTGTACTTTATTTATGTTCAATTTTTAACTCAAAAAATATTAACTAATCTTAAATTAACCGATCTTCCCTTTAATGAGATATTAAAACAAGTTCAAAAAAATCAAATGACGTTATGAAGGTAGGATTTACGAATTTATATAAATTATAAGTAAATGAATTTCTTTAAAATATCCAAAATAAAATAGACATTTTCTTAAACTTCAAACTTAAGAAATACAGTACAAGTTTTGTCTCTATATTACATGAAAACAATTACAAAACTGTATATTGTACGAATAAATATGACGGATTACATACTTTATGATACTGCAGGTGTTCCAAAGGACCAATACCGGACAGCATTAGAATTTGAGGTGTTCCAACCACCCCAGCACTGAGAATAACTTCATAATTAGCTTCAATACGATGAGTGACGCCTGAATACAGATTTACGGTAACTACCCCAATTGCCTTCTTGTCTTTTGTTAGCACCTGAAATGTAACAGAAAACTTCGTTAGTGCCAAAAATTTGCTTATTCTATAAGCATGCAAATGATCAAGAACACGATTATAATTCTTGATTGAAGAAAGAAGACGAGGAAAGGGAATTTAAACTTCATTTTTATATCAATAATCATAGTTACTTGAAAAGCTTTTAATTATTCATTATCGATGAAAACTATATTATCTTTATTGTTTTGTTTTTGAAGTGAACATATTTTTAAAACGAACGTGACTGAAAAGATAACTAAGTTTTCTTTCGGAACTGAATAGCTACTGGTTTATTGGACAAAGTACAGAATCAAACTTCAATTTATATGTCAATAATTTAATAATTTATATATGGAACAAGTAGATTCAATTTATATGTCATGGACAGATGAATTGTGCTATATAAAGCAATCATTAGACCTGTGCTCATCTATCTATCTGAGATTTGGACTTGGACTAAATCACAGGCTGAACAGTTGGCCATCTTTGAGCGAAAGGCTCCTAGAAGTATATTTGGCGCTGTGAATGAGAATGGATTGTGGAGGCAACGACATAATTTTGAATTATATAAGTTGTTTAAGATGGCAGATATCATTATATTCATCAAGATAGTAAGAGGTTTGCGGGCTACATCTGCCGAATAGACCCCTCATCCTTGACATTTAGGATATTCAACTATTTACTTTTGGAATAGAACTTGAGGTAGGCCCAAATTGAGATGGACCGATTGTGTGGAGGCAGATTTTAAAGTTTTAGCAGTTTCTAACTGGAAAACTGTTACAAAACAAAGATTGGAGTGGAAGAAGGTTTTCGGAAGGTCTTAGCCCACCATGGGCTCCAGTCAACAGAAGAAGAATAAACTGATGTGCATTTTGGCAATTTGCTTCATATTCATGGGGTTTGATTTTTCTGTTATCTTTAGGTTAGGAAGTTTCTAAACGAATTTGTGCCAATTTTCTTTAAACGACATCTATCAAGAAATCCTTTTCCTATGGGAACCAATGCGCGCAGTGGTGCCTTTCAACAAACGAATCTCAATGTATCAATTCTCAAATGTATAAAGTTTTAAAAAAGTTCTAAATTTTTTAATTGCCGAAGGGATTTGTGTTAAATGATTAGCGCCTATTGGAAATTCTAAATTTTATGAACTTTTTGCAATGCAAAGTCATTTCAAACTGCTACCACACTTTATAATTTTAATATCATATTAAAAAAAAATATTTTTACGACAAACAAATTGTAATTTCTAACCCTCAGGATACGCAGCTGAAGAATATCTCAATTAATATAATTGAATCGATATTATTCATCTGAAATTTAATGATATATTGTCTCTAATTATAGAATTATAAGCCTGAAGTTTAAATTTCTTAAAGCGGTAAGCTATTTCAGTAGTGTCCCTTATTTCTGTTAATTCAATAAAATGGATGAATTATGATGACAAACTTCCACAATTATAATAATGATGAATATGAAGATTTTAAATACGATACCACGAATTTTTTTTTTCAGACATTTTATGCACATTTAAAAATGTTTTAAGTACATTTTTTTATTTATTTTTTAGTGAAACAGTGCAAGAATATTTGGAAACAATTTCATATACCTGCAAAGCGAGTGTACTGGTCAGCAAATGAATGTTTGACATGTCAACAATTGAATCTAAATAGGCATCTACAACGTTTACTCTCCATCCATTCCAAATATTGCCTAAAAGACGGGGAAAAATCAGAATCATATAAAGACTTGCATTCAAGAAGCTGATAATAAAATACATGTTACATCGAAATTAATATTGTAGTAAAGCAATTGACTGATTAAAGTGACATTATTTATGTCACTTTAAATCATTTATCATTTTAATTATTTTATCAATTAATAATATTTGCTTCCACTCTACATTTATATGATTTATAATAAAATAATAGATTTGAAATAATTAAGGCTATATTTTACATTTATGATTTACAATGAATAAAATACTTATTTAGTTAAACCAATTATGTGTCTAACGGCAAAACTGTTTCAATATGACAAACATGGTTTAATGTCAATGATATGTGACAATGGAAATATACATAAGGTTTGCCACTTCAACTAGTTTCGAAATTTTAAAAGTTTGCATAGTATATTATGTTTATTAGTTAGTAGTTTCCTACACCACATTATCTATTTTTCTATGCTTTTCATCATTTTTACTGTTTGATATCTGATCTATACTTTTTCTTTATTAATAAAAATGTATGTCAAATTAATACAACTTTTTACTTTACTAACCCATTTTAAAGACTTCTTTATTTCAAATGATTTTATGGATCCTCTTTTATTTGATGCTGTTCAATAATATTTTTAATTCAAGCTCAAATGATTATAGAATACAGCTACCCCTAGATATGATTATATTAGTAAATATAAAGGTGATATTTTCTTAAATTAATTTGATGATTTTTGAACTATAATATAAAACTAAGAATATTTTCTGTTAATTACATTAAATTTTTCAAAATGTTATGCCAGTATGATATACGAGAAAAGAATTGCAACAGATATTTTTCTTAATTTTCATGAAATCTCCTTTGACGGTAGGTACATTTTAAGTTCATCTTCATAAACTGATGCTGCTGATTCTTCAGCTAATGCAACTTTTTCTGTAACCTTACACAAAGAGCAAGCTTGCATTAATGAGCCTTAAATATTTTCCTGAAAAGTATTGACGAATCGCGTTGTCCAACGATTAAGCTATCTGAGGATAGATATACATTTGTGAGCATAATTTTAAAAATGTAATATTTATACAACTATGGTCACACTTTTGCCTGGCATTTTTAAAAAACTTTTGTAACAAAATCAATGTAGTGCCAAAATAAATAAAAATCAGCTGTACTAACTTTGCGAAGGCATAGCTCCATTCTCCAGTTCACCATTTAAATCACCAATTTCAATGCCAAGTGCAGATACTCCGTCCAGGAAAGCAGATGCTAAGGGTGAAGTTGAAGTATCGAATTCTGTTACAGGCATAGGTCCTTGTTTTCCTCTCATAGCTAAAAATTCAAAGAAAAATTTATTTTTTATTGTATAGTTAATCATGGTTTAATTGGTCTTTAGAATACTTTTCACATTTAATACGTAGCCAAAAAAATGATGCCGCTTATTACGTTTAATATTTCGCGTATTAAATATTTGTCATAAATGCCAATACTTGTTCTGAAAGAAATCCAAAGAAATTTAATGTCATTTAACGTTTTCTTATCCGATATCAATAAAACTTTGTAAATATTTCTTTACAAGCAGAAATACGCATGTATGTCCGAAAATAAAGTTAAATTTTGAGATTCTGAGGTTATTCTTTAGTATCTTTCATCGCAAACTAAAAAAAAAAAGCTGGAATTGATTTACACGGATTTTTCAATTCATGCCACTTAATATGTTAGTCTTCTTTTTTGATGATAACAATTAAATTCAAAGTTATCAAATTTCTAAAATTAAAATATAAATATTCTGAAAATTTTCACAATTTTATGTAATTTTATAAAATTATTGTTTAAAAATAATTGCATTTTTCAAATTAAAAGTATTGTTTAGTAATTATAGTTAAATTCATTTTAATTTAATCAATTGATATCAAAGAGGGTTATTGAATAAAATAAAAAGTTAAAATATTTAAGATTATCTCATGTCAAATGCATTGCTTTTATAAAAATGAAATAAAACTTTATTGACATATTTGAGGATTTAATAGTGTCCCGAAAATCATTATAAGGAATTTTATTGCTATGAAGTTGTTTCACTCAAATTTATGAAATATGTTGCATGTTCATATTTTGTACGTACATATTTATCAACCTTATTAATTTTTATTGAATAATCTTTTGAAAAGTTGCTTATGATAAATGTAGTCATATTTATTTCCCTAATTGTTTAGACTAAAGAAGTTTTACAATATTTTCTACGTAGCTAAAATTGTAGTTTTGAAAAATTCTTATCAAATAAGATTATAAAAAAGCATTCCAAAACAGATTCGAGTAATTTTTTTTTAATTTTTCAGTTGACATATATACCAAAGCATCATCATATCTATATTTGATATATTTAATATCTCCAAGATGAAATTATTAAAAATAAATGAACAAAAAAATTACAAATCACTTGAAACATGCTATACAACACAAAGACAACAGGGTGTCCGAAAACTTCCCAATGCATTTGAAAAATTATATACACTACATCACAGAGAAAATGACAAATAGCTAAAAAATATTTTGGAAGTGTAATAAAATTCGGAAAAAAAAGATATAAAAAATATCTTGTTATTTAAGAAATATTTACTAAGCAACTTTTGCGCAATATAATGATACTATGAAAATTGAATTATCATGGATAACAATGCATTGGCACTAATTGTATAGTGCCTATACATTATTATGGTATTAATTGTACAGCACTATACAATTAGTGCCATAATAATGCAAGTCACTGACTGCATAGTGCCTATTGAAATAGTACTGAAATCTTACTTTGGAATATAATTTTTATTTGAAGAGTACTGTCCCATAATTTCACAAGATTACATTTCTAAGTGTCATCGATTTTCAGTTCATATTTAATGGTCATTTTTTTATTAATCAATGATTCAAATGCTTGAATTGTTATTTTTAAGAGTGTTTGCACTTAATCAATTAAAATCCATATTTGGCTTCCCTTTTATAGGAATATTATAGCATTAGTCAGAAATATTGTATAAAAAAAATAACCTGTCATTTTCCCATTATTTTCTTAAATAAACAGTTACTGATCTCTCCTAATTGTTAAAACATGTAAAACTTTTGTGGGCAACATGATATTCTAAGTTCAAATAACTCATTGGAGAAGTTGCTTTATTAGAAGCAATTTCTCTTATGAGTAGAATTTTTTATTTCAGTTTTTTCAAGCTCTTCGTTTTCCATGTTGTTAAGCGTTACCATAAAAGGTTAAAAGTCAGATTTATTCCAATCTTCTTTCATTCCTTGTATCCAAAAATAGCTCTACTTTAGAGGAAAGTTGAGTCGATGGAAAAGGATTAAGGCTAAGGATTATTTCTATTAATATCTATTTTGAGATCACTGCGGGTAACATCCATTTCATTTTCTCCTGTACATGTTTAATATTTGATTCCCTTTAATATCTTTTATTTCAATTGAAATTCATATCTCTTTTAATGTAATATTATTTTAATTTTCAATAGCAATTTATCTTAAATTTATAAAATAAAATTTGATTATTCTGATTATTTTCCTCTTTTTACCTTCAATTTAATTCAAGCAAATTTTCAAAAGAGCAACTACCGTGGACACTTTAAAATTAAAAAAAAAAAAAAAAAATTTGAAAAAAATGTTAGTTTTTAAAATTTAGAATAAACTTCGAATGTTATATTATCCAAGGATGCTGATTTCTAAGCAACGATTAACATGTTATGTCACTGTAGCATTCTGTATGTTACTCCTTTGAGGAGATATATTTAGCAAACCTTGAAAAGGAGAAAGTAAGTGCTCTAACTCCTATTATTCTGTTAAAAGAATTCGCAGGTGGCAATACAATTAATTGTTTTAGAATTATATTAAACGGACCATTGAACTATTTTCGTGAACAATATTATTTTTTAATTTCACAAATTTCTTCTTATTCTGTTAAATAAACGAAAATTCTTGTAGTTCTTAAGAACAGGAGAGAGATATTTCTTCAAGAAACTGCATTATGCATGAGAAAACTAGAAACGTTAGTGCAATTAGTTCCAAAATATCGACACAATTCCTAAATGTATGTTATTCTACAATCTTAAGTCAAACTAGATAGACGAAGAATTATTATTATATCAGAAATAAAAATTAAATTTTTCTAGTACAATTCAGTTTGATATCAGCCAAGAAAATCCTTTAGAAATACTTCTATTAATTTTATACCATCAATATATTTCGGTATTCCATAAATACATTGTTCTTCAAAATTAAGAGAATTTTCATAAAAAATTCTGAAAAAATACTAAATGAAAGGAAAAAATAAGGCTTCAAAACAAAAATGTAAATCTCTAATGTCAAATACATAAGCTGGTGATGCATGTCTAAGAACAATCATTAGAAGAGCGCGTGGCAATTTCAACTTTTCTTTCGATCAGACAAAATGTGAATGTAACATTCAACAACGTAGATGGAAACACTTTAAAGAAGCTGAATTAGTACAGAGAAAGTCTATGCAAGGTCATTCAAGAGCACGACTGCAAATGAAGATTGATATTTGTAGAAGAGTAAAAGGGGTTCAATAGTTTCTCAACATGGCTTTTATGCGACCTCAGGAACTCAAGTTCTAAAGGTTTTACTGTTTCCCCAGAAGATTTCCACGCGAGAGAAGACTACACACAAATTTAGTATTCTGCAGCGAACATTGGGGGAACATTGGGACTTTGGACTAGAGATCATTGGGGTCTAGTACTATTCACTAATGAATCTTAGTTCAGCATAAGTCCTTATTCTAGTTCAGCATAATCCTTATTCTATTCATCAGGAGATAACCAGGAACTCATTAACTGCCTCCAACGTCCGGGAAAAAAAATACCATTAAGGAAAAGGAGATTTGACAACTTGAGCAGACACCATGCTGGATGGGCGTATAGACTTCCACGTTTTTCTCAGAGGCTCTTATCAAAGAGCCTTAAATATGCATTTGCTTAGAAATATAGGGATGGGATTTTGGAGCCAGATGTTGATTTTCACAAGGGTGCATTTGGCCTTGATTTTATTTTAATAGATGATAACATATATCTACATAGGGCTCATAGTTGACGAAATTCTGTAAGTTATGATAGTCACTGGATGGATTGGTCAGCTAGATCTCCAGACTCAAACAATGTGGAGAACGTCTGGCACAGTCTAGGGTGATCAAATGCAACTCACCCACAGCAGAGAACCACCCAGGACCTGAAAACGGGTAGTAGGACCTATTTCCTCAAGGATCGCATTGCATGATTTCCGGTATTAAGAAGAAGGGACAATAAGAAGAGACCATACCATTACTATTAACTCATTCATGTGTTCGATATTGTAAGCTCCGTTTATGCTTTCGTCGCTGAGGAATCTTTCGCCCAATCAATCTCGTATGCCACAGCTGTTAAGTGATTGCTATTATTATTATTATTGCTATTTAAACCTATGTTCATACCTGTAATAATAGATATAACAGAATAAATGTAAAAATTATCTGACTAGTGTATAATCTTTTAGGAGTGTTTAAAATATAAATTTAATTTTATTATGCTCCAGAAAATCTTGATGTTCATAAAATATCATCGATGCTTAGAAACAAGTGAATTCCAAGAATTTTGTAATACCATTTAATGATCATTAAGCCAGTGCTAACCATCATATAAACGGTTATATAAATGTACCAGTCTCTAATTGATAATTAACGTTTTTAGACATTGAAACTCTACTCTATTAATCGAATCCTTATGTATTTCTTTTGTAATACCATTCAGAATTTTACATAGATTAAACTCATTCTTTGTGTAAAATTAATTTTGAATTTGTAACAGTGTCTACTAAGTATTTTTGCTTAAATTTTATCCCAGCCAAACTCCTGAACAAGAGCAAATTTTTTATGCATCCCAAAATGATTATTATCTAACAAAATGATTGCATCAAATAATTAGTTCAAATTATTGCTCATTATCATAACTATCACACTTATTTTTGTATCACGAGTGTTAAGTGTGTCACTTTAGAAATTTTACATAAAAAATTGCGTAACCTACAAGAAAATCATTTGTCTGTCATAATTATTTTTAAAAATATTCCCATGAAACTGGACACCCTGTAGAAGAATGATGGGTAGGAAGAGGGAATAGAGAGAGAAGGGGAAGGTTCAGGATAAAAGAGTCCACCACAGATTTACAACATACGATGAGGAATTCGACGATGCCTAACCAGACACAGTGGATCCTGGATTCCTTTGGAAGCTCTCGGACCTCTTAAAGTACCCATGGACGGATTCGAAGTCCCAGCCGGAACCTTCGGAGTTCCACAGATTGTCGAAGTCCGATTTCGCGCCCCACATGTGCAGCAGGTAGTTGAGGACGCTGCTACCGCCTAGGACTTTACCTCTGGGCCAAGATGATTGCTGAAATGGTCAAATGATACGATGTTAAAAATAATGCATGTTTTTGTCAAAAATAATGCCTGATGTTGTCACCAATGTTGGAAAATATAAAATCAACAGTTAATATGTATCATTTGTTAGGAGTTTTGGTACTTGGATTATAAAAATTACCCATTGGGAACATCTAATTTCGTTGGAAAAATTAATAGTAAATCACATTGGACCACAAACATTGAAAAATAGAGATGGAAATACAAATTAATTAAGTATGCTTACAAACAAAGAAATTATTTGAATTTTTTGGATGAAAGATTTCAGATAGTAGTTTTAAAAATAGAAATTGAAATCTTTTTCAGTGTTTACTCATAAAAGCATTCCAAAACTGTGACAAACAAATTAGAGGATTACAGGAATTCTTTGTAGTGAAGCTATTAAGAGTTTTGACTTGCCTTTGCAAGCAGAAGGGAAGGTGATCATTAACAATTAAATAAATTTTATTTTCAATTTAGAAGCAATAATATTCTATAATGGATTTCTAAACTTTTGCTTTGTTATAATATATTTTCTTTATTCTAGGCAGAATTCCTTCATTTGAATATGATTTAAATTCTTTCAAAAACTGAAAGAGAAAAATTGCTATTATTACAACTTTGTTTTATTGGAATTACAGAAATTAAATCGTATCGGGTTTTTTTTTTTTTTTTTTGTAAGGACACCATGATGTATTTAATTATGACGATAATGCCTTCAAGAGGTAATGCCTTTCAGGAGAATTTTCAATGCCAATTATTCTTAATATGCGGACCGTATGGGTGAAAATCTAAAAAATTCCCATCAGGCAGTTCTCTTAGTATAATAATATCGCATTAATTACAGAGATAATCTGTTTTTCAAAATAGATTAACTCTCAAATAATTAGCAATTAACTCAAGAGATCAGTTGTTTTGGGACACATGCCCCCAACAGGTTCAACTCAGGTTAACTAGCCCATCAGTAATAATGCTACGTAATTATAGTAATAATTCAATTACTAATTTAATAATAAATACATATATGAGCAACTGCATATATCATATGTTTATACTTGTATATTAATAATCACCCATTGGCATCAACTCTTTTTTTCAAGGAAATAACTAATGTCAAATCAATGAAATGGATCGAAAAAGAAAATTTACTTAAGCATAATTGCAAAATGAAATAAAGAAATACAAGGAAGAAGTCTAAAAAAAAGCTCCCCCTCCCAAAAAAACAGCTATTTAAATACATTGCAATAGTTACTAAAGATTTCCAAACATATTCGTACTAATACGAAACCTTGACAACACATCATTCCGTAGTATAACATTTGCTTGATTTTGCCTACCGAGATTAATATTTAAATGTATTTATTATCCATATTATACAATATTTATAGATATTACATTCAAAATTAAATCCAGTATCTTAATTGTCATAAACTTACTTGTTCCCGCATGCCAAAGTGAGAATGCTTCTGCGTAACTGTTTTGTAGCCCCAGTCTGCTGTGTAGCCTTGCAATCCAGGAGCCAGCATGGGGACCAGGCTAATCCATGGGGCTGTTGTTCCAGATTCTATCATCAAAATGGAAAGATGGCTGTCCTCCCATAACCTCCGAGCCAAGGCGCAGCCTGCTGAACCTCCACCAACTGGAAACAAATATGAAAAGCGCATGTTATTAGATACAGGAGATATCGAGTTAGACCAGGTAGTACAAACCTTGATCCTCAAGCCACATGCGGCTCAGCTGCTCTCTGTTATAGATGAGGTCCAACATGAAATTTAATTTCCAAAAATCGTTTCAATTAAATTTCAAAAAAATCGTTTCAAATTCTAGTTACAAAAAATGTATAAAAGTAATGAAATTAATGATTTTTAAAAGAATTATTTCTCAAGATATTTTTTATCTCAATGTTTAAAATTTTTTCAACTATTCAATGATAAAAAAAAAAAAAAAAAAAAAATACTTGTAAAGAAATTAAAGATTATTACGCTGTGTAATGGATGTGGTTGAGATACTTTACACAGGTTACTGAACAACTACTATTATTTACACACACACTCACTACACACATACAATTAGACATACTATTTAATACAAAATTTAGTAACAGAAAGATAATTAGAGTTTCGTGGAGGGAATTAATACGATAATTAAGAATTAATCTCCTCTTTTAATCCGGCTGAGCGCTGGGTTGCGCAGAATATACTTCCTCTTCTGGTGAGAGTCTGTAGGCTAACTATTTCTTCTGAATGCCACAGGGAGAGCTCTTGCCAGTGTGTCAGAGGAACAATGATTACAGTTGTAATATTTTTGCTTATTTGTCATGGTGAATATTTTAGATTGTACATTTTCATTATCTTTTGGCTTAACAAATATCGTTACATTAGTAGTACTTTATGTAATACAAACAAATACAGTTACATTAGTAGTATTTTATTAATTTTTTTTAAATATTTTATCCATAGCTGTGTAAAGTTAAAATGTTAGACAACTCTGACATAGACGGAGTTCCCTTCTATATATACGTCGCAAGACTTTAGCTTCAGATTGGACTGCTTTCTATTTTAATGTTTCATAAATTAAACTTCACTTTGACATAGTACAGTTTGCAATTCAAAAAGTAACACAAAAATATATATTATAAGGGCACATAAAATAAAATGCATAAATGAACAAGTAAAAAATAATAATGTTTTACAAACTGCAATCAAATATACGGATTCATTCAATTTATTTTTTTTAAAATGTAAAAAGACACTCTTACCTATAAACAAAAAATGCTCGTAATAAATACTATTTATAAATTTGCATAGGCTTTTCGATAACAATTGACAAAATTTGAAAAGGAGACAAAGGAGTCCATTCCTTCTAATCCCAATGAATGGGCAACTGAAATTGCCATCCTTAGGTGGTAAAGGGTTTGTATTTTAGTGGTAGCATAGCTTTTATGTTATTAAAACATTACCTCCTACTCAGAAGTTACACGAAGCATTAGGAACTTTTTTTTATACATATTATGAATAGGCTATTTATTTTTTTATTTGTTATACAGGTTGTTTCACATGAATTGAGCTTTTTAATACAAGATGAAGTACTTTGAAATATATACTTATTAGTATTAGGTTAAATCTGAGTGTTATATATAATATAGAATAATCAAAACTAATGAACAATTTATAATGATTAAATTAATATGTTTCTTCCAAATTTCCATACTTACATTAAAAAAAGGATTAATTACTTTATTTAAAATTAAAAAAATGATCTAAATAATTTTAAAATAACAGATAAATTCCCTATGAAAAAAAAAATTAAGCATAAATGAGCTTACATTTTACAAAAACTTTTGAAGAGAAAATCTTAATTTGATACTTTTAATGTATCTACTTATCTAATGAAATAAAATATGAATAGGGGGGAAAAAAAAGGATTTATTCATTGAAAAATAAATTATTTCAGATACTTATTAATTCCATTTGTTTTGTGAATAAAAAAAAACTATCCATGACCTGGGAATATTTTATAAAATGAAATAACAAATTAGCAATCCTTAATTCATCCTCGAGTAAATTATGCTACAGTTAAAATTAATCCAACTTACAGTGCTTAGATTGAGAAGGGGAAAACAAATAACTTCGTTTTACGCTTAACTTCATTAATCGCAGAAAGATATTTACATTATAAGTTGTTGACTTAAAAATAGTTGATGCTTAATTACAGTCTAATTGGGACCCTAAGGATTTCGACTTCGAAAGGATTAGCGACTGATTTTATTTCCCTACCCATTACTAGAAGGAAGGATTACCTTAAGCAAATATTATTGTCCTTTTAATAATGTTCGTACTTTTAGAATAATATAAGAAATGCAATTTTTTTTTTTCATTAATGATGTTTTAGGTTTAAATAAATATATTAGGCTCTCCAATTTCTTCGCCTTTTTTTTTGTTTTTGTTTTTGTTTTACAGGTTGTTTCACATGAATTGAACTTTTTAATACAAGATGACGTACTTTGAAATATATATTTATTAGTATTAGGTTAAATCTGAGTGTTATATATAAGTTTATTGCTTATTCTGTCTAATGATACACTTTTTAGCTTATAGTTCTCAATATTTTCAGAAAATCTCAAAGAAATAAAAACATGGAAGGCCATAAAATACAGATAATTTTCCTGTATGAATATAAACTTGGATATTCTGATATTCCGGCAACACAAAACATTAATGATACATTTGGAAATGATCAAATATATACTTATAGTGAGACGATGTTTTGAGAAATTTAAATCTGGAGGTATGAGCTTCGAAAACGAACTCCGTGGAAGACCTTAAAGCGTTTTCTGCAGTGATGTTCTGAAGGCTAAAGTCGAAGAAAGCTCTACAATAACTGTTAGAGAACTTGCTAGTGATATTGGAGTGAGCATAGCAACAGTTATGAGACATCTTGTAACTCTTGGAAAGGTCATAAAACTTTACAAATGGTTGTGGGCGATGCTTGCAAATTTGCACATAATTGAATGTTCGGCAAAGAAATTTTTCCTTTTTGATTCTATCATTACTTGTAATGAAAAGTGGACATAATATTTGATAATCGCAAACTCTCCGCAAAGTAGCTCGATACAGATGAAAAGCCTAAAAATGCAACCAGATCTAGTTAACATCCAAAGAAAACAATGTTGACGTTTTGGTGGAATCAAAGGGATATTATCCATTACCGCTTCCTATGAATAGGACAAACAATTATTGCATGGTATTAGGTTGTGACGCACTATCACTGCTAAGGTGCTTGCTCATGTACTTTCGCTTCAAATGGGACTCCAATTTACCTTTTCATTATTTTACTTAACACGACACCTGACGACACGACACTATAAAAATCTATTTATAACAATTTTCAAATCAGTTTATACCGATTTGATATGAGGTATTGCCTCAGCCAAATCCGATTCCAATCTGATGCATTCCTCCATCGGATAGGGAAGATACTCGGTATGGTTTCTCTCTAGCAGAGGATTACCAAGTACACGTGGACCGAGTTGCCGTAGCTGTTAACAAATAATTTCATATTGTAAATTGTGAAGGAAAGGCGATATTGTGAACCGAAAATACGTTTTTCTTCTTTATGATAACACATTACCTCACGTTTTGCAAATCGCACTCCAAAAATTGAACGAGTTGAAAATGTGAGATTTTGCCTCACCCACTCTATTTGTCACACTTGTCTCCTACTGGGCCACCACTTTTTTAAATACTTGGAATCGATTTTAAAGAATAAATTCTTTGTCAATCCCGAAAAATAAATTCTTTGTCAAAAGAGAACTTCACTGAATGCAATTCTAAATCCGAAGTGTTCTCTGTAACTGGCATAAAAATTCTTTTGTAATCGATGGCAGAAATGCATTGAAATTGTGGTTCAAATACACAAAGGTTTATTTCATATGGAACATCCCAATAATATGCGTTACTATGAACAATACTAGATAGTGGAAAGTTCAATTTCAAGATACAAAATTTTTATTTTATTCAGATTTTTATATTCTTATATTAAACCATAAAAATAACGTATTTAAATTGTACAACAAATTTAAACTAAAAAAAATTTGAAAAATCTTATGACGAAGTGAAAAAATAAATATAATTTTAGAAGTCAATTTACGAGTAAATAGATTTAAAACGTCTACTAATAATTTTAAATTTATGAGAACATAACCTTTTCGAAAAGAAATTAAGTAACTTATATTACGATAAAAATATAGAAGAGCTATGTCCTAGAATTGAGATCTAGTGTATTTTCAATTATATCATATATTGCTTTGATGGTTTAATTCGTTCTTAATAATACAATGCATAAAAATAAACAGCATAATACAATAAAATACATAATGCAATAAAAAGAGTAATATACAAGAACAATTTGATGCATAGTATAAATTAAATCGATATATTGATTTTGTAATAACCAAGCACAAAAATGATTAAACTTTTTTTATTGATTTTTTTTATATTCACATCTAAAACTCTTTGTTCAGAAATATATGTCGATCCAAACATACTAGAGCAATTAATGTATTTTCTGTCAACATCTCTTTTATTTAACATAATTTTAAAATGGAACAGGGTTTGGTCAGCAGTTTTAGCGAGGCAATTACACATAAAAATCCGCCAGAAAGCATTGCTTTCCTTTCATCAGTCAGCGGTGGTCAGTTCCTGATCAACATAACAGGGGGACTGAAAAGTTCATAGGCTGACACATAGATGGCGCTACTAGTATTAAATCCATATAATTTTAGTTAGCCCTAACTTTCAAAAGACACGTGTAAAAATTTGACAGCTGTTGCACTGTTAGTATGTGAGTTATAGCATTTTTAGGGTCCACGACAGTCCACTCGGCTGACTGTCGATTGGACTCCGGTGTGAAATGATGGAGCCATGTTTCATCCATTGTCACATATCGACGCAAAAATTCAGGTTTATTACGATTGAGCAGTTCCAAACACTGCTTAGAATCATCAATTCGTTGTTGTTTATGGTCGATTGTGAGCTCTGCGCGGCACCCACTTTGATCAGAGCTTTCGCATATCCAAATATTCATTCACGATATGTCCAACACGTTCCTTTCATATCTTTAGGGTCTCAGCTATCTTAATCAACTTCACTTTACGGTTCTCAGAAATTATTTTGTGGACTTTTTTGATGTTTTAGTCGGTAACAGCCTCTTTGGGGCGTCCACTGCGTGCGTCGTCCTCGGTGCTCATTTAGCAAACCACTTCTCTATGGTTGATTTTCTTGGTGCAAAGTCCGAATAATGTTTATCAAGCCAAACCTTGGCTTCAATAGTATTTTTTTCGCCAAAAAGCAATGCTTTAATTAACACACGAAATTCCTTTTTATCCATTTTTTCAAACTAACAAAAGTTGCTTCACTAAAAATGCTATATCTCACATACTAATAGTGCTACATCTATCAAATTTATACACGTGTCTTTTGAAGGTTAGGGCTAACTAAAAATCATATGGATTTAATACTAGTAGCGCTATCTATGTGTCATCCTACGAACATGTCAGCCCAACTGTCACATAGTTCATAAAAAATACTTTCAAATATTATGTCTAGTTAACAACAAGTTTCTATACTATTTCTGCTAGATTATTACCCATAAAATTATAGGTGTTGGTGTCGAGAGCGAAATTTTTCGTTTCCTTGACCAATTTCAATGCTTCTTATTGGTTAGTTTTTTAAATTTCTCTCACGAGCTATATTTATTATCATATTTAAATTTCTTTCACGAGCTTTTATATAAATATTTATTTAAATTTATTTCACGAGTTATTATATACATAATTAAGTAATATAAAATGTTTATTCCTTGATCCTCACTCATTGTTCCTTCATATTTTTTATTTCTTAATAGATATTTCAAGAATTTTTTATTAACTAATAATATTCAAGAATTTAACGATTCTTACAACGCATCTTACCTTTAAAAATATTACAATTTAATTATTTGTTAATCCTAGCTACCTCTAAAAACAAAGATAATTAATTTATCTGACATTGTTTTGAAAATAATTATTCGAATTTATTTTGGTGGATTTCAAACTGTTCTTGAATTTTCCAGAGGGTCAAGCTTTAATACAGCATTTCTGATAGTCATATACACATCAATGATTGAAAAAAATGCAATACGTTTGAAAAAAAAAATCCGAGATATAATATCAAATATAATAAAAAATATTCTGTCTTATTAGTAAACTTTTCCTATACCTTAAGTAAAATTAAATCAAATAAGTTTCAATGTGAAAAGTAGAATAATAATAAAAATGTAAATAAAAAGAAAACGACAAAAAGGTAAGATAGTTCCCGCAGTAGCTGAACTTCGGTAATCATAACTATAAACGACATAGAAATGTAATTGTATACTTAATGCATATATATTGCATTATAATAAGTATAGAATGTTATTTCAAAATGCAACATGAATATTACAAAGAGAGGCAAAACTAAGCATAGAATTCGTTTAGATTTTTAAGAAATTACAATTTTTACTATGTTATTTCAAATAAGAAATATTATGTTTGATAATTATATTATAACAGTTTCTTTTTAAATGCATTTCTTAATTTTTTCAATTTATTTTTATTCTTCAAAAATACACCTGATTCAAAAATTCACCTGAGCTCATGTTTATGTAAAATTCTAGAATTTTACAGATTTTGATTAATTTAAAAAATACTTATGGTTGATTTTTAGTGGCAACTGGTGTACCGATTACAGAGCACCAATGGGTATATACCTCCTCATCTTAATTCATAGATACAATTACAGATGGCTGCATTAATGTTAGTAAAGAAAGATTACAAGATAATATTTCAAAATTAGATAAATGGTACTCAAAAAGTTAAAAATAAATAAAAAAAGTAAAATACAAAATAAAAATATAAAAAATTAAAAATAAAAGAATTTAAGTTAAGTTTAAATTCGGTACAATTAGGGACAATTGTTTTTCAGTAATTCTTAAATGCTTAAATCTAAATGCAACTGATTAGAATATCTATTTACCTATGATGACATCATATCGAGGTAGTGGGTCGTTAATAATGCCATGGCTAATCCAGATCCTCTTCAACAAAGAATTGAGTCCAATTGCCAACAGCAGAATGCACAACGATACTAAAAAAATAAAATAGAATGGAGTTAAGTAAAAATGTTATCCAATGTTTATTGTCCAGTTTATGTAAAATTACAATAAATAAATAATAATAATAATAATAAAGCCAATAAGAAAAGATCTGTAAAATTTTGTTAAATTTAATATTAATGAATGCCAAAATAAATATATTTAAATACATTTTTAAAGTTAATTGAGATAATAATAAAAATTATTTGTTTATCCATCCATTTAGATTATTCAAATGGATTGACGATGAAATAACGACTTGAGTGTCATATTTATTTTAGATTATTCTAATAGAAATTTATTAAAATCAAATGAGATGCATTGATTTAATTTTGTTTTGCCGATGTATATTTGTTATGTAACATTCCATAAAATAATGTTATATTACTTACATATAAAAAAAGTGCTTTTGTTTTGTGACATTTAGTAGACTATAATACTACACGATAAATTTTGTTGCAATAGAATTCTACAAATTTTTGTTTAAAAATTATGAGATCCATAATTTTAAACAGAAAAAATAAAGCACTTTTTCAAAAAAAGGTGAAATAGTCGAGTTGTAATATTTGAACAGGTTTAAATTCAATTATGAAAAAAAAAAAAAAAAAAAAATTATAGTTTTAATTAAATACATATGTTTGACTTCTTTTAATACGTATCAAAATTAAATAATAGGGTATATACACACAAATTTTTTTTTATATTGGAAAAATTCTTTAATTGATTCAAATGTTAACCTTAATCTTAAAACGAATATCGTACTGTATAAATAGATTCAAATTATTTTCAAATAAAGCGGATCATCTAATGTTTTTAAAAATGTACAATAAATATAAACAAAACAATTCAAATAATAATAATTTTCTCCATGGATCATAAATTTTTCATAAATCAATTATCAGAGAAAATTAAAAATACGTTAAAGGAAAATGAAGTGTTATTACTTCCTTTTTTTTTATCAATAAATCGAAACTTTATGAAACAATTATTTTTTGAATCATAAATAGCTGAATATTAGACTTTTCAAATGAAAATATAAAAAAAAATGATTTGGGAAACAAAACTTTATTTACAAAGATCATAAAGTTTATTTTCATTCATTAAAACAGTCTTTATTGGGTAAAAATTTTGTAACTAATTTAATATTTCGTAATTTTTATCATTATCTAGAAAACTATTTCAGGTTTTTTTAGAAATGCCACTTGTATTCAAGAATTACTAAAATATATTAAGAAATAGATTTTTTTGTATGAAAAAAGTAGAAGTGAAAGTTAGTAGTAGTAGATAAAGTGGTAGTGAATGTTAATAAAAAAAGTAGTTTTGAAAGTAGTCGTGACATTACTTTTATTTCGAATAATGAAAGATGCAAAAATTTTGAACCAAGAGTTAATAATACTATAATTCCCCTTTCTACATTCTTTTTTGTATAAAACTTTTGATTATTGTGATTTTATGAAAAATTAAGTTTAGGAATTATTAAATTTATTATTTTATTAAAATTTATATGTTGTATAAATTTTCTGATTATTTTAATACTAATAAAAGAAAATAAACATGACATATATATATTTTCAAATATGTATTTTTTTTATCATGCATAATATAATTTTACGAATTCTATGAAAACTTCAAGTTAGGAATTGTTAAATTTATTAATGAACTATTTTATTAAATTTTATCTGTTGTATAAATTTTCTGATTATTTTAATGCTTATAAAAGAAAATAAATATGACATCATACATACTTTTAAAGTATATACTTTTTTAACATAATAATAGCATTCTACGAAATTTTTGTATAAAAATTAAGATATTTATAATTTAAGATATCAAAAAAAGCACCAAAAGAAGTTTTTAATTGCAGATATTATAAGAAATTTTATGATTATCTTTAAAAATGATCCAGCTAACAAGCATTTCCAATATATATATATATATATATATATATTCAGATAAACTATATCATATTCCTTATTCTTTTTTTTCTACAAAGATTGAATGAAAGCAGAATTTTAATTCAAACAAGGACATTTCAGAGCTGTCCATTTCACTTTGAAATCAATTTATTTCTTTCCCTCTTATTTTCATAAGGTTTCCTTCGTCACCAATAACATGCCAATCACCAACGCATGCCAACTCTTCTCGGGAAAAAAAAAAAAAAAAGAACAGAGTGTTTGTCTTCCATCACACTCGGTCCGTTTCCGCTGTCAAACAATTCTTCCGCATGAAATTTCCAAAGAAAATTGCCTCCGCAGGCGATTTAGTTTGCAAGCGAAATATCCAACTCGGGGAGACAGTTTTTAAGTAAAAAGGAAAAGACATCTTTGAATCCTTTTACCTTTTGGAAAGAATTCTTAAAAATGTTTCTTCGGCTTGCTTTTCCTTTGAGTGCGAGATTGCGAAAATTAAAAGTCAATAATTCGGTGCAGTAAAAGTTTTATGTTAATTAAACATAAGAATGAATTTAAAAATTTGAAAATCTATGTAATGCATTTCAAAGATTAACAATTATAGTTTGGTGATTAATTAGCTGATTTTAGAGGTCACTGATTTAGACACTACCTCCACCCAAATCAGCCCATTTAAAAATGGCACATTAATATGCATTTTAGGTTAAATGTGTGAATGCTTTCCCTCTGTATAATGTAGATAAGTTTTCCATAAAAAAATCTGTAAGAGCACTTTTGTCATTCTAGGGAGTGTAGTGCAGCAATTCATATGGTGTAACGATGAATTTACGACAAATAGATGTTAAAATTATATAGTTAACGATCGAAATCAAAGTTGAGATTATTTTTTAGGTTTATTACAATAAAAACAAAAGCACTGAAAAGAATTATTAACAGTCATTTTGCTTTAAATATAAAATGGCTATTAAATTTATTTTTACATTTTTTGAAAATGTTTAGTATATTTTTATTCGTTAAAAATCTTTTCATAGACGAAATCGCAGAATTATTTATACATATAGTATAATTCTACTGAAGGGCAAAAAAGAGGAATAAAACTATTAAATAATTAAATTAAAATTAAAATCCGAGGATTTTATTTTGGATTTTGGACATAGTAAAATTATAACAATTTCAGAATCCTAAATTGTCTAACAATGTCTACTTTATAAATAATCAAATTCTAATTAATCATAAGTCTTTAAAATATAAAAGTTTTTAATAAACTAATAATTTTATTAAGGCCATTTAAGATTATTACATACAGTTGATATTTAAGCTCAAAATAGGGATGTATAAATATTTCAGCATTAAAATAAATAAATTCTACAAACTTATATATTTTAAAGTAAAGAATTTAACAAAAACATTTTTTCGTAACTTTATCAAAAATTACATGTATCCTGACGAGTTTACATTAATAATAAAAAATGTAATCGGATGCGGTGATATATAGGTTACCCATAAAATTTACAATTTAATGTAAGAACAAAACGCATACAACAAGTTTAAATAATAAAAACAAAATTATAGAATTCTAAACGATTTTCTTTTCTTGAAAAATCTCCTTTTCACTTTGAAATAAAATTATTTTGTTTTCACCAGACGATCATTTAGAACAACTTTAAAATATTTAATTATGTAATTATTTGCTCATGAAAGAAATTAAAAATATTACGTATACCAAAACTTGCGATAGAAATTAAAAATATTACATATACCAAAGCTTGCGATAGAAATTTAAAATATCACATATAAAAAAATTTGTGAAAGAAATTTAAAAATAACTACATGCTTTATGCAATTTTATGTCCAAAATTGAAAGTAATGAAGGACACGACCCTCCTTTCCCATAACAATAATCATAAATTGTATGGATAATAAATAGTAAATATTTTAATGCCAATTTAAATAAAAAGCTAAATAATAAATTAATAAAGTTAAATAATAAAAACATTAAAGCTTTAAAATAGAGCTAATTTTATTGGCTGGATTTTTATATCAGGAAATTTCTAAAGATTTGAAAATGAATAATAAATAATTTTTGTTGTGTTATATAATTCTTCATTAATTCTTAAATGATAGAGGTTTTTTAGTGATGGAATAGTAAAATTAAAACAAATAACATCAAAAATTATCATTAAAATAGTGCATATCAAATCAAAAGAAGAAACTTTTTCTATAAAATTTATTATAAGTGCAAAGGTCAATTTAATTCCATTTTTAATTTTTATTATAATTATTTAACTGTCCTAATTTTTAAATTTAAATTTTTATTTTTACTAACATTTTAAATTTTGATCATGGTTAAATGTTTTAACTTTAATTTTTTTCACTGAGTATGGTACTCATCCTTAATTACTTCGCTTTTATTTTTCATATATGCAATTCTCCTATACGGATAAATTTTTATTAATTCTTAATTCTGAAATAGAGGTGCGGAGATCCCCTTCTCCTGGTACTCTTATAAAACAATATCTTTACTTTTGTTAGTGCAATATAAATTTTAATACTTCCTATGTTATTTGAGAATATTAATAATTGGAAAATGCATTGAAAACTGTATAGTTTTGACTGTCACTCTACTAAAACAATGCTAATACAAGATATGACATTAATATTCTTAAAAATTGTTTTATTTACAAATAGTTAGCAAAACTGCATTAACAATTCTAATAGAAGATGGAATGAAATATGCATACAAAATTGTTTTGCTTATTTAAAGTACTATTAAATTCCCTACATCAATAATTTCGATGCTGTTAAAATAAACATGCTATAAATTTAAAATTTAATTTTTTAAGCACAAAAAGTTGTTAATATTAAAAATTCAACATATTTTTTAACGAAAAACAATACAGAAATGTAAACAATTCAAATAATGATATAAATATATCAAATTAGTTTTAATAAAAAATATAGAATAATATACTTTTTTATAAAATATATTTTTGTATAATAAATACTTTTTAATTTTTTTAATTTTTAAAAACTAAAAAATTGTTAGATCTAATGCAAAAATGTTGTATTAATATCAATTTTTGAATTCAAATTACCCAGATATTTTCTATTTTTTTATTTAAGGTTAATCTATCATAAAAATTGTCGAATTTAGAGTATGATTTTTAAAGAAATCATATAAATTCATTCTTGAAAAGATTTATTGCTATATATTTTTGTATATTTTAAAACATTTATTCCTTCGAACTTAAATCGATATCAAAAATTTTATTTTAGGGTAAAATATTTTTGAATACACAAGTGTGTCTCTGTTAATAAAGCAGATAGTATATTTTGCAAAATGAAATCGCAATTAAAAGCAATAGATCATTAGACCAAAATAAATTTTCTTTTCTTTGAATAATAATTTTAACCTTGAAAGATTATTTGAAGCTGCATTTATTTATTTATTTTTTTTTTTTGCGAAAAATTTTAATATCCATTTTGTTGAATTTTTATGGGATAATAATAATAATTATTATTATTATAATTAATTATTTGTTATTCGTATGAAAATAAGCGAAACTCACATTTGCAAATCAAAAACAGATATCATTAATTTGGAAAAAAAACATTCTTATAAAATTAAAAAGGTAATTTGATATGTTGAAAAATTATACCCCAAGTAAAAATGATTTGTAGCGTATTGTTTATTATTATTATTATTAAAAGAATTTTTGTCACAATCGAAATATCTTTTCCATTTTCTAAATGAATGTAAAAAGAATTGTAGAAAACTAAAATCAAACATTTTAAACAATTTTTTGTAATAATTTTTTATTTAACATTGATGTATTTATAATATTTTTTTTAATTCTCAAATTTATCTTTTAATTCATGTAATTAGTTATTAATTATCTAGTAAACTTGATATATTAAATTATGTTAATTTTTCAAACCATGCTTAATTTGATAACTACTGCTATTTATTTCAGTTTTTCATTACACCGTATTATCTGTAAACATATTAATTCCAAAAAATATTTAAACTAATCATCCACAGAATTACCCTTTGATATATGCAATATGCATTTCCAAGATACATACTATTTACTAAATATTTTTAAACCCAGAAAATATAATAATTGATACACATTAAAACAGATTGAATTTTTTTTATAATGCTCGAAATAATATACTTGCATTATATAGTGGCAAATAACTGCAAAATTAAAAATTTATTCAAAAATCATACCTAAACTAATTTTTCAATTATTAGCAATACTTTAAAGTATTACAAGGGTTAAAAAAATAATACCTTGTGTTTTCAAAAAGAAAATAATTTATATAAAAATTATAATTATTATAAATAAAAATTATAATTTATTTTTTAATAATAGTAAATAAATAAATAAAATATTATTAATAGTTACATTTTTTTGTTTTCAAAAATTACTTATAATGCAAAAAAACTGAATATAAAAATTAAATAATGTTTAAAGATATAAAAGTTATTTTGGAAATTTAAGCTTAAAAAATTTAACTATCTTACTTTTAATGCATACAATGAGTTTTGAACATAAATTCCTTAAAATTAATATGACTGTATGAAAATTAAAGACATTTGAATAAATTTTTCATAACCAACGAATTTTATCAGAAAAAAACCCAAATTAAAATTCGCAAATCAAGATTATATTGTTAGAATATCAAAATAAATTGTTTTCAAAAATACACGAAAAATCAAATCAGAAATCGTTTCACTAAAAAAGAATAGAAATCTTTGATTCTAAAAATAGAAAGTTCAGCAGCCAACGCATTTTAAGATGTGCGTCAAGTTCACTTAATCAACTTTGATTTAAATATCAAAGTATATCTATTTATTTTTAATTTTATGATTTCACTTCATTATGATAGAAAAACGAATGTTCATAAATGTTTAACAAAACAGCTTATAACAAGACTTCTTTTCATTAAATATTTCATATTACATGCTTTTATGCATCTCCTTAAGGAACAAATTTGCCTTAAAACAGAGAGAACTAAAATGGCAATAAAACGTTTCTTATTCATCAAGATTAAAATCGTCTGCTGAAAAAGAACGCCTTTCGATTCCGAATAATCATAATCGAAAGAAACCTTTTAAAAGGGCAAACGATAACGGGTAAAACAGGTGGAATACGAATTACCTTTCAGCAGAATCCTAAACATGGCCGGCCGGTCTGAGAACTACCGGTAGGATGATGCATTTGATGGAAGAGATTGGTATTAACTGTTGTCATAGCAACCGTGGGACCCGAAGTCGAACAACTGCGAAGGAAACAACATGCAGGGTAAGAGAGAGGCGCAACACGTGTCAATACGTCACAGCGTGCCCGGGATTTCTTTTCCTTGAAGGGGGGCGGGTAGGAAGAAATAAAATAAAAAAGATAATAAAAGCTGAGGGGGGGAAAAAAAAAGAAGAAAATATGACAAGATTATGCATAATTTAAATGCTCAATGAAGTTATAAGAATTTGATCATGAAGAAATAATTATGATATTTACAAGGAAGATATATAAAGATTAGGTAAAGAATATTCTTAAAGATACACAGAATAAAAAATAGAATGTTGCCGCAATATGTATTTGGCATCTCGTCATTCAATGCATTCATTGTGTTATAAATAGCTTCATATTAATTGTGTTTCCGCTAACAAAGCTTATTAGGAGACAAATTGATGTGCTTTATTTAACAAAAAACGATTGCTTTATTTAGGGATTTTATTTAGGGCTCTATTAAAGAAAGGGTAAAACAATGAAATTTACAAAATAAGTTTTTACTTACCACTTAAATTATTTTATGGGCAATTTTTCAGAAATAAAACGTTCATTTAAATCTATGATATCAATTTTTATATTGATAGCATTACATTTTTTTTTATTATTTCGTTAAAATATCAGTGCAAGTAATTAGTTTTTGCGAAATTTTACAAATATTTTATTCTATTTAACATGAAATATCCAATCTTATCAATGTCACAATGCGATATATATATATATACATTTGGATATTTATAAATGAAAAAAATATAATAAATTAAAATTTCAACTCTACATTAAGCATTATCAAAAACGTTCTATTCGTGGCATTAAAATCAAGCAATAAAATTTTCTTAAATTAACAGCTTGCTAATAAATAATTTAAGTATTCCTTCTGAATTGACAACTGTAAATAAATAGTATAAATATTATCAATATAAATAAATATCAGTGCAAATAAATAGTTCTTGCAAAATTTTAAAAATATTTTATTCTATTTTTCATGAAATATCCATACTTATAACTTATTATGGGCTTGTTGGCACAAACTTTAAAATATAAAAATCTCCAAAGAAGAAAGACCAACGGCGTTACATTGCATGATCTGGACGACAGCCAATTCTGATCACCAATGCAATATATACGAAATATGGTTATATATATATATAAAAATATGAATATTTATATATACAAAAAATGCATTAAGATAAAATTTTCATCCTACATCAAAGCATTATCAAAAAGATTCTATTCGTAGTATTAAAACTAAACAATAGAATTATTTTCTCAAATTAGCAGCTGTTGCAAATAAATAATTAAATTATTCCTTCCGAATTGACAACTGTTTCAAAATATAATAAAAATTACAATTTTTGTTTTGTAACAACAGTAAAATTGGATAATTTGGAAATATAAACAGAGATCCCATTCGTTGCTCAGTTAACAGCTTCTACTGCTAAAGTAAAACCAACATAATTTTTTTTATAGAATATTTTAATCGTTTTGGGATTATGCAAAAAATGTTCTTTCTGAAAGAAAAGCAATAATTGAAACAAATTATATATAATATTATTTTGATAATTTTTTTTACTAAGAACAATCATTTAAGTTTATTTCATTATTTAATTCAAGAACAGAAAATATATTACTGTAAATATTGTCGAAGACTTCATTATAGAATCACTTTAGTATTGGATGAATTACGAAAATAACTTGGATCTTTATGGAATCGAAAAGTAGTTGTTTCAAAATTGCATCTCGTCATTCAATGCATTCATTGTGTTATAAATAGCTTCATATTAATTGTGTTTCCGCTAACAAAGCTTATTAGGAGACAAATTGATGTGCTTTATTTAACAAAAAACGATTGCTTTATTTAGGGATTTTATTTAGGGCTCTATTAAAGAAAGGGTAAAACAATGAAATTTACAAAATAAGTTTTTACTTACCACTTAAATTATTTTATGGGCAATTTTTCAGAAATAAAACGTTCATTTAAATCTATATCAATTTTTATATTGATAGCATTACATTTTTTTTTATTATTTCATTAAAATATCAGTGCAAGTAATTAGTTTTTGCGAAATTTTACAAATATTTTATTCTATTTAACATGAAATATCCAATCTTATCAATGTCACAATGCGATATATATATATATACATTTGGATATTTATAAATGAAAAAAATATAATAAATTAAAATTTCAACTCTACATTAAGCATTATCGAAAACGTTCTATTCGTGGCATTAAAATCAAGCAATAAAATTATTTTCTTAAATTAACAGCTTGCTAATAAATAATTTAAGTATTCCTTCTGAATTGACAACTGTAAATAAATAGTATAAATATTATCAATATAAATAAATATCAGTGCAAATAAATAGTTCTTGCAAAATTTTAAAAATATTTTATTCTATTTTTCATGAAATATCCATACTTATAACTTATTATGGGCTTGTTGGCACAAACTTTAAAATATAAAAATCTCCAAAGAAGAAAGACCAACGGCGTTACATTGCATGATCTGGACGACAGCCAATTCTGATCACCAATGCAATATATACGAAATATGGTTATATATATATATAAAAATATGAATATTTATATATACAAAAAATGCATTAAGATAAAATTTTCATCCTACATCAAAGCATTATCAAAAAGATTCTATTCGCAGTATTAAAACTAAACAATAGAATTATTTTCTCAAATTAGCAGCTGTTGCAAATAAATAATTAAATTATTCCTTCCGAATTGACAACTGTTTCAAAATATAATAAAAATTACAATTTTTGTTTTGTAACAACAGTAAAATTGGATAATTTGGAAATATAAACAGAGATCCCATTCGTTGCTCAGTTAACAGCTTCTACTGCTAAAGTAAAACCAACATAATTTTTTTTATAGAATATTTTAATCGTTTTGGGATTATGCAAAAAATGTTCTTTCTGAAAGAAAAGCAATAATTGAAACAAATTATATATAATATTATTTTGATAATTTTTTTTGCTAAGAACAACCATTTAAGTTTATTTCATTCTTTAATTCAAGAACAGAAAATATATTACTGTAAATATTGTCGAAGACTTCTTTATAGAATCACTTTAGTATTGGATGAATTACGAAAATAACTTGGATCTTTATGGAATCGAAAAGTAGTTGTTTCAATACTTAAAAAAAATTTTACGAATTTTTTTGCAAACATGTAAATAATTGCTTAATTTTAAAGAATAATTAGAAGTTTTCATAATTTTTCATTAGATTTAATTAATTAAAAAAAATGCAAATTTTTTTATTTTATTACTTTAAAACTATTTGTACCAATAGAAGTAAAGTTTCAAATGTTATTAATGTTAAAAGATATGAATTTTTTTCTCAGTGTATTAATTTACAAAAATTAAAAAAAATTTCTTTAAATTGTAAAATATTCTTAAAACTTCAAAATATTTTTTTCCAATTCGTACTTAATTTCAATTAAATAAGGACATAAAAAAATCATTTAATAAAAATAAATTTTAATAACTGTATATATTACATGCTCAATAATGAAGAATTGATTTTCTTTCATTTAATAGAATTCCAAGATCCGTCAAACAGATCCGTCATTCTAAAATAATAAATATTTGCTTACCATTCTTTGTATCAGTTATGAGGTATTATTTTCTTGATTTCTTTTTGCCGTTGTACTCATTTTATAAACTTGCTTGCCATAATTCAATGATTAATTTTTACTGAAAACTTTTTGTCAAACTAAGTTCTAAAATTTACATCACAACTCAAGTTTTTTTTATTTTACTCAGGATAAATTTTCTATTGTTGCCACACATGTTGAAATATGAAAGTTATTGTAATGTTATCGTTTTATTCACCATCCAAAACATTCAACATCTAAAACACTCAAGCGCTTTGCATTTATGATTTTTAAAAAAATATTCATACGTTTTTATTATTTTAATTTATAATTAAATTGCCAATAAAACCTAACTTGACCTTGTAACGATTTATTCACTTCTCTAAACATAACTGAAATATTTTATTAAAGAATAAATGATTTAAAATTGCAAAAATTAATTTTTTTAACAAATGACTTCTTTAAATAAAAAAATTCCAAGTATATATTTAATATATAAAAAATAATCATAGAATATTTTTATTTTTTAATGATTATTTAAAGATAATAAAAATCATACTTTATGAATCGTTTGCTTTTGAATAAATAAGTAATTTATTTAAAAGCAAACGATATGAAGGTCATAATTTTCCAAGAATAATTTTGTTATAAAAATTCGTTTTTATTTAACTAAAAAAATAATTAAAATTTTTTCGTCATTTTTAGCTATGCATCAGGATAAAAAGTAAAGGACTTAGGAAAAAAAAGTAATTAAAGTTTAAGTTCTAATTATATATACTGGACGTCTTTGTCATTTCAAATACAATACCATAACAAGTGAGTATAGTTTTTCTGTGGTATTTTCAAACAGTTAATCTATATTTAATATGCAATGTTAAATTATTACAAAAAGTAAGTAATCAGCAAAATCTTTAAGTATACGAATTACTTAGCTGCTTTTCAACTCTTTCCTATTAAATGATTTTGTTTTAAGAAAATTTGGTGAATTATTTTATAGAACAAACAAGTTTTAAAGCAGTTGAATTAACATTAAAATACAAAATCGTCTCGATTTTTTAGCAAATTTCAAAAACCCAAATGCCTGAAAGAAAATGGAACAGAAAGCATAGTTTTCGCATATCATAATTTTCTATTACTTATTCAAAAAGATGAAATTAAAGCGAAATGAATCACCTAAGTTTTTAAAATTCATTTAATGATTTCAATTTTAAATTAACATAAACTAGATATAAAAATGAAAGAAAATGCCTTATTAATTAATATTAACATTGCAATATAATAGCTTAAATACTTTAATTACATATTGTCTGAGTAATACTATCTAGCGAATGTTTTATGAAATACTTGTATTAAGTGTAAACAAATATCAATTTTAAATTCATAAAACTATTTAAAATTGATATTTGACTTTTAAACTATTTAAAATAGATTGATGCTTTTAATTGAGAATCATACTATAAAGTTTGTAGTAAAACCTAATTAGCATGCAAATTAATATTTTGTTTTTTATTCTTATTATTTTTATGGCTGCATGTTTTAGAATTTAGTTCTGAAATATATAAAGTAAGAATCTAGAGCATACGTTAAAGTGAGGAAGCAAACCAATATGAATTTATTTTTGTATGTTGCACACTAATATTTAAACAATCAATAATTTCTACACATAAAACACAAATTTTCTTGTTTTAGCATAAAATGTGCAAAATCAGCATTTTAGTTTTGTTGTATTATTAATACATACATTATTATTCCACTAATCTTTTGATATTTAATTTCTTTTTTTGTTTAAATAACACCCAACTAAATATAATCATAAAAAAAAAAAAAAAAAAAAAAAAAATTTAAACAGAAAAAAATTGTTTCCTCTAGCTTCTTCACCCCAAATAAGTATGAGTATTTTTCAGCTAACAAGTATCAACTCTTTGAAAAACTCTAATTACTGGCCGAGACTAGACTTTTTGTTATAGTCTTCAACAAATCTACTCGTTTCGCAAAGCAATGATCGTAGCACACCGCTCAAGTAAATCGATTTGCCTTGTTTTGAAAGTAAACTGGCTTTAAGCCTCATTCACACCAATGTGTTGAGTGACGAGTCGAGAAAAATCGACCAATCACATGCCCCGGAAGTCGCGCGCTGAGACTTGTGATTGGACGATTCTATGCCTTGCTGTGAATCTGCCCGCACAATTATCAAAAGATTATGAGTGGGGCATTTTGTATATTCTAATTTCTATTGATATGCATCACTATAAATTTGTGATCAAACATAGTATTTTCGGTACTTCCTTATTATTACGGCCTTCATGAAAAATCGCCAACTTATGATGCCAAACGGCTAACATTCATAGCTACTGTCACTTATTACTTGCCTTATTGTTCTCCTCCCATGAAAGCCTTATCGAACAGTCTTTGCTAAGCGATATTCCACTCAGCAGCGTGCTAATCTTCCAACAATCTGAGTTGGCAAATCCTTCTCTTAAGCCTGAATATTTCTTTACCTTTTTTTTTTTACTGGGAAGCCTTAAAAAGGTAAAGAACAAATTCCAAAACCCAACTTGCCTTTTTGTTGCGGATATACTTCTTGAAAGGTTTCAATCTCTTTGAGCTAATAACAAATAAAAATCAGAGCAATGATCAGAAATAAAACTCTCAATATTAAAACATTTTTGTTGCTATAATTATTTTATGAATAATCTTTTACATGCGATTAAGTAGTATATTATTTTATGACCCACATATTATAAAAAAAATATATAAATGATACAATTACCTTTACAAAGGCAATTAAATCAATTTAGAAGTTTTCTTGTAATTATTATTGCATAGAATGCGTCTATTTTGCAAACAACATTCTTTCTAATATATTTGTATTAAACATTTCAATCCGCAATGTTTATACTTATCTTGATTTTTATGCTTTTCAATTTGAGACATTAACATTTGCATACTTGACAATATTCTTTTTCCATCGAATGCGATATAAACATTTAAATGATATTCTCTTGTACAATTAAATAAATGAGTTAAAAAAATAACTAATTTTACTATTAAAATTTTATAAATATTATATCAACAAATAAAATTACCCTAAAAATACAGTACAATGTAAACATTACCATTTATTAATTAAATTCTTTAAAATAAAGATAAAAAATTTTCCTTTTAAAGCAATAAATATGACAATCCAATAATATGTATTGCAACTTCAATTTTTTAAAAATTTAAATTGTTTAATTTAGTTATTAAGTTTTGTTATTTTTTTTAAAAAGTTTATGTTAAAAGTTATTATTTGTTTAATTTGTCTTGTATTATAATGGAATATAGGTTAATAAGTGAATCTGGATTATTTATTAATAGGTTAATATTGTATTATAATGGAATATAGGTTAATAAGTGAATCTGGAAGAACATTTATTTGAATAATAAACGGAAAAACGGGAATTTTTAATCACAGACAATAAAAATAAATCAAATATCAAGAAAAAAAATCAGAACAACTATTTATAAAAAAACACATTTTACATTAAAAATTTAGGACACAATTAAAATTTTTAACAGCCCTGATGTATATCTTTTGGTTTAAAAGTATTAATAGTGTTGTTATATCAAGAAATAATAAATAATGCTTTAAAGAGTGTTAAAGTTTTGGATTAATTGAAACACACAAATATTCTTATATAATATATTTTATACATAAAGTTTTGTACAATATATTTATAACTAACATATTACAATAGCATTTATCTAAACAATGAACTGCATAATTAATAAATGCACTATATAACGTGACAAACACATCATTGCGTTTCAATTTAAATGCTGTGTAACAATAAAAACAATCCATTAGAATGAGTTATTATTAGTTACTTATGAAAAAAACGATTTTTTTTTTCTTTATACAGTAGAACCCCGATCTATCGTTTGGCTTCCTAGCATTCGACTTTTTAATTCAACGTCTTCTTACAATTGTTATTTTAACAAATAAAAGAAGCTTAACTAGATTGTTCTTTTAACAATGTAAATAAAAACTGCTTAGATTGTTCTTTAAAGGATATTTTCCACATCACTCGTACGAAGATTTTGCAGACTTAGAGAGACGGTTAGTAAAGCAATTCTAAATTGTTTTCAAAATTCTGCACAAACGGGTTTTAATGATAGTTATTATTATAAGGGCGGCGTTTTTGAATCGGCTGGCGGCGATCATCGTAGTCACAGCTTTCAAAAATGAGCAGACTCGATGGCAACTGTGATAATACAGAGATGGCAACACCAAAAGAGATTTTTCAGTAATATCTCATATAATTTTCCATATATATTTTGCAATACCAAATATTTCAATATCCTCAATTACAGTTAGAGAGACGCAACTTTTTCTGATAACAAAAGAAAAAAGATAATGGCGACACTATTTATTTATGCACATTATTGAATATTACTTGCTTTTTCTTTTTCATTGGCACAACAGCCCCATGGTGCGTCAAGGCCATTTGCCTACTGAGATTTCGAACCAGAAGATATTTTCTTTTTATGGGGTAGGTTTTTCATCCCTACGTCTAAAGCTCTACAGTCATATTAGACTAGAACATAAGGTTTAAGGTGGATTCCGAATCACTACAAACATCCATGGCACCGCCGGGATTCGAACCCGAAACCTGTGGCACCAAGAGCCACAGCGCTAGCCACTCGGCCCGTATTACTTGCTTAGTTATTAAAAAAAAAAAAAAAAAAAAAAAAAAATCGTGTAACATTTTCTTTCGAGAAAAATAGTGCTCCTTTATTTTTAACTCGATGGAAGTTTAATTGAACTGATGCTGATATAGTAATAGATAAAAATGGCTTTTTTTTAAAACTTTCTTAGAAAAGTAATTTTTTTTTCTGTAGTTCCATAGATAATACAATCCCCCTCTCCCCCGTAATAGTTGGCACCTCTCAATAACGTATATAAGCATCTCACAATGACAGTAATGCTGCAAAGCAGGAATTTTCATGTTTTTCTCCTACGGTACACAATGCATACGTTACAAATATATAGAGGAAATGCCTACTACAAGTAATGCTGATAAAGATGACCATGATGTTCCAAATTTAACTCATACTGACCAGCATTTATTGTTTTTTTCACCCATGAAATTCTTATTGTTTTGGAGAGAGTGGGTCTGTGACTTCCTTGACCACTTTCAATTCCAAAAATTTCTTTCAGAAGCTTTTTTATATATATTTATTTATATTTCTCTTCTTTGCAAAAGTAACTATGAACCAATTTTGCACAGAAAGAAAAGTCACTTTTTTAAACATGTCATTGATCAGATATTAAATTGAAAATTACAGTTGTTGCAATAATATAAATGTTTTAAAAGTAGGCAAAGCATCTAGTTAAATATTATTTAATATATACTACTATTTTGTTTAAGTTTTATTTTAATAAAACTTAAACTAAATAATTGAGTAATTATTAAATAATTTTATGGGCAACATGTATATTAGCCCAGCTGATGTTATATATATATAAATTTTTTTTCGAACGTCCAAGTGAGGAATAATGGATCTAGGTTCTACTGCAATTTTAACTTCTCTCATAAAATTGACAAATAAAAGAAATTATGATATTTCAGTCTATTGTAGTAACATGGAAAAATGTACAAATACCAATATTTTTGTAAGCATAACATGCATTTAATGTTTTGAAAAATTAAATTGCACAAATAAATATATATATTTTAAAGTACAAACATATTTTGTTAAAGCAGAAATCAAATTTTATAGAATTTAACATAAGATATAAAAGATGTGTCAATAATGTCATCAATTGTAATATTAAAATTTGAAATAAATTCAAATTAGGATCCTATTGTTCTATAGGAACAATAGATTAATAATGTTCACACAAAAATTAAAATATATATTTTTTTCAATCTGCCATAAAATACTTGGTATAAACTATCAGTTTGCTAATTCTTTATAAAACCAGAATTTAAATATAAAGAAACAATTTACAAATTCTAATAAAATAATTGAGAGAAAGCAGGTTTTGGCACTGTTTAAACTAAATAGCAAAATTGTTTTCCCAAGGAAATGAAAACAAATAATAAAATAGTTAGCAAGAATTACCAGGTTCAATTTTTGGTGGGAAATTCATTTTTACAATTCTTAAAAGATAAAATGTTTAAAAATAGTTTTCTAAACATGTTATAATTCAAATAATAAATAATCTTATTTTAAAGAACCTTCCATTCTTTTTTGTATTATTTTCAAGCCAACAAACCAATTCTATTAAAATAATTTAAAATTAATAAATTCTGCAATAAAATATTTCCAATTTTTTAATGAAATTCCAATTTACATCCTGTTATCTTGAAATAACAATTGGAATAAAATTAATCACAAAAATGACCTCTTGTGAATGTTTACAAGTAGAACAAGAAATTCAAACCAGTAGCTTGAAATATATAACAAACATTTACATTAACAACAAAAATACCTTTTACACATATATTTTTTTGTATACATACACACATATATATAAAGGTGTGTTATTTTTTAATTAAGGAGTCGCTTTTAGATTGTTTAAAAATAATAATTTTTAAAAAAATTAGGCAATAAAATATACTTTTTAAGGTATGCAATTAAAACAAGAATAAAATAGATTTTTTACATTAAAAATATTTGCGCACAACTCAAAATAAAGGAAGTTAAAATTAATTTTGAGTAAACAATAAACAATCCTTTTTAAGAACAACACAACCAACCGACAGCCCATTACATTTGTTAGGATACTGTTAGAATGCACAACTATAAATGGCACTGAGTAAAGATAATAATGAAGGCAGTTAATATATCTGTCTATTTAAAGCAGTCACCAGATACACAAGTATATAAACATTGATAATTACCTAAGTCATCCTAATCTAAATAACCATTTAAACAAGTACAGGTAGTGTTTAACTTTGAACTACTTCTTTTTATGCAGATAAACATTTATAGAAAATTTTTTTGTTTAATGAAAAAGAAAAAAAAGAAGATAAAACTTTTTGATCAAAAATGTAAATTAATATCAAAACAAAAATAGAAAAAGTGTTGAAGGGAGAAAAATAAAAAACTCATTAAAATATTTATTGTAAAATTTTACTGAAAAATTAAATCAACATACATAAAAGGGTCTAACTGTTCAAAAATAAGAATCCAAGAATTAAATATTCCAAGAAAGCTGAGTAAATAGCTTTATAATAATAATAAAAACTCACATCAGACACTTTAAGTTGAGGTTAATAATCTTCATTTCAATCAAAAGAGAAGCTTCTATAGTTTATATAAAAGTGGTCAACACTTATCTTGCCTTTTGAAAAATATTTCAATACTTTAAATTAACACAAGAATGAGTGCAAATTAGAACTTATCAAAATAGCTAACTGAATGATCAACATTGAGAACTTCTGCAATTAACATATATGGTTAAATTTTTTACAAAAGGTTCAATTTAAATTCAAATAATTAACTGCAAATGTAAATAAAGTTCTTGTATAATTTATCAAATCTTTTGTATTAGAAGCTTGCGTATAACTGAAGAACTTGAAAAAGTCAAAACTTAAAAGGTTAGCAAGTAAAATGAGTAGTGGACAGAGCTCCCTAGTAAATCTTCATTAGTGCAACAACACCATGGTGGGCCAAGGCCGTCAACCTAATGGCAGATTTCAAGACAGAAGATGTTTTCTTTTTACAGGGTAGGGTTGTCAGTCCTATGCCCAACGCCCAGTCATATTAGACTAGGACCTATTGTTTAAAGTGAACCACTACCAAACATCCATGACCCCATTGGGACTTGAACTTGACCAAGGTACCAAGCGCTATTCATGCCTAGTAATTAATACATTTTAATTATTTTAAAACAAATAAAACATGATTTATAAAAATACTGAATCAAAATTTAAAAAAGATTTACACTTATTATGGAGACAATGATAAAGAAACCCGTGAAAGAAGTTGAGGACTACCCGTACCATATTAAACTTATAAATTGAAATCTATATTCACAAATGAAAAGCAAATATGGAAGCATTATTTACAAGCACAGATGATTCATAAGCATATGATACTATAAACAAAAGAGACTAAATATATACATGAAAGCTAAAACTGTTTCATATCATCACTTATAAAATATTGTTACACTGTCAAAACCAGCCGTAACAACACAAAAAAAAAAGCTCCAGTCGGAAGTAAACATACATTTGAGCAATAAAAAGATAAATCTCATCTGCAATGAGAAAGAAAATTGCAAAATTTAAGCCTAAACAGAAAAATATAGAGAGATTCAAAATAATGAGAATCTTATTATCTTTTGTGTCTAAATAAAAAGACAATTAAAAAATTTATTTTAAAAGAACAAATCACTAAAACTTGTACCGAAACTATTTCATACAATATGCAATTTAAAAAATAAAAAATTCTGCAGTTAATTGGGAACAAAATTTTTTTTATCATAATACAATCCTTTAAAGTTTCACTTTATTTCCAGGTTTAGAAATCTACAGAAATTTCTACTTTCACACAAGCACACAGTTTTTAGTAAAAATATCCTACAAACTTTCATTCATTTTCATTAACATTGTATTATGTCCTATTAGAGTATAAATATAACCAGTTTAATATATTTACATGCTTGATATGAAAATAAAATAAAAAAAAAACTTATTATCGAATATAAAATAACTAATTTCATTTTCAAATAAACAAAGAAAATGTTAAATTTTATTTCTATCATAAATAGATAATTTAAAAAATAAATAGGATATAGTTTTACTCAAAATGCAAAAATAAAATACTTTCATCCAAATTCCATTCCATTTCATCCATCCCAATATCTCAAAACAGATTTTTTTTTTTTATATAAATTAATAACAATTCGAAATCCAAATTATGATTCAGAACATTTTCAGAAATTGTTTTCGAAGTTAATCATGATTGATACATAAGGTAACAAACAATATAATTCATATCAGTTCATACATATATTTATATGCAAATATACATAACACGAGTGCAGAATAAAATTAATATAAATAATAAATAAGTTGAAATTACTTATAAGACAGTTATTAAGTTCAGTAGAAAATTTTGAGCATGACAAACTATTTGTTTTATAATTTTCTATCATACATTTTAAAATATTAATTTAATAGTAAATACCTTAAATATAGTTTTTTTTAAATAATCATTATTAGGAAATTGAATTTCAAATGAATATATAAAGAATTTTTAAAATACCTATGATATGCAATTATTATTCAGCTGGCATTATGCTTTCTACAAATTAGAGGCAGGTTATTTTTTTTGCATCAGTTATGTAATTTTTAAATTTAGCATATAGTAATTAAAATCAACTAAACACAGTGAGTAAAATTTTTTTTCTATGAAATAAATCACTATAATAACATTTACTATAATTTGGATTTTATTTTAACTATCCTCTAAAGAATACCTCAGATATCAAATAATTTATATACTAATTGAGATTAAAATATCATAAATGCATTTTCAAATATTATATTTCAATTACATTTCCTCATCTGACATAATAAAGTCTAAAATTTATATTAAAGTATTAAATGGTTCATTAAAAAATTTCATCTATATTTGACTTGAAAGCTATTAAAATATTCCTTTTAATTAAACAACATTCTTAGAAATGGATTAATTAGATAAAAATAAAATGTTATAGCTTGATGAATAAATCAGAAAAAAATGAGCATTTATGCATAATTAAAAATCTATGTATTCAAAGAAAGGAATAATAATTGAACAAATACCTTGAACTTCTATTGATAATAAATTATTTTTGTTATAGGAAAATTATAATTTTGCCTAAAAGGAATAATGAAACCAAGTAACGTTTTTAAACATTTATGATCAATATTTTAATCTAATAAATAATTTTAAAATCACAAATATGTAAGAAAAATTAAAAATATTATATTCACTCTTATCAAAAATATTACAATCACTTTGTCCATGTATTATAAACATATATCTAAAAAGAAAATATTCTTTAAAAATATTAAAATCACACACAAAAAAAAAAGATCAAATATAATTAATTCAGAAAAAAAAATAATAATAATAATAAATGAGAATAAATGTATGCAGAAAGACTATCACAGCACTTTTTTGGTTCTAATACAGAATCTTTTTTGTTTGCAAATGCAAGAAATATACTTCATTTAATAAATATAACTTAATATTTACATAAATTTTACATTGGCAAAATAATGCCATCACCCAAAATTTACTTAAGAGAGGAAAAACATACATGGAGTAAGGATCTATATCACATGCATCTGCATAAAATAAAGTACGTTACATAATACATAACATTATAAAATGGCTTCATGAATGCAAATACTTTTTAAAGTTGCATAAAACATTTATTTCTGTTCATTAAACAAATTAATTGCCTTGAGTATTGCTTATTATCATAAAAATAAAACAAGTCATCCTTTTATTTTAAAATGCAATCTCTAAACTTGGATTGCTTTTAATACATTTTTTAAACAAAGAAAAATACACCTATTTCTAGAGACATGGCTACAATTTTTACTTTTTTTCCAATTACTATATAATAAAGGTGAAATTGACTAAGAAAATTATATTAATATACTTATTTATAAAATGAATATATCCTTAACAACAATACTAAGTATTATTGTTAAGGATATATTCGTTCTACAATTTTAATAAAACATGCTATAATTTTTTTAAATATCTCAAATCAATGAATAAATAACAGTTAAAACTTCCATATTATTATTAAGAACTATGAACAATATACTTAAATTAGTTAAACAACAAACTATTTTTATCAGTCTTGCTAGTAATATATTTTTACATAATATAGTAAGGTAAAAGAAATAAATAAGGTTTGAAAAAGTCAATAATTGAGCATTTTTTTGACTATTGATAGAATAATTTATTTGAAAAACTATTGTTAAATTTTACAAATCAATTTTGCTGCAAAATTAAGGATTGAATTAAACCTTAAAATAAGTTTTTAATATGATTAAAAAACATTTAAACTAGAAGAAAATAACATTAAAAATTTAATCTGTATAAAAAAATTGTTCCTGAAATTAAATTTTTTTTTTTTAATATATATTTCATTGAAATGCCTTAAAAGGAATAAAACATTATTTCTCTCATTAATAAAATGAGACTTCAAAGTGTAACAATAAAGTAAAACAATAAGAATATTTCAACATATGGATAATATTTACAGAGACTAGTAAAATATCATGGCAAACATTATAAAAATTTCCTTCAATTTATGAAAGTAACAAAATATGATGTGATAATGAAAAAAGAATATGTAATCTACATTTGTTAATTTAGAAATTGTTATCTTCAATAAAATAAAGCTTTTTAAATTTTAAAACTTAATTTATTTTCTTAGAAATATTTAATTATTAGAAGAAAAATGATTTAAGAAACTTATGTATATCGAGCTATAAGACTGACCACGAATCCCATGGAATGTAAATATCCAGTTTAGAGGATGAAACAGAGGAATTGATTCCTTGTTAGGGATGTTAGTCAGATAGGCAAAGTGCAAAGTTTTGAAAGAAAAAAGTATAATAGTTGGCATGGAATTTTTTTCATCAATTCTTCTTTTAATATTGTATCATCTAAAATTTTAATGATTAAAATTCTTTCTATTGCAATTAAAATCCTATCTAAATGACATTTCCTCCCTTATGACATTGTGTTTTTTGAATCCTGACTTGGCCTCTTGCCAATTTCACACACAATCCATAGCCAGACTATACAAAGATGTTTTATAGAAGTCTGGTTATATATTATATTACGCATTAAAGGTTTGCAACAGCTTAGAAAAATATTATATTAATGTTTGAATACAAAACTAAATATATTCTTTCACTTATCACTAGAGGAACCTTAAATTAAATTTATAGGCTAACAGTGAAAAAAAATTATACAAGATGAATGCTTATTGATTAAGAAGTTTTAAATTATAATGAAATGTTGATTAATTTTCTATAAAAATACTTTTTAAATAATTTATTTTCAGTTAAAATGCTCAAGATAACTTTGTAATAACATAATCTCAAATAACACATTAAAAAATATAAAAAAATTCAGCTGCAATAGTGTAATATTAATATTTAATGCAAATTCACTCTTTATTATTTAAAAAATAACATTAAATAATTCATAACGACATGTAATTTTTTAGTATTAATTTAGGTAAAATATTATTCACTGCAATAATTTCATGAACCAATTAAAACTTTATTTCATGAAACTTTCACTGTGAAAAAGAAATATTTTAAAGCTTTTTTAAAAATAATTTATTACTTTACTTATTTGTAAGCCAAAAGCATTGTTTTTCCTTTCTAACAATTTTTGTTGGAGAAGATTGATATTAAATTTTTGCAATAAGCATAATATATAAAATCTGAAATATCAGTTAAGTTTAATTTTGGAACTTAATTAAATATTTAATTAGGATGTAGATTATTTTTTGCACATTTTTTCTTCTTCTTATCACATCACGAATTCAATAAAATAACTATAATCTAATTTGAACACTCTAATAATACATAAAATATGTTTAATAAATACTATACATGGAATGGTAATAAAAGTTTAAATTAAAATCTTCTAAATTTCATACATTTTTAATTCATAAATAATTTAAAATTTTAGAAATCAGAGTGTCAATATTTGGTGCAGATGACATACTTTTCCATTCACTTTTAATTTTTCATTCACATTTCATAATGAGTTACGAAAGCAGATGGAAGTATAATTGGTCTTTCTTCTTAAATTTGAAACACAGCTTTTACAAAGACAATATACCAAGCCTTGCTAATGACATATCTCTGCGTTTTTTTATAATTTCCCAATATATTTCATGTACTGAAATAAATAAATAAATATAAATATAGGAAGATAACATCAAAATTTGACAGTGTTTGTTTATATTTAAAATGAAGTTCATCAAATATGAAACAAAAATATTTCCCTAAAAATATATAAATTTATAATGGAATTTAATTTTTAAAATTATATTTGAAAAACCAGTTACAGAAATTGTAATTTACCCTTTGATTTGCATGCAAGAAGATAAATATGAAATTGAAATTTACTTAAAAGTAGATCTAAAATTAATAATTAAGCAAACAAATGTGGTTAATAAAATTAAAAAATAAAAATAATAACTTTCTTGTTGATAAAACATTTTCATAGATATAAGCTATGCCAATCTCTGGCATAATAATTAAACAAATATTAATTTTTTTTTCACAATTGTTAATTAAATATAATACTTAACACACAAGAATTAAAACAATAGACAAATCCATAACTACAGAAACAATAAATATTTAAAAGCAAATAGTTAATCATAATAAATATTCAATTTAATTTGTAACTAAATATGGAACTAACCTCCACTTTTTACAAGTCCTTGTTGAATGTACCTAACGTAGCAAAAGAAATCACAAACAGCTGCAATCTGTAAAAATAACAATATTTTGGTACACTAACAAGTTAACAAGCTATTTAATTGTACACTAATAATAATTATAAATCTAAAGAATACATTAATCATACTCACTCTATTTCTACATAACTGTGATATGTAATACCAATCTGGATCATCACCTATTTTCATTCGATATTTGCAAATTTTAGGAGCTTCTAGCAAAGAACACCTTCTGGAAATTTAATTATTTGAATGAGTATACATTTGTTTAAACATTTAATTTGTAGCATTCACACATGTACACACAGCATATCTTTAGAAAAATTAAAAGAGAACAGACACAGAATAAATTTGAATAACGGAGACCCAATAGTATTTGTACCGTAACTTTTCATACAGTAATTTTCTACCCATAAATTTTATTATACTCTAAAGTGCCACACAATCAGTCCACTTAAAAAAAAAAAGGAAATTGTTTAAGATCTGAAGTATACACAAGCTGCCACAATGAAACTGAATTGACAAACACAAATATCAAAAACCAGAACTGCATTGGAAGATATAATAATAAATTAATAAATAATAATAAAAAAAAGGCACACAATATCTATATAAAATAAGCAAAAACAAAAAGTGAAAGAAGTTAAAAAAACAGAAAAATGAATTATAACACCCTAATGCTAATATAACACCTTAAGGAATGCATACTGAATATTAAAAATTGTTATTTCTGCTCAATAGATGACTATTTTTAATTTTAAGACTTTAACACTTTATTTTTGAAATGACATATACAAAACGAATATATAATGTTTTGTATTCTGCTGTGTGCTGTATTTTAAATCACAATTTGCTAATAATAATAATAATAATAATATTAATAGAAAGGATATTTGTAAAAAAACAAAAATATAACAAATTTGTTTGGATTATTATGTTTCATATTTATTTAAAAAGCTTAAATGAGAATAAAGAGAATACTTACTTTGGGAAAGGATTTTTTCCATTGACTTGTTCAATAGTTATAACATTTTTTTCTATAGCACATAAAACAGCTTCAGATAACTGGAAATTTAAACACATTTCAATATACATAAAAATAATTAAACCAACACAAGAAAATTCATTCAGATTACATTGCTAAGTTTAAAACATAAAAAAAAAAAACTTCACCTTTCCATTGGTAAAATTCAAAGAAGGCAAAATTTCTTCTTTATATATGTTCATAAGGAAGGGATTGGCTTTATCTAAATTTGGATTTTGATGCCATTCTAGAAACTGCTGATGAAAAACAGGATCAACCTAAGAATAAAAAATAAATTACTTTCATACAAAATTTAAAAATACATTTTAATAATTATAATATGGATTAAATTTCTAAAATAAAATAACATATGTCAGTTCACAATAAAAAATATACTCATGTAACAAATTAGATTTAATTAATGTATAATGACTTGTCATTGCCAAGATTTTAATATTTTTATGTATCAGTGATAAATTTGTATAAGAAAAACTGCAAATTTACAATGCAATATATATATAAATATGTAAATAAATATAAATTTCAACATTTATAAAATTTTATAGATAATTTTTTCAAAAATGCACTTATGTTATAGTTATATAATTTAAATTACATTACATAAATTCTCAAATTATGAAGTACAAAGCCTATTATTAGGAAAAAATTGAATGGAATAGGAATCAATTGAAAAAATAGGATTTTTAGTTTGATTATTTTTGTAATATTTTGTCTATACTTAAGGCAGCAGTTTTTAGCATTCTGAAAGCTTTTTAACAATCTTCTTAATTTAACAATTGATCACTTTTTGATGTTTATTTATTTTTAAAGAAAAATATATACTTCATAATTATCTGGACTAAAATCAACAAAAGCAGCTTCTTTAGTAGGAGATCCAGGAGGTGTTTCTCTGAAGGAACATAATTCATAATTGCTAGGAGACCTTTTATGACCCTGAGTAAATAAAGATCTCACTCCATTATGGCGTTTGTCAATTTGTGGGTGTAGATGAGGATTTGGCATACTAGGAGTGGAAGTAATAACTAAAGTCTTTAGAGCTTGAACTTCTGCTTGAAGAACTTCAATCTAAAATGCAAAAGTAATTGCAGATAAATTAATTTTAATCTATTTAAGACAAAATTAATAGTTTAAAAAAACTAAAAAACATGCTTTTAAAGTTAATCTATCTAAAAAGTAAAAAATAATTGTTAACATAAGAATAAAATGACTGACGAGAAAATTAATGTCACTGTTCCAAAAGCGTGGGGTGCTCTGTATGACATTTTTAAACTAACTCTGCATTTCGGAATGAACTAGTGAAAAATTATAACGATTGCTATCGAGCACCCCACGCTTTTAGAACAGTGACATTAATTTTCTCGTCAATAATTTTATTATTATGTTAACAATTATTTTTTATTTTTTAGTTTGATTAACTCAAAAAGCTTGTTTTTTTAGTTTTATTAAATTATAATTTAGGAAAAACATCTCCTGCTTGAGAACAATCAAAGCAGGAGATCGAAAAAGCTAAAGTTATCGGTACAATTAGGAGTCCGTTGACGATGTCCAGAAATAGAAGGGTTAAAGTTTTTAAAATGAGAATTTTAAGATAAAAGTAAAATAAAACAAAAGGATTTAAGATTAAACAAAATAATTATACAAAATAGGTAGGGTTTGATCAGTTGACCGACTCGCCAGTAGATGGCGCCATCAGTCCCAAAATCGAGCCCAAAGAGTCAGTTACATACATACAAACATACAGGTAAAGCTAATAAAAGCGTATTAAAAGGGAAGAAATGCAATATGGACAAAAATATTTCACATTTATAGACTAATTACACAAATGGAAGTTAATGCATTTTAAATATATATTAATGATTAATAATTAAAACATCCTATAAAAATGTGCTATTTACTTTTAAATTGGCTTCTTTTAGTAGTTTCTCAGCATAGGCTTGTTTCTCATTTGCATCTCTTACCATATTGTTTGCTTCCTGAATTATAGAGAAAAAAACATAGTCACAAATTTTATTGAAAGATTGACTGCCATATAAAATGATGAAAAATTACTAAATTATTTAAAAAATGTAATAAGTTACAAGAGCTAAAGCTAAAAATATTATTAATTATAATTAATAATATTTTTACTATAATTAATAATATAATTTTAATATTTTTTTTATTTCTTCATAATAATACATTATGAATGAATTATAAAATTTTTTGGTACTTACACATTAACGCCACCGTGGCAGAAGTTGCACTAATGCGCCAAAATAGAGACTGTTTTGAATTTATGTTAAACTCTATATCGTCCCATTTTCCACCGAAATCCGATTGACTACTTTGTTTTTAAATAAAGTGTTTTATATATTTTATGATTTGTCACAAAAATTTTAAGTGTAGATTGGCGGCACTTAAAACCGCCAAATCTGTAGCTGCGGTGGCGTTAATACGTAAGTACCAATTTTTTTTAAGGACACTTAAAACCAATAAATATATATACAGCTAATTTTTGTTTCTAAAATTTTAGACAAAAGAAAACGAAGTAATCAGCTATTACAGATATTATTTTCAAATAAGCGGAAAACCACAATTTGTTTATAAAAAAATGAAATGAAAATTGTATGCAAACATGAATATTTAATACCTTAAATAAAATGTTCATTACAAAATTAAATTTCTCAAAATCTTCTATATACTTTAGAAAAGTTAATAAAATTATTAACATTTATTTTCAAAGATGAATCAAACCTCAAATAAGCTAGCTGTCAATTCTTCTAATTCAGCACCAACTTCATCTCTGATTTGACTTAGTCGCACTACTTCTTCATCTTTTAACTTTAATTCCTGAAAAAAAAAATGTAAGAATATATATATATATATATATGTGTGTGTGTGTGTGTGTGTGTGTGCATGTAAAAATGAATACTGATTCTTGAATGAATTAAAATAAGGTTTGTTTTTCAAAGAAATATATATGCACACAAACAATATAAAAACTAAATAATATTCTCTGTATAAAAGTTACAGAATAAAAATTTCTTCCATTATGTGAGAACATTTAATGAAAGAAACTTAATTAAACTATTAACTTTTTCTTACAAATAATTGATTTGAAAATAAAATGGCACACAACTATTATAAAATATGCACAATAAATTTTTTCTATTCATATATATTAATTTTATAATGGCATTTCATTTTTCATTTTTTTTAAAGCTAATACATCTGCAACATTTCTATAGAACATTTTTTTTATCTCCAAAAATATTTCATTCTCCATAAAAACTAAAACACAAGTTCTTTAAGCTAATTTTTTGAATTAGCTTAACATTTGATAGTACAAAATGATATTGGTAATAATATATCACAGAAAATAATCATATATCACATAAAAATGAATTTAAAAATTGGACATATAAAAAAGTACTTTGTAAAAAGCAATTTTTCATCTGAGATTGATTTAGAAACAGTTGATAATTTAATTTAATAGAGCAACAAAATCTTCAGCCTTTTAATTTAAAAATACAATTATGATCCCATGCAAATTGACAGGAGAAATGTTTTAAATTTCCATCTAGTTTATATCCAATTCTACTCATTTGCCATAAAATTTCCAAATAATCCACATACATTTATTGAGAATTTGTAATAATTCCATGTATATTAATAAATTTAGTTTGAGTCCAATATTTCTATAGAGCTGGGTGAAATAAATTTCACTCAAGTTATGAATTTTTATGCATGAATAAACAAGATTTAATCTAATCATATTATTTAAACAAATAATTTATTTTGTCAATTTAGAATATTTGCATAAATAATTAGCTTTAATTTTTCAAATATTCAATATTCCTACAACATTTATCATTCAAGCTTTAAATTTAAATCCAATTTTTTAAAGCTGGATTGAGGATTAAAACTCAAGGCTACTCTAAGAAATAATCAGTGTCCTTGCAAATATGATTTATGCCAGTGACTAATCTTTCTGACTAACACAGTCAACTTTGCATCTTGGAATTCAGATGAAATTTAATGCACTATGTGGACAGTGCGATTGGAGGATAAGCTTTAATCATTGAATTTTACTCATCAGTGTAAATCCAAGTGAAATATAGTAATCATTTTCAATGTTTACTAAGTGAAGATAAAATGACTATTAAAATAAAGACATATTTTACTAATCATATATTTAAAGAACATTTTAAATCTTACCAATTGAGCTTTTCGAAGTTCTTGCTGTAGACGAGAATAAGCTAATTCTTTTACTTCAGCCATTAAAGGAGTTTCTTCCAGGAAGTGAATCCTCTGTAGCTTTCAATTCCCATAGCACTCCGGCAGGACCACCACTCGTGAAAACACAAGTATCTTCTGGAGGCATTGTTCTATAAAAAATAATTAATATAACAAATGGAAAATAAGTGCCTTGGCTTTTCTTATATTTTAAAAAAACATTCAAAATTTATTATACATTTATTATATAGTTTTATAAATATTCATCAAATGAAACTTTCAGAACAATAATGTAGTTTCACACAGTAAACACAACAGACTATTAGGCTTTAAAATTATAATAAAATACCACATATTTGGTACAGTAATAATAGAATCATAATTTTAATAAATGGTATTTTCATAAATATACATACATAATATAATGGTTATTGTGTTAAAAATTAATATTTCTATTCAAAAAACAATTCTAACAAAATGTTACCTTTATATTTACTATTTCAAACAAAAATTCTTTCAAGCATTATTATTTTATGACAGTTTGTTTATTGTAATTAATTATTTCTTCATTTTTAATTTAGAACTTTCTTACACTAGTAAAAATCTCTTCAAATGAATTCTACTATATAATATTAAAAACTTTTTCTAGGTATTATTTTGTTTTTAAAAATCCCCTCCAAAATTTAAAATTTTACATATTTTTATTTAAAGTTATAAATGTAAATTACATAATACAAAATTAATCATGAAATAATTTTTTGAAAATTGAATTTAGTAACTGAATTTACTTATATATTGTGTAAGTTGGGAATTTTTAGAATTTTTTTAAAGCTAAAGTATTAGAGTTGGCTTATATACAAATCCCCTCATCATGCAAAAAATGTAGGTACTTTTCTGTTAGCTATTATGTAAATGATAAATCACCAAATATTGCTAAATAGAGCAGTTTTTATTCCTTTAATTCATATTTAAGTTTAAAAATGTTTTTTAATCAAATTTATTCATTTCATAAAATGAATAAATTTATTTGTTGTTTTATTTGCTGATTTGTTGTGTCCCAAACACAAAAAGTATGGTGTTACCAAAATTTTTGTCTGGCTAACATAAAATTACCAAAATGTACACAAGAAATAACAATAGAATACCATAAATAATAATTGCTACAGGAATTTTTTTTTTTTTCATTCCTGTTTATATACAAGTTTTGAACTTTGATAAATTTTTTGACGTAAAAACCCACTATTGCTTTACAAATGAAAATATTTGGCAATTAATATTAATATTAGTTACCTAGGATCAGGAGATAAGAGTGTTGCCATTTCACCTCCAAGTTCAAGCACTGCTTTTGGTGGAGGTGAGTTTCCATTTAACAATAATCCATTAGCTGTAGCTTTTGCTGCCATTTCCTTATCAAATTGATCATACTTTTCATGGATCTTAGCCTTAAGAGCTGCTGTTTTCTCATCCGAATCTGAGAAGCTATTACCTCTTTCAGGTTTTTGGCCATTTCCTTGCATGGCTTTTAAAGCACCATCACTAGAGCACCTTCTAGAAGAAGCCTTCCATAGAGATGTGGAATCTTCATAAGATGATGTTTCCTTTTCAACAGATTCCAATACTTCCATATTGTCAACATTTTTAGGGTTTTTAATGGATTGTGAATTTTCTACATTTTTGGTATCACCCGAACTGCAAGACAAATCCTCAGTGTTTTTATGAGACGGCACTTTAGCACTATTTTGATTTGGCGATGATCCATTAGGGAGTTGCTCTAATTGATAGTTGTTTGAAACTTCATGGTGCATGATTAAGCAAATAGAAATTGGAATTTTAATTTTATCTGTTGTATTTTTTATTACTGATAACTGCACTGTTTTCCTTTTGGTTCCTAAAATAAAGCAATGTACATGATTATAACACTACAATACAAACTCAACATATTTTATTATTCATTGCTTATAAAATATCATCAATTAACTTGTTTCAGAAATAAAGAACAATAATCCTACACAATTAAATTAATACATATGCTACAATTGCAATTATCTTGGATCAATGTCAAAGGAAAGAAATAAATAAAGTATTTTATATCAACAAAACAAACTATTTCCTATTTATACTTCTCTTAAAATACCAATTCAGATCAAATGATTGTTATAAAAATAAATCTATGACTTCTATCTAAGTAAATGATTAAAGATTATGAAAGATGATTATTATATGAGTAAGTATTTTAAGACAATTTTTCATTAATACTCAAATCACTCTATGGCAAATGTAAAATTACTATCAATTTCAATTTATGTTCCAATAGTAAATTGTTTAGCAGTGTCCAAAAGAGCCCAGGTTTGACTCTGTTGGCAATGTCCATTATATACTTCCTGGTTTCAAAAACAAAATGACTCATTGACAAATATAACAACAGGGTTAAGTTTCTTAGTTGCTTAATAGAAGTTTTCTCCAAAACAATATGCAAATATGTGATAATTATCTTTAAAATCCCCCTACTGCCCAATTATGGGCTGTTTTTTATATACAGTGGAACATGAGATCCACTGATGTACAACAAAAATAAAATCATTGCCAATCATAATGTAATAAGAAACAACATTTAGGACAATTCATGATAAATCCCTGGTCCATTTACACATATTTTAACTGAGACCTCCCTAAGGCAAAAACATCTAATTAGAGTTACTAAATCCTTTTCACTGTGATAAAAAAAATGAATAAATTTACCGTGTAAAAAAAAATATTTAAACTGTCTAATGCTTGATATTTCCCTTTTATGCAATGAAGAATGCTGAATCTAATTTAAAATTTAGGTGTTTTAAACAAAATACATACATGAATATTTCACATAATTTTAAAAATTCATAAAAACCTTAATTTTTCATACATCTACTGCACGAATATGACGTTATATTAAGGGCTATATAAGATGTAAACATAAAAATTAGTTATCAGTCAATTTCAAACTTTTTGATGCCTTTGATTACTACCTAATTATGAATTATACTTAAAAAAATATTTTACTTGCAATCTTTTCTTTTCCAAAACATTTTGATAATTTTTTTTGAAGACTATTAACTATTTCAAACTTTTAATAAGTTAATAAAATTTTAGTTATGGCTTTAAAACATAAATTTATCAATAATTTAAGATCATCAAGAGAAATAATAATAAACAAATACTTATTAAAAAGTCATACTAATGAGACATTTTAAATGGGTTAAAATATACTAATTATTTTATACAAGTATAACTATTTTTAAAAATATTGTCATTTGATCATTAATTAAGCAATGGGAATGAGGCAGAGATAACAGATATATAAATCATATTTTGCTGCTGTTGATCATTAGATTAAATTTCAACAAAAATATATGCAAGTAAAAAGACATTATTAAAGTAAATATATTTAAGGCATATGAATAAAAGAGTGCTAGCAATTGCAAAGTTTAATTGAAAAATTTAATATAGCAATTTTGAAAACTAAAAAATACAATAAAAATCTTAATGTATCAGAGGAATTATAAAAAATAATTAATAAATTCATAAACGATTAAAGAAGATATTCTTTAATAAATTATTCAACAATAAAGAACAAAACAAAAAAAGTAAATAATTGTTTAGAATACATTTTTTTTAGAATACCATAATTTGATTTAGATCTAATAAAAAAGATGTGGTATAAAATCATATCGTTTATGAGACAAAGGAGTATTAAATGGAAATATAATCAACGTATATAAATAATTTGTAAATATATTTAAAGATGTTTTCATTGTAAAATCGGATCTACACTTTGAATATAAATTTTCTTTTTTTTTTCGAAAGATCCCCAAAATTTAGTAAAAAAACAAATGTGTAACATACCATTGTTTTAACTACGCTATCAACGCAGTTACATTATGAATATTGTGTATTTACGATGAACAGGAAACGCCTCCCAAATAATTACGAGTTTTGGTATAGGAAAGCAATATTCAGTTTTTATATCATTACTTTATTTCAAATTGTTAATATGAGTGACAGTTTTAAGGTATAATTTAAAATGTTCCGAACAAAAACAAATATTAGTTCATATATAGAATAAAAATAATGAAATTTATTTTTTTTCAGAAGCTAGATCATAAATATGTTTACATTGTTACACATGTTAAAATTATTTAATATGCGCCATCTTGTGACAATAATGCGAAATAATTTTTGACAAGATCGAAACTAAGATAAAAAAAAAATAAAAATATATATTTTATGATGTTATATCAGAAAAAAAATTTTGAATTTTGTTTTATTTACTAATTGTATCATGTTGTTCATGTTTTTATTAAATGAAATGCATTTGTATATTTTTTTGGTTTTAAGCAGTTTTCAGAGCTTTAATATATTTATTTTCCTACAACTCAACTTTACTTAAGCTTTTGATTCAGCTAAATCTTGATTCTCCGATTCTTTTCCTATTTTTTGTTGTAAAATTATTATTTTTTATATAAAATTTAAAAAATTTTAATGTTTGATTGCTTTAAAATAATTTAGACATAAATAAAATATATTAGAGTTTTCTATTGAAATTTAAAAATATCCACAGAGAGTCGATATCTTCGGATTCTGAATCAAATCATTCTAGGATTGACTCAATGAATCGATTCACACCAGTCTGAAGTGTGTTGTCTAATCAAAAAATAAAAGCGCTAGAGTAACTGGAAGAGAAGGAAAGGTCAGAGGTGGTATGAGAAATGGAACGGGATATTAATGAAGTTTTTGATGAAATTGCTCTTGCAGAAAATAGGTAATTATATCTTTCATTTACATTTTCCTTTTAAACCATTCTACGGTTTTGTTTTATTCATTTTAAATCCTTCCTTGTAATGTATCTCTCTGTGAATTTCAGTTTCAGTATTTTTGAATTATACGAATTTCTTTCTAAAAATTAAAGGTTTCATTTATTCAGTTAATTTGAAATTAATTACAATAATTTTTTTTGGTTCGCTTGATGAAAGCTCATTAAATATGTACAAATTATAAGTTAAGTTTTTTGAATAAGATTTTCTTGTGATATTAATTTTTTAAGTTTATAAAGTTTTCTACATTTGTTTCGGTTTTGCGGTATAGGCCTAGATTATTAATTATTAATTGTTTCTAATTTTGAAATAATTTTAAAAAAAACTTAGAATATATTTGTTATTTTTCCCATATTTTTATTATTATATTTATAAAAAAAAATTCATTTGACAAGCAGATAAATAAATTTAACTATTTTTAAGAAGTAAAATAAATGAGCATTTAATACAAAATAAGAAAACAAGAAAAATTATGCTAAAAAAATATTAAATCATCTTTTTTTATTATTTATGTTATCTTTTTCTTAACCATTTATTTAGTATTTGTTAGGTAACTGGCTTTCTCATTTTAGGAGTACACTAAAAATTAGATTTATTATTATTTTAAAACTTATTCTTCTGTAAAAAAAAAAGTATTTTCATGCAATTCTGTTTCATTTCTTATAAAAGTTGATATTATAACGACCTATATTTGTTGTAATTCAAATAATGAAAGCACTTGATAAACTTTAAAGTATGACTTATTTCTTTAAAATATACTGTTACCTTACACACAAATTTCTGATTTTAAATATAATACTTTCTTTCATATAAATTTTTTTAAAAATGATTATTTACTGTAAAGCTTGTTTGTGTTGAAAAAGCTGCTTTTTGTGAGATATATCCTGTACACCAGTCAGCATAATTTTGTTGTCTATAAGTACTTATATATTGAAAGAGACTTGTTTATCCTAATTCTGGGAAAATATCTTCAAATCTTTTTATATTTAATTATACTAATAAAAGTATTCTAATTTTTCTCTAGACATAACAATCCAATTTATTAGATTACTCCAAACCTATACTGCTTAAAATTTAAACTGTTCAATCAATAATATCAATTACTTATGCTTGTCTCTTTTATATTCACTTAAAAACCGTCAAATCTGTAGCCAAGGTAACGTTAATAAGCAAGTCCCGTATATATATGTTATAGTGAGGCAAAATGTTAAATTTCAGTATCTTAATATTATATTTTCTGATGGTTCATTATTATTTATTTTCTATTTTTCTTCATTAACTTTTTTATACATTTATAAAAAAAGTGATTAAATATTTTTTTAAAGCATTGTTTATTTCAATCTAATATCATTTGAACAATTTACAGTTGCATTATGGTTATTTCCTTGCAAATTTACAGGTACCAAAAGATTGGATTTACTCGAGGTTTTAGTTTAGGAGAAGAGACTGGATATAAAGAAGGCTATGCTTCGGGGCTTCAACGAGGAGCACAAATAGCATCTGAAGTAATTTACAGAAAACCTTTAATTTCTATTAAATCTTTAAAAATTTATTCAAACAACGAATTTAATTTTTTTATTTCAAATCTCTTAATTGTTTAATAAAATTTTTTTTTATTAAATAGTTTTTAATATTTTTAAATCTTTTAAGTAATATATTTTTATGCATTTGTATGAGTTCATATAAAGGTTAAGATATGCAGGCATATAATTAAAGTTTTTTAGTTGATCATTTTAGAAATTATTTTATAAAAATCTAAAAATTTTATTTTAATTTTTTTTTAAATCATAATATTGTTGCTTATTAATTTAAATTTCTAGATGTTTATTTTTCTTTTATGTAAGGTATAATATTTTCTTTAGAGCTAAAAAATTTTATATATTTATTTAAATTTATATAAATCAAAAGTATCAGAAGATTTAAATTTTCTGTTATCTTTGATCTGATCTGATTTATCTTTTTCAGGCTTCAAAAAATTTAATAAGTAGCATTGTATTAAAGGTTTGAATAATATCGAGTTCTTAGCAATATGTTTATGCTATTAAAACACATATAAATTTATAATTTTATTCATATCTCACTTTTCAGATTGGTTTTTATAAAGGTTTTGCAATAGCCTGGATGATTGTTTTAGAAGGTGAAGAAACTGCCAAACAAAGGTATTGAAATATTCTTAGTATGCATGATAATTATTTAAAAAAATTACTTGGATATTAAAAAATCTAATAAGTTTCTAGATCAGGTATTGCCAACTTCTCTCTTTATGAAATATGAGTGGTAGCATCATGGATCACATATTATAATGTAGAATTTCAGTAAATATCAACTTGGTACATTTTAAAGTAGCAGCTATATTTGTATAATTAATATATTTGTTGCATAATTTTTTTGAAGTCAAAGGCTATGTAAAATATTTCATTGTCAAGATTTAAAAAAAAAAAAATTATTTAAGCACTCATAATTGAGAAAATGCATTAACCTATGTATATATATCTAAACATAGATGTAATTCTTAAGAAAATATTTGTTTCCGATGTTATCACAGAAAAAACAATTTTTTAATCGTAATATTTTCCAGAAATCAGTTTTATTTTGTTTCCAATCGAACAATTTCTTGCTCATAATTTTGTATTTCATTTGATTTTGAAATAAAGTTACATGATATTTCATATTACCATAATCAGAAATTTACTGTCTTAAATTTTTCAAAAGTTTGTGTAATATTAACTCAGAAAATTTGAAATTTATGGCTTTTTTTTTATATCAGTTTTGCAGAAAAGAAATTTTGTTTGACTATAATTTAAAATCTTATTTTATTTCCTTTAATGTTGATTGTTACTGAATTAAAAATCAACTTTTCTTTTTTCATTAAATTTTTTCTTAATCCAGCAATGAACTTGCAACAAAAATGAATAATAATAAGCACATGCACAAGTATATTTCCTGTCAAAATCTCTGTACAAAAGAATAAGAAAAGTAAATGGATAGATATACAATTATATATTTTAAGCAACGAATGTATAAATAAAAATGTACTTTCTATCAATGTTTTATGCACATGTATTTCTGGCACTTTTCACAAATTTATCTTATTTTTTTTTCCTCCTTTTTATTAGTACAATCAACACATCTTCTATAATCGCTTTTGATTTTTTTATTAAGTGGTTCGATTCTTCTGTTGGATATCAGTTTTATTTTTAATCTAAAGTATTGCTTGCTGACTTTACTCATTGTATTTTTTAGCAAGTTGAAATTCCAAATTTTTTAAGAAAGATTGTCTTCAATGTTCTGTAGGTGTTTTTTTTTTTTTTTCCATCATCTATAATTTAGGCAAATATCACTGTAATGATATCGCCTGTGTCATTTCATCAACAACAACAGCTGCCCTTTTTTGTCTCATTATTATATTCATTGTTGAAAGCAGTATGGTACATCTGTTTTTCTTTGGTATATACGAAACAAATGCAAAAATGTTGTGTAGCAAGTATTTTGTAAATGTCAGAAGAAATTTTTCTTTTTTACTGTTTCAACAGTTTTTAGTTTCTTCAAAAGTTCCTGGAAGTAGATAAGATGTAAATCAAACTATTGTCCATCTTGAATTTTCTACCAATCTCATTGCAATATTACTTGGACAGTTATTCACTTGAAAAGGTTCTACATACAAAACTCTTGTGCTGTACTTTAATGTCTTGTTGTACATTTCTGAAAAATACACATCCCTATAAATGGTTTTAATATTTCATCAATAGTCTTATATTCTCCAACTTTTTTGACAATATCTACATGTTTTTCAAAATATTTTTGTATTTGGCCCAATTTGTCAGCCTTCAAATTTTAATATCATATCTAAATGAGAAATGAAAATGTTTAGAAAACAGTTTGGAATATTTCAGAATATTTTTTCTATTCCTGAGCTGTCTGTTACCCAAAAGTAATGTAATGCACTGATTTGTAAAAATTACGTTTACAAAATTACAATTAACAAAAATTACAAGTTTTTGGTGTGGAATCATGATTATTATACTCTGCCAACTTCATTTTTGTATTAACTTTTCTTATCTTTAGAAATTATTTTCAACCAATTTTTCAATTGTTTTATTTTTGCAACATAATTACAATAGATCTCCATATCAATGAACTATTGAAGTCTGTCAGAATTCAAATCAGTTTCAATGAAAAATCTAGTGCAGATTACTTTATATGAATGCAGTGCAACATCATGAATTCTATGTTTAGAATTCACTTATTAACATTCCTTTCTCAAGGTCATGATATTTTATGGAACTGCAAGAAGACTTGTCCATTTTTAGAAAGGACATTGCAAAAAAAAAAGCAAGATGGGTATATATTATATCCTTGCACAATCATTCTTGAATTAAAATTATATTAAAATAAATATTTCAAATAGTAATCTTTGTATAGGCTGCATATTATGTATACCAGATTAAATTTTTATTTGTCTTTATTGATGTTAAAAAAAAATGTGGTGTACTAGTATCTGATTTTAACATAATTGCAGTTGTCATGTAATGTTCAACATCCAGAATTTTGCCACACTAAGCCTACTTTTTTGTGCAACTTTGGTTAAAAAGTTGAACTCTTTAAAAATATTTTTTTAAACATTTTTATTTTATAAATAACATTTTAATATCATCTACACTGAAAATAATAGATGTTTTGAAATTTTTTTAAAGTTTTCATATTTTTATTATTTTTTAAAAAGAAATTTCTCTTTCCTTGATTTATAGCACACATTTCATTTTGGCATGTCTATTTACTTTTATTCATGATTTTAGTGTGTTTAATTAAATATTACTTATAAAAATTCATTTATAACCATATTACTAAATTACAATTTTTATCAAGAGATTTCAAAATAGAAATTTTTTTCATTCACTTTTATCTATACATATATTTATATATTATGTAAGTAGAAAAGTTTCTAATAAAGATTGCCAATAGAATGTTCCCATTTGGTTATTTGTTATACTGCAGGATGTTTTAAGAAAAATAAATTAATATTTAGGAAAAGTAGTGAGCAAAAAATGTCTAAAAATGTCCGTTTCTAAAGTGAATGAGAAACAGTGGAGAATTAGTTCTAAACTTGCTGTTAAATTATCTAAGAAATATGCATCCAATCAGCAGTACAACAAAAATTTGCAAAATTGATCAGAATGAAGCTGAGGCTCTTTGTGGAAAAAAACGGTTTGTTAAGATAGGATTTTTTAAGGAGATACGTTAAAAGTTTTATTTTCAAATAAAATTTTAGGTAACTTTTCACCATAAAAATTTAAAAACGTTCTGGTTGCAACCAGCATCTTGAAACGTCAGTTTCCCCAGCAAAATACTTTGCACACCTGGTGGATCCCAAGTAACATACAGAATAAAGGACTTGTGATTGCCACTGTAAAACATGGAGGAGAACACAGAGTAATAATAATATAGAGCACATCTAGTATTTGTATTTGAGTTAATAAATCTTGATTTATTAAAGTAAAGAAATATTTTATGTTCATTAATTAAATTTTTGTTTTAGTAATACAGTAATCTATTTCAAAATTTTATAAAAGTTGGCTCATATTTTTGGTAGATGTATTATAATGCAGAGTGATTGATTCTTGTCTTCCTAAGTAAGCATGAGTATTATACATTGACTTGGTGTGCGTAATGTCTTGATAGCTTTTATCTCAATAGCTATAATTTTTGCTATGTTAATATTAAATTTAGCATATTTTTAACATTTAAGCTATATTATTTATCTCAATACCTATTATTTAAAAACTTAAATAATTGAGAGTTTTCTAATTTAAATAATCTTTTTCTAGAAAAATTAATGCCCTAAAGTCTTTGCAAGAAATGACTGAAAGCTTTCCTCATACAAGTATTCAAGATGAAGATTCTAGAGATAAGCTTTTTAAAATACGAGCTAAGTTTAAACAGGTAAAAAAAAAAAAAAAAAAAAAAAATGTTTATTTCATATTAATATTTTTGTTCATACATTAAAATTGACTGAGTATTTAAACATATTTTTATATAAATTTGTTAAATTATCATTCATTCTAATTTGTCTCTTTCATCCTATTTTTTTTTGTTTCCCCTTCTATTAAGTGTAAAAATAAATATATTTATCAGATATGTGAAATATTGAAAAAAATATATAAAGAAGGAAAATAAATATATCATTAACATACATGTGCAATTAACATATATATAAAAAATATTGTAAAAGCAGATATTACATTTTCCTGTTATTTTTCACATAAATCAAATTAAATGTATTTAGCACCATATCAAATAACAAATTGTATGATTTATTTAAATGATATGAAAGGTTCAAAGTTTTTTAAAATAAATTAGTCGCATTATTGGCATTATTATATTATATCATATGTCGAAATAAAAAAAAAAATGTTGTAAATTCAATTTTATTTAAATGAATATAATTTTAAAATTTAGAGAGTCAAATCAACTAGAAATTAGGAAATACGTTTCAAATACACACCAAGTTCTCGTAATTTATTAAAAATTATAAATATTTGCTTTATGTATTGTTTGATTCAAAATAAAAATGACAAAAATACAAAAAATATGTATAAAAAGATTATTCAAAACAACATTAAAAAAAAAGTGTATACAGGAAATCATTAAAAGGATTATAATTCTGAAGAAATTAATCCTTTGTACAATTATCTTAGGTTTTGTATATGGTTAAATCTCATATTTGAATCTTTTACATCGTTTCATAGGAAAACTGTCATAAAATTTAAACATTTCATTGGTTACATAGCATCCTTAATTTCTTGAAAATAGCTCTGTTAAGAATTATGCATTTTCATGACATTATAATGCATACTGTTTCTTTTCATTAATTAATTACATCTAAATCAATTGCATCTAACAGTGTGCAGATCCAATAACATGGAAAAGCAAATTTCATTCCATTGAGAAGTGTTTTCTAATTAATATACCAGCATGCTGCAAAAAGATTAGAAGTGCTTAAAAAAATTTATTACATAAAAAATTTAACTGCAACATCGGAAAATGTGTGAAGTTATAAAATTGATGAATTTACAAAAGTTAGCAATTGCTGTCAGTTAATTACACTTGTTCAAATTCCTGATGAAAATGGGTTGAAAGAGTTATTTATTTGTCAAATAAGTTTGGAAACAAACAAAATTTAAAAAAAAAAATTATATTGATGGTGCAGCTGTAGTGATAGGAAGAGTGAGCTTCTTGTTGTTCGAAGTTTAATTTAAAAAGCCTAATGATGAAATAATAAAACACTGCTTTATTCATAAAGTTCTTATGTCAAGTGTATTTCCTCTAGAATCTTCTCCCATATTTAAAGACATTATAAAATTGATGAATATGGTCAAAAGCAGATTACTTCAATAACATTTTTTCAATTTTATGTGAGGAAATATCAGAGTAGTTTTTGTTGTTTTGTGCTGAAGTTCATTGGTTATAGTGGGAGGGTTCTATTCAGAGTTTACAAGTTGAAAGAAGAAATATATATATATTTATTGGAACTTGTAGATCAACTACAATGCACGTTTGAGAAGCTTCAGTACTACTTTGTATTAATGTACACAAAGAAATTGTACTGGGTTTGAAATTCATTTGCATTGTCATTGGCTCATTCACATGGCATTCTATTTATCAAAAAGATGGAGTTATTAAACTTCAAAGTGGATTATATCTTTGATACTGAGTTTTAAAGTTCTATATTTTAGGTAACTGGAAGAAAGGAATTTATCTCAGTGAAAAGCTATAAACATTTAACTTTTTGCTACATTATGCATATATGAACAAAGTTTCTCATTTTTGCATACTTTCAAGAATTTAAAGAGATTCTCATTGAGAGTCATGATCATAAATTGTGCATAGCTCTTTTGACCATAGATGAAGATATAAAACCTCATGTTTATCTCAAAAAAGGAGTGATAATATAAAAACAGAATCTTCACGATTGTTTATTTATTTTATTTTTTAAATTTCATTTCCATTAACTAAATGTTAAATTTGGATGATAAATTACTAATAGATTATTTATATATCTAAAAGGACAATGGTAATTGGCCAATTTTTTTTCCATAGCTATTAATGGTCTGACTACATATAGCATGGAATGGTAAACATTTTGTTTAAAGGCAAAAATGGAAAAATCAATTATTTGTTAATCAGATATATGTGCCAGAAAGCTGCTTTGAAAAAAAAAATTATAATAGTGAAATTTTTTCGTTTAGTTTTTCTTTTAATGTTTTAAAAAAGAATTATTGGAAATTAAAATTCTTTTCATTGCAGTTAAAATTCCACTTATATAATATTTCGCTATGATTTTTTTTTTTTTTAATCTGACAAACTTGGCCAATTTTTCACTTTATTGGTGGTTGGAACATACATAAATATTAGGCAGTATTCTAGAATATTTTGTTTTCTGTGTTTTTTCTTGATTTTAGAGATAAAAACTTAATGTATTTTCTATAATTATGTTATTATTCTATAATTATTATTAATAACAAATATGACACAGTTTTTTTACTGGTCATATAGTAAAATTCATGATGATCATAGTTAAATTATACTGTATCATGTAAATTGGTAATGGGAATGTTTATGAAAAAATCATTATCAAAAGTGTTTATAGAAGAAATATAAAATTTATTTACTAATTTTAAATCAATTGTGCTATTGATAATCAGGGTATTGGGGCCTTCTATTTGTGACACTGGAAATGATTTTTAAAAAGGTTAAAAGAATATAACACCTAGTTATCCATACATGGCAGGGGTTACAACAGGTGATGTAACAATTTATTGGAATTTTAGGAAATTTTCAATAATATAAAGAAATGTAGTTCATTAAGAACTGGCTGGAAAATAATTAATGATTGCAGTAAGAGTTGCCTTGATTGATACATTAAAGAATTCTTAAGTTTATTGTTTAGAAAGTTGTAATATAGTTTATATATTTTGGTATAATTGTTGACATCAAGAGGTGTAATAATACGAGGAACTGAAAAGTATAGATGTATGGTAATTTTTTTTTCGTGAAATTTATTCTACTTCTATTCAAAGGGGAAAAACAATGTGAATATAAAGTAGAATTGATCTTTTCATTCTGAATTTCTGGATGTTTAATGTAGAAATTGGAATTTTATGCCTTTGGCAAAAATTATCTGAAGATCAGTATCCTCTGCATTGCTAAAATTGCCAATAATTATATACTGTGATTATTTATTAACAAATTTAGTATATTTTTCATCCTTACAGCTGCATATGTTATTTTCTTTTAAAATGATAGTTATCTCTACAGTGTAAATCATAATTGTGTTTCTTCTGAGCAAATAGGAAAAATACCAGGATGCTTTTTGTTTATTAGCAATAAGAAAGAGACCTTCCTTTTAAAATAATTTCGAAAAGAATTAAAGAAGCGGAATCAAAAGTCTAAAAATAGATTTTATTGTAGGGCATTCTTGATATTAAACTTATGTTTTAAATATATAATAAGCCAGTTGTAAAATTTCTTATTAAAAAAAAATAATTTTAGAAATAAAAGGACTACCTCAGATTTATTTTTTCCCATAGGCTATATAACTCTTAATTGAGTTTAAAATATAAGGCCTTTGTGATATTTCTATTTATTGAATATCTAAAAAGTTTCAATTGTGTAACTGCTTGATGAACAAATTGTAAATTTTAAATTAAATTGTGTAACAGTATGTATTTCTTCTGTATTATACTAATTGTTTGCTTTTAGGTCATATCATTATTAAATGTGGAAACAGAATATGTTACTGAATTAAGGCCATCAAATGCCCAAGCTCAGCCCCGGCCAGATGAACTTTCATTTTAATTGATCAAAGTGACTCCATTTGTAGATTTCATTTGTGAACACATATTTCATAATTAAAAGAAAACCATTCCTTTCAGATCATATAGGTTATTTTTGGATGCTATTCGCATAAAGTAATTTTTGTTATTCATAGAAATCTATATACAAATATTGTTATATATGTATTTGAAAATTATATTTAAAAAAATGTGCTCAAGTGCTGGTTCCTGTCAAGGGCAGCTATAGAAAGTCTAACTTATAGTTTCAAAGACAAACTTGGATGCTAATTCTCAAGTGATATTAATATTATTTAAATTAAATAAGGATGGCTGCTATTAATATAAGGTGCTCTGTATGTTTGTTTGTATCTTAATAACTTATGAAAATGAACTGATTTGTCTATTTCTGTATGGCTAGCATGAAATGATTTTTTTTTCTACAGTAAAAATGGTTTTAATTTAAGTATAACTTTTAATATTTCAAACGAAATAGTGAATCATTTTAAAAATCGCATGTATTTATGGTATTGTTTTAATTAATTATTGAAGTATCATACCATATAGAAAGATCTCATGCATGTGAATTTATTTAAAATATGAGTAATTTTTAGGACTATCTTTATTATTTGTGGAATTCTTATAAAGAAATTTTGATACATATCTAAAAGAACTTCATTTTTTTTGTCATATTAATAATATGTTAATTTGTGTTACATATTTACATTGATAATTTGTTTTTTACAGTTTCCATTTTATAATATTTGGAACTATTAGCATATTTTAATGTTTTGATTTATGTATGCATATAAAGTTACACTCATAATTTGTAATAATTTCAGTTTAAAGATATTTTATGCACTTGGGTATATAGATGAATTAAAGCTTCAAGTTGGTAATTCACTATTTTTTTTAACTAATTTATTTTCTATGCAAAATAACAGAATGTTTCATTAATTTTGGAATGAATATGTAAAAGTTGCTTTATTATATAAGAATTGCACTCTTATACATTAAATTAATGTTCTTACAAATTAATTTAAGTTCAAATATGTTATAATTCAGTACTTCCTGTTAAAAAGTTACTAAAAGAAGTTTTTAAATACATCCAGTTTCATGTGAACCATATTTTAATATTCAATTATGTTCATTTTTATATTTTATTAAAATTTGAAGAAATTTATGGACATCCTGTATTTTTTTAAATTAAAAAGAAAACTAAAAAAAACTTGTTTATTTTAAAATTTTAATTTAATTGCTTAAATTAAATTTTAACAAATTGTAATAAATGTTTCCATTTATAATAATTGTAATGATTTAATTAATAAAAAATAATGAATAAACAAATTGTTGTAATTAAATTAGAAATAAATTGTTTCATTTTGATTTTTGGATTGAATTTAATAACATAGGTTATGATTTATTATTTTTTTTCAATGTAAATAAACATTAATGTTTTCACGTTGTAACTTTTTTTTTTACTTCATTTTACTTAATGTGCTTTTTTTTTCTTGTATTAATGGTGTATTGCAATGTTTATATTTGTTAATTTAAACTTTTGTTTTTAAAATAATGTATTATATTACATTTTTTTAAAATAAAAATCTGTTACTTGAATGCAGTTGAAACTAAATCTTAAATATATTTTATAGCTTTTAAAGATTATCTGTATAAAGTTGAAAATATTCATATTAAATTGCATTGCATTGGGAAAATGTTAAGAGTAAGCACTGAATAAATAGATTTATCAAAAATTTCCAATTTTTTTATGTAAGTTTCTAGAGGTATAAATTATACTACTCAATACTGATATCTTCAATTACAACTTTCTGCTGCGATAAGATAAGATATCATTCAGTAATCATTATTTGCTGGAAATTTAGAAATGTGTGGTTGATATATTAAAGAAATAAATTTTCAATTGATTTGAATAATTTTGATGATAAGCTAACTTTTATTTTAAGCAGTTTATCCTTTCTGAATTATAGCTTAAATTTTTATTCATAATGTTATACCATATGATTTAAAAAAAAAAATTTATTTCAAACTTATACCATGCTTAGTAGCATTATAATTTTGCATTCCATTTTTAATTTTGTATAATATGGCATCCATTTTAATTTTTTATAATTAGATTGACTTTATCAAAACAGTTCAAGCTAACCACTGCCAAATTTATGTCTTTTTCTATCAAATATTTGTTTATTTAAAATGTTTTTGCTAGTGTCCTAAAATTATAAAATTTTGCACTTTCTCTATTTCTAATGTAAAATTAATATGTAAAAACATTTTTCTTTTTCTTTAATCTGTGTTAAATACATGTGAGATAGGTAAGTGATAGCTGAATGTATATGTATGATAAACTAGGATTTCTTATTGTGTAATTACTGTTCAAGTTTGAGTATGTCTCTCTTCATTCTGAAGATATTAATTGTGTGATGCATGTATATTTAGATTGATTTGTTTTTGTCCAATTGTATATTATCTTGTTCGATGTTTGTTGGCGCACTTTGTGGAATGTCTTTACAATGCAGTAATGTTGTAAGAAGTTCAGCCATTTTCTAGTCATTGAAAAATCTATTATTGTCCAGAGAATTTTTCTGCATTTGAAAATGTGAATCACATCTATAGTTATTTTGTATGAAATATTTGGTGCTATTATTTAACACCTTAATACACTAATTTACTTTCAGTTATAAACTATGAATTTAATTTAAGAAAGCACAAGAGTGTATTTGAACAATCTTATGCTAAATTGCTCTTATTGAAAATAGGTATTTATCAGAAAAATCGGTAAAGTTTGAAGATATTTAAGATATGAACATGTCATATTAGTACTTTTCCAATTAAAAATAATGTTCTGTGTCAAATGTAACTGAATTCAGCAAATGACTGTGATTCCATCAAGGAACTCATTGTAAATCTACTTATTTTTTATGTATTTTACAAATTTGAAAAGTAGCTAAATTAAGAACAAAAATGCCAATCTAGTTATGTTGGAAAAGTACTGATTTATTTCTAGTGTGTGTATATATATTTATATATATGCATGTTGAAAACCAAAGTTACTTATTAAAAATGCGCTGTATAGCTTATTTTTGTTGGCTTAAGCTATTGATCGATGTTCTGTAAATTTTATAAAAGTTATTTCACTGTGTATTGCAATTACCCTGTTGATGTATCTTAAATAAAATGTTTTATTGTTTTCATACAAAAATTCTGTTTCATCTTATTGCATTAATCAATTCATTTTTCTATTCCATGATTAATTTTTTAAATTATAATTCTTTATTATTAAAATTTTTATTTAACAGATCTGGGATAAAAATAATAATAAACTTCAGAGACTATTTTTTTTATTCTTTCCCCCCATCCCATTTCTGTGTATATTCTCCAAACAGTTGAGAGTGGTCTTTAAGATATCGAAAGAAATTTTTATAATTATGATTTCTTTTCTTCTTTCTTTGTAACTTTAGGATTCTTTAAAAATGATTGTTTGTGACTTTTATTTCATCAGTGCATCAACAATTAATGTAACCTATTGGATCAAATATCTGGTAAATTTTCTAACTGATTGTTCCATAATTGAAATTTTAAAATTGTGGTTAAAAAAAAAAAAAATTTGTAATTGGCAATTGCTGTATGGACAGTTGTACTATATATATGTATTGATGTACAGCTGTACAGCAACACTGTATGGAATACTTAAGAATAGTATTAAGATCTATTAGTTCGAATCTTATTATTATTATAATGAAACACAGATTAATTATTCTGTCTATACAATGTTCATTATTATCATTCATTAGAGATGCAGTTTAACATCATTCACTGAAGCATTTGATTAATCAGAGGAGTAGCAACCAAAGCAAATGGGAAGGTGGTTATCCCACAAAATTGTTAGTTTTTAAAATTAAAAGTAGAATCTCAATTATCATTATAGAGAATGAATGAAAGCTTTAAACTTTAATGTTTTTCTTCTTTTTATGTAACATGATGCATATTTTTCACAAATTTGGTATTTAGAATGTTTTATTGTACTCTTTATTAATAGCGAAATGGAATATAAAACACATTCATGAATAAATACATCCAAAATTTGAAAGTAGACAGAACTTTTAGAATATTTTTTTATGAATAATTTTAATGTGCAGATAATTATACAAACACTTAGGATAATAATGTTTTTTTTAAATGTCTGAAGTTCTGTACATATTTATATACATTTCTATAAATGATCAGAATTTTTTATTTGTTTTACATACTTAAAATCAATTCTTTTGTGCTTTTTAACACTCATAAAATACATATGAAATGATCAAATATATTGAACAGAAATTTTAATATGAGAAACCAAAATAAACAAGAATTCTTTACAAATTATTTTCATTTGATATATTGTTTTAACCTATTTATTTGCATGGAAAATTTTACTATATTACAATACCTTTTAATTTAATGAAAAGGAATTATGATTTTAAAGAGTTGTATGTAATTGTGAAAGAGAAGACTAAAATTTATTTTTTTAATATCCTAATCTAAGTGCAGAAAAGAAAGTAATGCGAAGCTACAAAATATCAATGTACTATATAGATCAGAGAAATCCGAATTTAATTTATAAGATAATGTCATAGACCAGATCAAAGTTTGTTTCTTGAAAAATGGCCAAGAAACTAAGCTTTCTTCAGTCATAAGCCACGAGGGAAAAAAAAATGCTCGTATGAATTTTAATTTTTGTTGCAACAATAATATTCAAGTTCCCTAATACAGTATCCCCCCTCCCCTTCTACCTTAGGTTACTATTTTGAAGTTATCAAATACTTTGTCATATCTACGAACTTGGATTAGGTGACTTAGGTAGTACTTTTCCCCCACAAATTTTTTAATCAATAGTTTAGGAAGAACGCATACAACTAATTTTAAAATGCTGTAAACTATTGAAACATCTTATTAAAGAAAGGAATATAGGTCAAGGAATCTTTTATCTAAAACTTGATTCTATCCAATTCTTTAATTCAATTAATTGATTTAAAAAAACCCAAATTGTTTTTTATTTTTATTAGCAAAGGGTGACACAGACATCTAGATCAAGAATTAAAAAAACTGCGTGTAGAAGTTTGGAATATAATAGTAATGGACATTTTAATTAAGAATATTCATGTGTTTATCTTAAATAATTTTTTTCTCGAATATTAGTAACTATCAACTTTCTCTATAATAACCCTTTAAACTTTTTTTAAATGAAAAAAGTAGTGATTGGCATATCTATAAGTTGATCAATAAATATTTACTAAGTAAGTTTTTTTGTAAATTTAATTTTCTGAATGAATATTAAAAAAATATTTTTATATATCTTTTATTAATTGAAGTACTTTTTATAAGTTTTAGATTAAAAGTAGTTTAAATTACTGATTATACTTATTCGTTATTTTAGAATTTCGAAAAACATACGTATATATATGTGTGTGTGTGTATATATATATATATATATATTCTTATTTGCTGGTATTTAACTTTAGGTAAAGAAGATTGAAAGATAATTCAACTAAGAAACCACCATGTCACGAAAATATACATAAAGGTAAATATTTTTTCCTACTATGGATTTATTGAAAATGTTACTACCTACTTACTAATTTACTAAATATTTTTTATTTGAAATGTATATCTATTATAAGTCAACAATAATTTTTTTTCTTTTTTTAAGAAAGTTGTATATGAGACAAGAGATTCACTGACAAATAGGATTTTTATTATTTGTTTATATTTAATAGCTAAATGATTACTATTTAAAGACTAAAAAAGTAATAATTTTTAGAGAATTAAATTAAAATTAAGTGATTATTCTTGGATGAAAAATTGCTTACACAAATAATTTTTCAAAGGAAGATTTGACGAATATCCACTTAATGTACACAGGAAGACTAATCTAATTATATACATGCATTCTTTTTTCGTAAAGGATAGATGTGAAAAAGAATGCAGAAAAGGAAGAAATTACGAGAATTGGAACAATTTAAAATTTTCCTTCGTATTATAATAATTTATTTTTAAGAAAAATTTCTTTCCGTATGTCCGCAGCATTGCTGTTATTTACACCATATAAAAATATGCATTCTTATTACAAATTCTTACATTTTTTTCTGCAAAGCGATCAAAGAGGCAAATATAATCACATATTTATATTTGGTCAGTTTAGTTTATATAAAAAGGACTTTAGCAAACTTTTATTCTCGATATATTAAACAATAATGGAAATTATATAATACTGCTATTTTTGGTCTCGGTGTAAGGCCTTTTAATGCCTACCTAATATAGTATGAATAATGTTAATTAGTTACAAATATTTTCCTTTAAAAAAATTCTAATCCTATATAATATAGTAACATGGAGAGGTACCTTTCCGTTAGTGGGGTGCCATTTACGCCAAATGTAATTGTCGCCAAAACATCACCAATCATAATGTAACAAACATATCGTGAAGTTTGGCGCGGTAGAAGACTTCAATCCTTAACTTGGAGTAAATTTTGGTGTTCCACTAACGGGAAAAGCACTAAGTCCATTTTTTAGTACTTTTCCATTAGTGGGGCGCCATGTCACACCAAATGTAATTGCCGCCAAATCATCGCCAATCATAATCGTACCATGAAGTTTGGCGCGGTAAAAAGCTTAAATCCTTGATATGATAACACTACTCCAGAAGCGGAAAGGTACTAAGCCCAGCTAGTTAAAGTTACAAAGCTGAATTCTTACTATTTTTATACATCTAGAATCTATGTAAGAATGTTTAAGGCAGAGTTTTAATTCCAAGGCCAAAAATGTTAAGACGTTTCCGAAATATTTATTATCAAGCGATTCTTTTATTGAATTGATTCAAATTTGATTTCAAAAGAGCTATTAACTAATCCTATTTCTTCTAAAGATATTTAACCGGCTATCTATAAGTAGTTTATTATATTCGTAGAAAATGAAAGCGCTAGGTCGAGATGTATGTAGCAGGTTGTCCCGCTAATATGTAGTATGTCTTCATATTTGGTGCACGGAGAATATAGAAAATATATAGTATATTTTCTCATTTATTGTAGTAAGAAGTTAGAATCTCTATGTCTATTTTACCATGTGTAGGTTTCAGTTGAAGTTTTAAATGCCTGTTAGAAAGCCTTAGTTCAATGCTCGTGTGGTTATTGCTTTTTATATATATACTACAGTGTAGGTGCTTTTGTATTTACTTCAGTGCATATTGGAAGATATTTATTAACTTCATTTTAAGTAATTAATTCAATTTTAAATAGAAACTTTGAATGTAAAATCAACAATATATGCTCTTATATTTAAAAATTTGTGCCTTTTCACAGTTGCCAATCTCTATGGATTATTCGTAGTTTATATAGAATCCGATGCTCCATCGCAGATGATTATTTTTCTCTGTTAATAATGATGATTTAAATCATCATTATTAACAGAGAAAAAAAAAAAAAGAACAGAACAATTTGTTACAAGAAACTTTCAAGGTATTATACACATATTTTACATTAATAATTATATCCTTACAGATAAAAAATAGATATGTAAGTGTGTGTTCCAATTTAATTAAAAAAACCCGGCCAAATCGCAAAATAGGGGCAGTTGGGATTTGGCGACTTTTTTGTGGAACTGAGGCCTTTTTTGGCCAACTGAGCGATAAGTCACCAAATTTGGTAAATAAACAGGAATTTCTTGTACTGTTTCCAATTCACTTTATTTACAATAACAGCCTTTTTTTTTTTTGACGAAAATAAGTTTTGACGCCAAATCCTAGCGGCCCCTATTCTGCGATTTTGCCAAAAAACTTACATTTAGCTTTCTAATTTTCTTTGCGCTGAATTTACTATTCTTTTATTTGAATCTTGAAAAAAATGCCACTATTTACTTTTTAAAAGAAAAAATTTGTTTTGTGCATCGCGCTATCTGGTAATGTAACTACTTTCTTGAGACTAAGATGGGTAATTTTGGAAGTTTTTTTTTAAAAATATATTTTGTTTGTTTCAAATGTTTTATTATATAATCTTTTTTATATTTTAATTTAAAAATTATTTTTATTTATAAATAATTATTCAGAATAAATTTTTCTTTAATTGTCAAACGATAGTTTTTAATCATTATCAAATGTTTTGCACCGGCTACTGATATTTTGAAGAATATGTGCTTTTCATTTGCGATTGGATAATTATAATGTAATTTAATTTATTTAAACTATATATTTATTATGAACATTAATTTATAATAAATACATTTAGTAGTCAAATTATATGTATACTTCCAAAGAACGGCGCGATTTCTGTTTCACATTGTGGAAAACATCTGTGTGCCGAAAATAATTGCAAAATCTTAAAAATTAATTCCTAGTCGCACTAGAAATGTGCAATTTTTGACGAAATTTAATTTGAAATAATAATAATAATAATATAATGATTTAAATTTTGGTGATATTTTAAGAAATCCAAAAAGGTACACTTGCACTTTTTAATATTCAATTAAATATTGTGTTAATTTTTTAAGATCTCAAAATAATACTCAAAAAGGTAAAACTTTTTGCCAATGCGTTATCAATGTGTAAAAAAAAAAAAAGTTAAAATTTTGTTCTGTTTAACTTTGATACTCTTTATTAAATTTTTTTTTTCTTCAAATCTCGCACATATTTTAAGCAAGATGAGAAGTTAATACTTTAAAATTTAATTGACAAAAAATTGTCAATTAAATTTTAGGAAAGGGAAGAGGTCATTTCTTAAAATTCAAAAGGTACAATTGTAATGTTGTCTGTAGTACTAATATACAAATGTGCATGATAATTTAACCACTTTTGTACGAGTTTTAAGTGGGAAAACTTGCCAAATACAAAAGACTACTAAGTTGAATTATGCTTTTTTGTTGATAGAGCAATCCAAGAGATAGCAACTGTATGTGGCAATTTAATTATTTTTCCCCTAATTTTAATTAAAGAAAGCTGCCGTCACATTAATAGTAGGGATGTGTTGACACATTTTAATCACTTATTAAATAACACAATTTTCTGAATATATTGCAAACATAGCATGAAGTTGGAGTATTGCAAAGTTTATATAGTTCAATTTAAATGGTCTCTCATGTTATTTGCTTAAGTCTGGGTGAAATAGGAAGACGACAATGCTTTGTAAATTTATAAAGAAAATTAATTATTACTTCACAGTTAAATGATTACAAAGCACTAAAAATTAATTCAGAATAAATAGTCAAGATGCAAGCAATTTTTTCCTTTCTTTTTTTCATAGTAACAGTCATGCAGACACTTTTTTACTGTTCTTTTTTTTATGGTATTTCATATGACTTTCAGAGATGAATCACATGTAACACAATTTTATCTCAAATAATGATTTCAAATAAAAACTTATTATTATATGGTTTCAAATAAGCTCATCAAAATCTAAAGTTCATCATTTTTTTTTTTGATAAGTTAGAGTAATTTAAATTCTTAAATAATACAATTCTACTTAAAATAAAATTGCACAAATTTGGTCCCTCACTTTTCAAGCTTTTTTTTGCTCATTTCCTAAAGATAACTTAATTGTTAATCTGTAATCTACAGTCAAATACTGATTTTATAGTTAATTCATCTAATTAAATATAATCTATTTTATGATGATAATATTATCTATTTGAAACAAATATTTAGTTTAACTGTTATGATTCATGCTTGTCTAGTTAACTTTCGGGCGTGACTTTTATAGGAGTCATCAGTCTGTCGTAAACCAGGATCATCCAATGTCATTTCATTTGAAAAACAGAATAGGATTCTTTAAAGGAACTTTTTTCCTCGACAAAATGTGTGTGGAATTGAATCTGAAGTTCTGCTTAGCATCAGCAGCTGGTTGATTCAACATATCCCTATTGCTGCATTCTAAAATCACACTCACGAACACGTAAAAACAAGGTAACATACAGTTTATAAAAAAGAAACAACACAAACAATGTGGTCTTGACGGGAAATCACCAATCAGTGTCAACCACTGGCATTTCTGAATCTTGTGACAGCAACAACTGATCTGTCCCCAGACTTGTTCACGATTTTTTTATTAGAGCCATTAGTGTGTCGTATTATCCAATGTCATTTCATTTGAAAAACAGAATAGGATTCTTTAAAGGAACTTCTTTCCTCAACAAAATGTGTGTATGGAATTGAATCTGAAGTTCTGTTTAGCATCAGCAGCTGGTTTATTCAACACATCCCTATTGCTGCATTCTAAAATCACACTCACGAACACGTAAAAAGGACCAAGTTAACATACAGTTTATAAAAAAGAAACAACACAAACAATGCAGGTGAAATGTCTTCACGGAAAATCACCACTCGGTGTCAACCACTGGCATTTCTGAATCTTGTGACAGCAGCCACTGATCTGTCCCCAGACTTGTTCACAGAATCTGTAATGAGTCCAAGCGCTTCTTCCAGATGTCATATGTTCACTTTGCCTTCACCATCGACAGCTTCTGTCAAAAGACCGTTGATGACATTCGCAGTCGATGGCACCAACCTCTCCACATTGTAGACGGACAGGTAACCAATCATTCGCTCCACTCTCAGGCGCTGCACGAAGTCCAACAGTCGAATCTGGTTCTTGGATGTGACCGAATTGCATTCCACCATCACGATGTACATGAACATGTCCGCGTCCCTTGGCGCCACTCTTCTGTAGAAGGACAACCGCGACAGTCCGAACTCGTCCGAGAGGCTCATGTAGATGATCCGGGCGCCCGTCCAGTCCTTCCAGCTGTCCTCGAGGACCTCGCTGAAGTGGCTGTCCAGTTTCTTGAAGCCCATGAAGATGCAGGCCTTGTGCGAGACCAGGTCGTCTTCGGAAGAGGAGATCTTTTTCAGGGTGGTTGGGCAGGAGTACTTAATTTCGGAGTAGAGGCCTGAAACAAATTAGATACATGTTTGTATACAGCTCTGTTTAATAACAAATGCAAAACTGTAATGGCTTTTATAATAAGCCCTTGTTATACCGTGCTTCGTATTCGGATGTTTCGAAATGTGTATTTAGGGAAGAAAAAATTTTAAATTTTTTTTAATATATGTTTGTCAGTATAAATTTTAGCCCGACACATGGTCCAATGGGAATATGCGCAGCTGTCCTGCAAGAAAACTCGGGTACAAATCTGTGGGCGCTACAACTTGAAGTTCCTCGGCTTGCCGTACGCACTAATAATATTATATACTTCTGTTGTGTATAGTTATGTTAATTACATTCAACGTAGAGACTCTATGGCATCTATATTTGTGTAAAGCTTTCACGTCGACTGTCAGATTGCCTTCCAGACGTTTTCCCATTCAATATGAAAATGGCTAAATATTTTATGTTCTACTTATATCTGCCACAAAAATGGTATAAGGTTCACAACTGCTCCCCCACACAATAAAAATGTTAACAAAGCACTGCATATAGTATTAATGTCCTATTGTCGCCTTTTTTAAATCCCATTTATCATAATTCTTCTTCTTCATTGGCTCAACAGCCCCATGGTGGACCAAGGCATATTGGCTGATTACGATACAGGAAATGCTTTTCTTTTTACGGGGTTTTCTTTTTACTTGTCCTACGGTTTAAAGTGGATTCCGAACCACTACAGACATTAATGGTACCGCCGGGACTCTAACTCGGAACTTGTGACACCGAGGCCAGAGCGCTAGTCACTCGGCCATCAAGCTCCCATTTTTCCTACTTACCATTTTTAAAATAATCAACATTAAATTTGACATAAGAGTCCTGATGGCTGAGTAACTAGCGGTCTGGCGCTCGGTGCCACAGGTTTCGGGTTCGAGTCCCGGCGGTACCCTGGATGTCGGTAGTGGTTCGGAATCCACTTTAAACCGGTCTAATATGACTGCAGAACATTCGGCGTAGAGATGACAACCCTACCCTTTAAAAGGAAAACATCACGGGTCTCGAAATCTGCCAGTGGTCAGACGGCCTTTGCTCACTATGGGGCTGTTGCGCCACTGATGAAGATGAAGAGGAAATTAGACTTAACTGGAATTATAAATATAACTGTAACTGTAATGCATAAAATAATCAATTTTATAATTGACATAAAACCTCCGATTCAAAAGAGCGTGACAATTATATTAATATTGGATTTTTAAAAAAATAATCCTACTTAAAAATGCCACCCCATTATTCAAATATTTAAACTCAAATTTTTATTTTAAGAATATGTCAATGAATAGTAACGTGAAATAAAAAGAAATGTAGAAAATGATGAAGCCATTTTCAGTGTTAAAGATTCCCAAGATTCACCGCCCGTAGAAGTCAGGGCAGAATTTCATTTCTTTTACATAATAATCTCATATTTATTCAACTTTTAATCTCGTAGCCCAACAAACTGCATTTGTTTGACCGTAAGTAAAAGAAAATGTAAACGAAAACTTGAATTTTGGGAAAAATGTACAGCGAGCAAGTAATTTGGAAGGTAAACAGAAAGACTTAAAAAATGAATATACGCGGATGTTAAGGTATTGGTATAATGAAATTTTCAACTGTGCCTAGTCGTAAGGAAATAAGATGAGTAAACCTGAAATTTTGCGTCCAGTTTGTGTAAATTTGCAAGAAGTATATAAAAAAGCACGAACATAAATTCATTCAATTTTTACACTTTAAATAATAATATATATTAAAAAAATTGCGAGGGTCTTATGTACATATAACCGACATTATAGAAAAATGGCTGTGATTTAATAAAGAAAAGAAAAAAAAACAATTTTTTTCATTAATAAGAGATATTTTTAAAATAAATATTTATTTTATACTTCGAACTTTAACTGACAAAATTATTATTATTTTTTGAATACAGGAATATCCCATTATTGCTTCAGAGGACGAATACTGTTAGTAGCATGCTGTAGTTACAACTTTAAAGGCCTGGCTTAGTGGCAACCCGCGCCGCTGGTGAGCATTAGGACGGAGATTCAATCCACTGGTTGCATCGTTGTGGTTGCATCGTTGTCGTTGCATCGTTTCAAAAAATGAGAAGACTGGATGACGTTTGTGATATTCATCATCTTGCCTCGTGAGTCGGACTGTTGGGAGTTTCCCGGGTTTTCTCCCATTCGATAAGAAAATGCTGGGGAGTTTCCACTAAAAGACCTCCCGGTAGACCCTGCTCTCCTTCTTCAGCGTAATGGAGCCAAGAAGTCAGATTTCTATCTACGGGTGTTCCATCACAACAGAAGCTGCCCCCTTCTTCCATGAGACCACACGGATTCATGGACTTGGTCTAGATCTTGCTGGTGAGCAAGTGGGATAAGACAAAAAATTACTTTAAAGACGAGTAATCTCTAAAATGGTTCATTCTTGGATGGAGTTTTCTGTAATATGAGGTTTGGTTTGTCGCTCTACTGTCATTTTGTGCAAACGAGGGCTAAACGGACCGGGACCTACAATTTAACGTGGATTCGAACCACTCACAAACATTCATGCCACAGCCAGGATTCAACCTGAAGCCTGTGGTACCAATGGCCTGAGCGCTAGCCACTTGGCCACCAGGCCGCTGAGCGTTTCTAGAAGTAAGGGGTCTAAAGTCACGAATGCGTACATACAGCGCGGCAAGACAAGCTAGGCAAAGCAAATAGTGGACGGAAGGAGAAGTTGAGTGAAAGAGGACGATGGGTATTGAAGCGGATTGTGATGTCTCAAAAAAAAAAAAAAAAAAAAAAAAAAACTGCAACGAAAGTGACCGCAAAGCTCAATCAGCATCTGGATTCTCCAGTGTCAATCATTACAGTTAGAAGGCAGCTTTTACAGCAGAGCAGCAATTCCCAATTCCCGAGGTATAATGAGTTATTTTTTTCTTGTCGCATCTGTTAATGCCATACGTCACCTACAGTGGTTCCAATACCACAAAACCTGGACGATTGATAAGTGGAAGACAGTTATAGGATCAGATAAATAATCTTTCACACTTTTCCCCACAACAGGACGGGTGCACGTTTGGAGGACACCCACGCAAGCAGTGTATAAGCGTATGATTGTGATTGTCTCCTTCCAACTATCAAGCATAGAGGTCAATCTGTCAGGGTATGGGCAGCCATGTCGTGGTTTTCTGCTGGCTCAATAGTAACCCTAAAAGGAAGGATCATTGGAGAGAAATATAAAGTTTTAGCTGACCAGTTCAATCCTATGATTCGAATTTTGTTTCCTGCAGGAGATGGAATTTTTCAGAATTACAATACTCCTATTCATGCAACGGGGTCTATCCAATAATGGTTTAATAAGCACAACAAAGAAGTGAACATCTATCTTGGCCCACTAAATTCCCCAACCTCACTGAAACGTTATAGTCTATTTTAAAACGATTAATCCGGAATCGATATCCTCCACCGACATCTTTCCCGGAGCTTTCACAATATCTCCCTGAAGAATGTTTCAACATTCCTCTAAACACTATTCAGCACTTGTCTGATTCGATTACCATTCGAATTCAAGTTGTGTTACATGCCAAAGGCTGGCCTACGCCATATTTGCAATAGATTCCTTATAACTCTAGGGGGCTTCCATTATTTTGATAACCACCTGTATATATTGTAAATGTAAATTAACACGACTATTACTAGGCTCATCTTCAAAAACTAAAAAATAATCAAATGTTATAATAAAACACCTGGACATTCTTTCTTAATTTAACTTTTTTAAATTTTACGGTATAGTCCACCATAAATTAAATTGAAATGCTTATGTAAATTTATGCAGTTTTTATAGTTCCTTAACTTTTAAATTACGAAATTAAAATAGTAAACCAGATTAATCATGTATTATAAACAAATCTTTCATTTGCGTCAGTAATATATAAAAGGAATTTTATCGGTGCCTTTTTTTAATGACTTTTAAAACGATTTTTACCGCTGCCATTACCAGGAATAAAGACCTAAAAATCACATTCATTTGAAAGTATTAATTAAAAAAAGCATATACTGATGTAGGAAGGAAACACTGTAAAATACACTGACCTTGTTGAAGTTTGAACTCTTGACCCAAAGCAGCAGGATCTTGCAAAGACATGGGTGGTTTGTTGCCGTTCGGACACACCTCGGCGTAATGGATGATGGGATACATAACTGGAAACAAAATAATAGTAGTTAAATAACCAACATACAAAGTGTAAAAGCATGCCTACACATCTACTGATCGGCCCATGTGGACACAAATTGGTTAGCAATTTTGTAACAATACTATAATATGATACATATTAGTTGTGGGGTATCACTTTAATGATAGATGAATTGTGTTTTATTCTAATTTTTCCGATAGATGGCGCTAAGTACTTCAAGTTTATGTCTGAGTGAGATGTAATTTGTGGTGGATCATCATTCTTTCTGGGTTCTCATAATCATGGAGACATATAATGGCCATGATGTGGGTTAAGCCATTTTATGTGGGGCGATATGCATATATCCCATCCACGGTCATCAATTGGAACAATATAACACCGAAGCCCAGTAAATAATTATAATTTAGATGTTTTACAAATCATAATTAATGAAATTTTACCTAATATTAATGGTATTCAATCAAAAGTTCAATATTTTCAATTACAAAATTTTCGAACCTAGTCTGCAAGAGCTGCGAGAAATGGCCATGTGACTAGCGCTCGGTGCCACAGGTTTCGGATTGTATCCCGGTGGTGTCATGGATGTTAGTGGTTAGGAATCTATTTTAAACCATAGATCCCAGTCTAATATGACCGTACAACGTTAAACATAGGTTTGACAACTGTACCCCGTAAAAAGAAAAACCTCTCTTGTCTCTAAACTTGCTAGTAAGGCAGACGGCCTAGGCCCACCATAGGGCTATTGCGCCGATGATGATGATGATGATGAATGAATGAATGTGTTAATATAGTTTTCCGTTTTTAGGGGCTTTATTGGCGAGTGACTAGCGCTCGGTGCCACAGGTTTCGGGACGGAGTCCTGCCGGTGCCATGGAGGTTTGTAGTGGTTCGAAATCCACTTTAAACTGTAGGTCCCGGTCTAATATGATCATGGAGCGTTATGTGGGTAGTGTTAGTCGCATACGTATCGTAATCTTCAAGCTACAGGTGCCCCTGGGTAGTGATAACTGAGTAACAGCGTTCGTCGGTGCAGACCACATGGCTTGTCTTCTTTAAGGCTAGTTTGTATTGGGCTTCTCACAGGGACATGACCAATACGGCACAGTCCTCGACGTAATTAAAAAAAAACTTTAAACCGTAGAACCTGGCCTAATACGACTGTAGAGCGTTGGGCGTAGGGCTGACAACTCTACCCCGTAAAAAGACAACATCTCCTGTCTTTAAAGCTTCCAGCAGGCAGACGGCCTTAGCCCACCATGGTTGCGCCAACGATGATGATGAGTGTACCAGGTTTTTTCCCCAGTAATTTTTTATTAATTTTTTTATTTAATTTATTAACTCATTTATGACAGGAAATATATTATTGAAAACCATTTATGGAGGTAATATTTCACGCAGCACATAATGCGATAAATATGTCAGGCTAAAACTTTATCAAAACCGTTTATTCTAGAATTGACAAATGGCATACAGGAGTCATTAAAGTTTTTATCGCATTTAAATTTCAAAAACTAACGTGTTGTTGCCGAATTAAAAAAGAAAAAGAAAGAGGAATCGGAAAGCGATTAAGAATCGCAGACGAGAAAAATTCTGGAACGATTCCAAAATATACCGGGGCCCTATCGGCTTTAGAGTTTATAGAAGAATTGATTTTCAATCAAATAAACTGCGTACATTGCACGATATATTTGGTTAGGGAACTATAAATTGTGTTAATATTATAGCGCTTTACATAATCTATGAATTACAAAGCGCCCCATTAAATCATGTCGTGTATTAATGATGTTTTATTAACTTGAGAATAGTTGTAAAGGATTCATTAAATATGTAAACAACCTATTCATAAAGAAATATCGATCTAATTTAAATGTATTCGTTTCGTTATATTTGTATGATTTTCACAACATGTATATTTTCAATTTTAATTCTTCTAATTTCATCTGCTTGTTCCGCAGTGATAAAAGGTAAATCATAGATTTGGTTTGTCGCTCTATGGTTGTTTTTCAGCACGCTATAGACCGAGACTTACAGTTTAATGTAGATTCCGAACCACTACTATAATCTATATAGAATCACCAATATATATCACACCACATCACATCACATCACATCACATCGCATCACTGTACCTAGAATTGAGTTGCCCCTTTACAGTTTTGGAATGATGTGGGTGAGAAGTTCTGGGCTCTGTGACACTCTACAGTCATATGAGAGCGGGACTTACGGCTTAAAGTGGATTACTAACCACTACAAACATCCCAACCTTACAACACATCGCCGGGATTCGAACCCGAAACCTGTAGCACCGAGTGCCAGAACGCTAGTCATTCGGCCATCAGGCCCCAGGTTTACTATGGCAGTAAGAACGTTGAAAAACCGATAACACTACCCCGTAAAAGGAAAACATCTCTGTCTCGAAATCTGCCAGTAGGCAGACGGCCTTGGCACACCATTGGGCTGATGAATCTTACTTAACTACATAATTAATTTTACTCTTTTTATGCTGTATTTGTGAAAAATATGAATGACCGATATGCTCTTAATGTATGCAATACCTTTTCTTAATTTACTTTAAATGCTTAAAGACCACCCATTTTAAATAAGTTTTTGCTAAAAATTAAAACTGAATGACATAATAAATTCAATAAAATTTTTAGAAACAAGCACTATTAATTTTTGCACACGGTTCGCCATTTCAAGTAGCGCGCAGGCCCCACTGGGGCCCTATCTCCGATACGGGAGGATTTGGTAAGCCGGGAAACATTTAATTTACCCAAGGTAATTGATTAAAGATGTTAAAGTGAAAAAGGAAAGAGCTATAAAACGAGAAGACATGAAAAAGAGAGTTAATTGATTATAGTTGGATTTGAACTTGGGGAGAATTTAGATGAGTTAATAAGTAAAATTTTTTTTGGTATTTTAACATTAGTATCCAGCGAATATGTATCGATTTCTTGAATTACAGTGATTACAGAGAACGTGGCTATTGAAGAATTGGCAAGAAAGTATTTTCTTAGATTATTTAAGAATAATGTAACATTTCGGCTTATAACGGCTTCAAGAAGAGGGTCACTTTCAGGTTCATGGGAACACATTTAAATGTAATTTACAAGCATTACTTCTATATACAGAATTCTATTTACAAAATAATGAAAATTAAAGATATAAATTAGATACACAAGTGCATTTCACTCCTAGGACGGTGTTTTCTGAGTCCTCTAATCTAAAGAATCAAGTCCAACCGGTCTGTGGCAGACCTTAATTATCTCATGGTGTGATATACGAAATGACAAAAGGGTTCACTTTGTAAACAGGCGGAATCTCTGGTCTGTCGAATTCCTTTCAGAAAAAGAGAAAAACAACACTTCTTATCGACTCGTCGCAGAGCACTCTTCTTCTCCCAAAACCTCCTTTTAAGAAAATCCTTCAAGAGTGGGTGAGGGGGATCTCAGCTTCCCTCACTTCTCATTGTAGTAGACACTCTCTCAGCACATGGTCTATCAACAATCAAGATGCAACAATTCATGGTGTAGTCCATACTCCGTCTGTAATTATTTCGATGTGTAAAAGTCGCACAGACAATCGGAGCAACCATTTTAGAAGATCTCATTATCCATGACACTGAATATCTGCTATCAGATTTGAGTGACATGTTGTTCTCATTAGTATAAACACTACTTGCATGTTATATGACTACCCACAATACTGCTTATCTGCCGTCAAATTTGAGTGACAGATTGTTATTATGTACTTGTCAAAGAATATACATTCCTCTCTCCTGTTAACGAAATACTACAACTCTTCCCGTGGGAAAAATGCTACAGTAGGCAGTATAATGGCACTGCGAATCACTATGTTAATCCTAAATCACCTTACAAATAATAATTTGTCTGAGTATTAAATTTTGTTGGGCTTCACGGGACTTGATGTGTTAGCCGGCTGCGTAAGCCACACATGGAGCATATATACGTGATAATAGGTCGCAGAACGTATTACCTTTTGTATAAGCAAAACAATAATTAAGCGCATTTTCTTAATTATAGGACTGATGATGATACAATTTCTACTTCAAACTAATGCTAATAGAATTTTTGATAAGAATATCATCAATCTCTGATGGCCAAATGTTAGACAAATACAGTTTTATGCTACGGAGAAGTATCGCTAAGACAGTTACAGATTTTTGAAATAGCTGAAACAATGTCGCAGGCTAACTGACTTAACTATAGGTCTTGTCAATGGAGCTGGTGGACTTATAATGAAAATTAAAAGACCACATCTTTAATGAGATCAAATTAAATGCCAATGCCAATTCTCAATACCAATTGCAATACAAATTTTAAAAACTCACAAGCTGGTTGATTCTTGCCATCAAAGATTACAATGTCTCTTAATGTATCTATATCGGCTCTGTTGTTGTAACATATGGTCTTATTGGAAATCATCAATCCGTTACAATGAGGGACACACACAAAGAAAGAACAAGCAGAACAAAACATACAGCAAGACAGCAATCGATAATAAGTCGGTCTCACACACCACAAAAAATGAAAGGGGGCTCTATCGGCTCTAATAGACCCAACTTTTGATTCATTTCCAAGGTTTTTGTCACCTCTAAGAATAGATCTTTCTCTTTGGGGGGGGGGGGGCAATATTACTCGTGTCCGTGGCATACCATAAGCCACACTTGCCCCCTGGGTGGAGCTAAATGAGTAAAGGCGGATCGGACATCTTTTGAAATGTCCAGGACAGAACAGAGAAACTCAGCGTCAAGGAGAAGTCTTACAACTGTATTGAGAAACCAGAAGCCTCATGCACTAAAAAAAAGTGTTTACCCCCTTTATTTACTCTCTCCTCCCCCTTTGACCTTTTGTGATGTGTCAGATCGACTTACTGTCTTGCTGTATGTTTACTTTGTTCTGCTTGTTCCTTCTTAGTGTGTGATCCTTATTGTAATGGATTGATTTCCAATAAAGCCATATGCTACAACAAAATAGATCTCGGATTTCGTTCTATCCAGTATATTTCGTTCTATTCCATTGGATTAGGATAATTCCTGTTGGCATATTGCCTTTTTTCTCTATTATACATTACTCTCTACAAAAGAAAAATAATATTAAGACAGTAAAGCGGACTTACAGTGGACCTATAGGCTTGAGTGACGTCGGCTTACACACTATTGAACCGAAATCTATATAATTTCCTCCAAAATACAATTACAGTTGAAAGAAACATGATTCCTACTCCTTGGCACCTAAGTTGGTGGTTTAATTTCATGACCAAGTTCGTCATGAAATTAAACCACCACCGAGATACGAGCAGTCAAACTGCTCTCGGATTAATTGAATCCAGACGCGTGGATGCGTGCAGTGGTTCGGAATTCACTTCAAACTGTAGGTCGCGGTCTAATAGGACTGTAAAAGCGTTGGGCGTAGGGCTGACATCCCTATCCCGTAAAAAGGAAACATCTCCTGTCTTGAAACCTATCAGTAAGCAGACGGCCTTGGCCCACCACGGGACTGTTGTGCCAATGAAGAAGAAGAAGAAGAAGAAATAAATGTAATTGACTCGTTCCACCTCCTCATCCAAAAAAAAAAACATGATAATTTTTTATAATAATGTATTTGTAATGAACAAATATTGCATGCAAACAAAATAAAACCAATCTATGCATGAATACAAAAGATAATCTAAAGAAAGAAGCATATGTGGATCCAGCATATTAGTAAGTGGTATTAATTTTTTCTTTCCTTTCCCCCTAGCTTTTATTACTTTTATCTGTAGGACATTTTAATTGAAACCTCGCTAAGGATCTTTAAATCTACTACCCAAGCAAAAAAATCAGCTTCCCAAAACGTGGCTCATTCTCATTTGCTAAGTGTACATTGTGTGGACTTTGACGGAGGGAAATGAGATAATTAATATTTGAAAAGTTCGACAGCAGAATACCGACTCATCCTTTTTCCAGCACCAAGTTTGAATCATGTGCAAAATATATTTGAAAAAATATCTTCCGGTTATCTTTTTTTACTGTATGCGCAAGACTCGGGAAATTGAACAGATTGTTGTAACAACACTGAAGCAAACTCGTATCTCAAATACTGGCTCATAAAGGCAAGCAAAAACAATTGGCTTAATGACTGCTCGTATCTAAAAAAACTCGTATGTTGGTACACTCGTATCGTGAGGTTTCACTTTACTTTAATCATGAGATCCAACAGTTGACAAGATGAATGGACCGCTGTAGATCATGCAGATTATGTTATCAAAAAAAAGTTTTTAGCAGAGCAGAATCACTAAATGGATTTAAAATAAGAATTGGATAGCACAAAAGCACTGGAGTAACAACAATTCTTTAAAACTTGAAATATTAGAAGAAATGGAGTTTAATGTTTAATATAGTTATATTAAGCTATATAAAATAACAGTTGTGTATAAAAAAATAAATAATATTATTTATATTATATATTATTAATATATTATTTTCTGTTCTATATAAAATAATATAATTATATTATTTTATGTAGAACACTGTTTAATATAGTTTAAACTCTCTATGGACCGAATTTTTTTCTTAAATATAAAAAAAAATTATGCAACAGAAAATCAACAATTATAAACCTATATATGCAGATTAAAAAAAAAGTTTAATCAGTTTACTTTTACGAAAAGTTAACCAATTTTAAGAAAAGTTTAACCAATTTTATTTTTTACGTAAAAACAGCAAAAAAAAAAAAAAAAAATTTCTTTTTGTAAAACAAGCTCTTATTTTAAACACGTAAGATAATTACAGAACTAAAAAGATGCTAATATAAAACTAATCAATCCATCATCATCGTTGGCACAACAACCCCTTGGTGGGCCAAGGCCGTCTCCTGTGGTCTGATTTCGTGACAGGATTTCTTTTTACGGGGTAGGGTTGTCGGTCCTACTCCCAACGCTCTTACACTCATAGTAGACCAGGGCTGAATGATCAAGCGTCTAGCTTTCTGGCACTCGGTGCCACAGGTTTCGGGTTCGAGTTGCGTCGTCATCGTGGTGTAGTGGTATGGAATCCACTTTAAGCTGTAGGTGCCGGTCTCATATGACTGTGGAGCGTCGCAGAGCCCAGCCAGCCTTCTCTTCCACGCCATTCCCAAACTGTATAGGAGCAACTCAGTTCTAGGCATAGTGAGGAGGCTTGATGAAGTAGTCATAGTAGACCGGGACCTACGATTTCAAAGTGAATTCCGAACCACTAAAAAAACTATGGCACCACCAGGATTCGAACCGGTGGCATCGAGCACCAGAGCGCTAGTTAAGTGGTTGGGTTTGATTTCGTTTGTCGCTATGGTCATTTTGTGCATACTTTAGGTTAGTTAGACCGGGACCTACAGCTTAATGCGGATTCCGAACCACTCACATACATCCACGCCACCGCCTTGATTCGAATCTTAAGCCTATGATATCAAAGGCCAGAGTGCGAGCCAATGAGCCCTCTAAGGTCAATTAAGTGAGATTAAGAGATTAAATAATCCCTTTACAAAAGTCATCCTACATTTTATATCACGAATATTAAAATATGGAAAAAAAAATATTCGTGATATAAAGTGTAGGATGACTTTGTAAAAATATGATATATATGGGGATAAATATCAAAATTCGAAACTCGATTATTTACCCCAAAAGTGTAAGCCCTTATCTTTAAATTGGTTTACATTTTATGAATATTATAGTTTTATATTAGAAGTTAAATACTATAGAATTAAATCATTGTTTTTTTTTATCTATTCGTTTCAACTCAAAGCTATCAACGCTGTGTGATTCCAAACTTAATCGTACACGAAAATGGACGGCGAGATGCCTTCGAAACTATAACAAACACACCATAAAAAACAGCGTGAGATCCAAAAATGATGATAGACCAATTTAATAAATCCCTGGCGTCCAATATACGAGCCATTTTTTCCATTATTATTTTGTTCAGCGCTGTCCATTATGGAAAAATGGGCACATGAATAATCAATGAGGTTGTGGCGAGATAACCTCAGCAGGAAATAAGTATGGATGTTCCTCGGGAAGAGAAGTAATAAATATGAGCTCGGGAGGTTGCAAGGTTAATGCTATACATTTATATATAGTAACTGCGTCACGTAAGAAGGAGGGGGAGATAGTGATGCCTTACGTTTTGAGGATATTGAAAAAGAGAAGGCCTTGTATTGAATTTTACATTTTGTTTCCGCTTGATAGAAGGATTTTTATGGATGGGAAGTTGAATTAATTTTCTTTCTCACTTTTGTTACTTGCTTGGTTTGGTTTTGTCGCTCTACGGTCATTTTGTACATACTTTAGGGCTTAATTTAGGTGGGACCTGCTGTTTAATGCGGATTCCGAACCAGTAACAAACATCCATGCCACCGCCAGTATTCGAACCTGACGCCTATTATACGCCAAGGCCAAACCGCTAGTCAAAATGGCCATCAGGTCGCTATGTTATTTGCATTACCCATGTTAAACTCATTCAGTGGCAGTGCACTCACAAATAACACACAAGTTAGATTCCGTTGGCTTGGTTTGTCACTCTACGGTCATTTTGCGCACCCTTTAGGCTAACTTTGATCGCGACCTAAAATTTAACTGGAATTCCAAATCACGGCCAGGATTCTAATCTGAAGCCTGTGGTACCAAAGGGGAGAGCGCTAGCCAATTGGCCATCAGGCCGCTAGATTCCGTTGGTAGCATGTGCTACAGTTATTGTTTGGTGGGAAAAAAGGATTAGATTCTGGTGGCAACTGTTACTGAGAGTCTGCCATCGATGGACGGACATAACAATTGCTGATTTGAATGCATTTCTAAACGCATTATCTTACCCATACCGTTTTAAAGCCTTATCACATGGACTATTTTTCACCGTGCAAAGCCTTCAGCAAACAAGGGTCGCCACCAGTGAAACTTATTTGTAATATAGAACACTTTTGTCTTGTATTGCTTAAATGTGTAAATCGTTTTGATTCAGCACAGATGAGCGCCAAGGAAATTTAGGTTAATCATAAAGTGATCACGTTATTTCTTTTTTTTTATTTGCTGCATTGAAAGAATTATAAAAGTTTCTGTTTTGATAAGACTCATAGACAACGACATTGTGCACCATCATAAAGGGGACAACAACAGTCTCTCGTCCCATCTTTATCTGTTTTCATGTATATCAGTCAAATATATTGCATATTATTTATTTTCTTGCATTGCATTCCTTGCATTTTTTTGCTTGCAGACTCTATGTTCGAATCCAGGCTGTAGCACGGATGATTGTGAGTGGTTCGGAATCCACTTTAAACTGTAGGCCCCGGTCCGTTTAGCCCTCATGTGCACAAGATGACCGTAGAACGTCAAACCAAACAAAACCCAGCAAACAGCGGCCTTTTGGCCGATCTTGTCTTTGGTACCACAGGTTCCAAGTTCGAATCCTGGCGGCGGCATCAATGTTTGGGAGTGGTTCGGAATCCACTTTAAACTATACGTCCCGGTCTGTTTAGCCCTCGTGTACATAAGATGACAGTACAGCGACAACCCCCACCCTCAGAAAACAAAGGCACCATTTCACCAAAAATCAGGATACTTTAAAATTGTTTTTCTTTGGACATACTTTAAGTGCATAAATGGAATTGTTTATTTATGTAAATCTTTGTGATTACATTTTGTTTATGTGAAGAAGGATCCTTATGATAAAGATATGCTTGACAAAAATAACCTTTAAGTTTTTTTTTTATATATTTAAATGGATTTGACACTGTGTTTAGAATTCTGCACCGAAAAATTGAAGACGCATTTGCAAAAACATCCTTTCAAAGAATTGTTGAATATCTCCAGTTTGTCTTTGTTTAGCTGAAGAAAAAAAAAACATGCATCTAGCGTAAACAAAACCTATAGAAATGCAAATTTCTGGATCAAAAGAATGCATTTCCATCTGTTTATCTACTTCACAAAAAAAAAAAAAAAATTTAAGATCCATCGTGGTTGAAATTTTTTGAAATAAACACTTTTCAAAATAAAAAAAAATGTATGTATATATTTTCGTGGAATTTTTTCTCTTGGTAAAATAAAAATGCAAAATAGCACAAAAGATTCGAAGTAAAGGTTCTTTTGAACTTTTATCAGTTGCGAAAATGAGATTCTTTTTTCTCTCTCTTTTTGCAAGAGTTGTAGAAGTAGCCATAATCTTGAATCCGTACGAAAATCCTTTTTATCTCGAATGTTATACGAAAGATTGATAACGAAAATATCCAACTACAGCTTTTCGTAAAAAAATGTTCAAAAGAAAAGTTTTAATGTAAGAAAATCATGAAATGGTTATTCAGACAGAAAAAGATTATTTTAAAATCTCATATTTAATAACAATCTTATGATATAAGTAAAAATAATTTGGGATGCTTTAGATGTATTCTAAAGATTAAGAACATTTAAGATACAAATACAAACCAGATAAAAAAAATGACAGAAATAATTTTGAAAGAATATTTTTGAGGCTTTTATTGAAAAATAAATTGAGGACAATAAAAAAAGCGTTGAAAAAAGGCATAAAATGTATAGAACATTTTGTTCAACTTTTTCAAAATATTTAAATGAATATTTTAAATATGGCTCAGTGGCAACGCGTGCCGCTGTTGAGCATTAGAACAGAGTTTCAATTCGATGGCGACATTGTTGTAGACACTGTTTCAAAGAACGAGGAGACTCGATGGCGTTTGTGATGTTTAGCATCTTGCCTCGTTAGTTGGACTGCCTGGTAAGATTCCCCCCCATACGATACGCTGATACGACATAGTTCTCCCTAAACCTCCTCCCGGAAGGCATTGTCCTCCTTCCTCAGCAATACGGAGGCAAGCCAGACTTCTACCTACGGGTGCACCGTCACAACAGAACTTTCCATCCTTCCATGTGACCACATTTTCCATAGACTTGGTCTAGATGCTACTGTCGACCAAGTGGGATAATAAACAGCATATTATTACCCACTGTTATACCATACTTCGCAGAAATGTCAACGTTACCTAGGATATTTACTATGGTTACATCCCTTTTGTGTGTGGGCCTGAATGGCCGAGTGGCTAGCGCTCTGGCGCTCGGTACCACAGGTTTCGCTTCGAGTCCCGGTGGTGCCATGGATGTTTGTAGTGGTTCGGAATCCACTTTAAACAGTAAGTCCCGGTCTAATATGATCGTAGAGCTTTGCGGGGGCATTGTTATTCCACGTCCGTGGCTTATCTTCAAGTTACACGCGCCCCCTAGGTAATGCAACGGGAGTAACGTCTGTGCAGCGCCTGCCTTAAGGCATCCATGATCAAGCTGTCTAACAGTGTTTGCCAGCTGCATTATAAAGATAAAAAAAACTTCACTTAGCAAAATATAACTTTGTTCACATCCCTTTTGACCTTTTCCATGATTGAATATGATTGGTGGTTTATTCAGTTTATTTTAAATTAACTCTAAATGATCAGCAAGATATTATAACTCAAAATGAAACTGTTCAGATTATCATGCATCATTTAAATTAATCAGTTTATTGAAATGCAATCATAACTGAATGGAAATAGTTAATTTATTAATGGAAAAATGATCAAACATTTTATGTAATCACTGTAATGGTTTGCCTGTTTTTCAAAACTCTCTTTTTTTCGTCTGGTTCATAACAAGTGAATTCTATTTAGTTAATGAAATATATTTAAATTAGACTTGTTTTGATAACAGCTAGATAATAAAAGCCGCATTAATCTGCTTTTTCGTGAAAAAAATTGAGTGTTTTTGATATTTCTAGATTTAAAATCGATTTTAGACCAATAAGAGTGTAACTAGGGGGCAAATAGCAATGAGACTGACCTTCTAGTGTACAAATTTCGGGTTCGAGTACCTGTAGTGCCATGGATGTTTGTAGTGGTTCGGAAATAACTTTAAACCATAGGTCTCGATCTAATATGACTGTAGAGCGTTGTGCGCAAAGCTGATCACCAAACCAAGTATAAAAAAAAGAAAACTTCTATTGGGGTCTGATGGCCGAGTGAGTAGCGCTTTGTGTCACACGTTTCGGGTTTGAGTCCCGGCTGGGCAATGGACGTTTGTAGTAGTTGGAATTCACTTTAAACTGTAGGTCCTTATCTAATATGACTGTAGAGAGAAAGGCGCAAGGCTGAAAACCCTACCCCTTAGGGCTATCAGCTTTGCGCCCATCTCTCTACAGTCATATATCTATACTGTAAAAAGAGACACCCCATTTATTGGGGCTTGATGGCCGAGTGACTAACGCTCTGGCGGTCAGTGCCCCAGGTTTCCAGCATGAGTCCCGGCAGTGCCATAGATGTTTGTAGTGGTTCGGAATCCTCTTTAAACTGTAGGTTCTGATCGAACAAGACTCTAGAACGTTGGGCATTAGGCTGACAACCCTACCCCGTTAAAAGAAAGCATCCAATGTTTCGGAATCTGCTTGTAGGCAGAGGGCCTTGGCCCACCATGAGGCTGTTGAGCTATTGAAGAAGAATAGTGTAGTTATCAATAATATTATTCTTACTAATTAAAGTTTGTATTCGTCAAAAAGATCTTTCATGTTATTTTCTTTTATCTTTAAATTACTTAGAAAATGCAATTCTTATCAGCAACTGTAATCGATAACCTCCCCCATGTTTTAAAGCCATTTGTCCCTTGCACCATATTAAGAAGATAAAAAAAAATAACAATAATTTAGACTCAAAACAAATCGCTCAGGTTGGTATCCTAGCAGTGTTAGTGGTTCGGAATTCATGTTAAAGTACAGGTCCATGTCTAATTAGCCCAAAGTGTGGGCAAAATGACCGTAGAGCGTTTCGGGTTCGAGTTCCGGCGGTGCTATGGATGCTTGTAGTGGTTCGGAATCCACTTTAAACCGTAGGTCCCGGTCCAAATAGGATCGTAGAGCGTTGCGGGGGCATTGTTACTCCGCATCCGTGGCTTATCTTCAAGTTACACGCGCCCTCTGGGTAATGCAAAGTGAGTAACGTCTGTGCAGCGCTTGCCTTAAGGCATTCAAAACCAAGCTGTCTAGGTGTTTGCCAGCTGCATTAGAACAAAAAGAAAAAAAAAACTATTTTTTAACACGAAATCTGTTCCTCGAATCTTTATTATGTCTAAAAATTCATTTTCTTTAAAGATGAGCAAATAATTTAAGGAATTAAAAAAAAAAAAAAAAAAAAAAAAAAAAAAAACAAGGATAGATATCTAAATAAAAAAAAGGTACAAATCCTCGCACCAATTTATTGACTTTTCGCCATTTCTAACGCATTGTGCTAATAAATATTTCTGAATATGCAATTGAATAATGGAACTGCATTTCGCTAATACTACCAACCTCCAGTGATTAGTAGAGGATTAAAGCCTCATTAAAATTGAATATTCTCCAATATTAACGCTACAGAAGCGATGTCGGACTCAACCCATGCATGTTTATTTAGTTGAAATGCAGTGGGAAGGATTACACGCGGCGCATAACTTAAAGGAGAACTTCCCCAATCCATAATTTAAGTTGCGTTACCCTATTAGGCTTCCGACTATTTGATATAAATGCATATGAATGATTAGCAATTAGGATTATACGGATATGTAGATAAATAAATTAAAATTGCTAAATATACCAGGAAGCATTATTATAAATCATCTAGAGATATTCCTCTACCTTTAAACAACAGGTTGCAGTCGTATACAGTCTATTGATGTTGATGTTGCAGTATCCCCTGATGAGTACAAGAAAATCAATTATCGTGGTGCTCCGCAATAATATTGGCTATGTTGATTGCCAGCTCGGAGTATAAATCCTCTTACGAGGGAGGGTCCAGACAATGCATGGCGGCTACAACAGCTGGGCAATCAAAGACAGGATGGTTTGGTTTGTCGTTCTATGGTTATTTTGTGCATACTTTGGGCTAATTAGACCGGGACCTACAGTTTACTGTGGATTTCGAACCACTCACAAACATCCATGCTACCGCCAGGGTTCGAACCTGAAGCCTGTGGTACTAACGGCCAGAGTGCTAGCCAGTTGGCCATCAGGCCGCCATCATATTGAGAAGATAAAGAAAACAATTTAGACACGAAACAAAATGTCATTTTTATTTAACTAACAAATTAAAGTGTTTTACAAACGAAAATATGAAGAGGATAATATTTTTTCAACAGCAATTCTGTTTCTCAAATCATTATTCTTTCTAAAAATTTATTTTCTTTAAAGATAAACAAACAGTTTAAAGAATTAAAAAAAAGTGTTAGATATGTAAATAAAAAAAATGTACAAATCCTCGCACCAATTTATTGACTTTTCGCCATTTCTAACGTATCGTGCAAATAAATATTTCGGAATATGCAATTAAATAATGGACAGCATTTCGCTAATACTACCAACCTCCAGTGATTAGTAGAGGATTAAAGGCTCATTAAAACTGAATATTCTCCAATATTAACGCTAGAGAAGCGATGTCGAACTCAACCCATGCATGTTTATTTAGTTGAAATGCAGTGGGAAGGATTACACGTGGCGCATAACTTAAAGGAGAACTTCCCCAATCCATAATTTAAGTTGCGTTACCCTATTAGGCTTCCGACTACTTGATATAAATGCATATGAATGATTGGCAATTAGGTTATTCGGATATGTAGATAAATAAATTAAAATTGCTAAATATACCAGGAAGCATTATTATAAATCCTCTAGAGATATTGCGCTACCTTTAAACAACAGGTTGCAGTCGTATTTGCATGTTGATGTTGTTGCCGTATCCCCTGATGAGTACAAGAAAATCAATTATCGTGGTGTTCCTATTGGCTATGTTAGCTAATGTTAGTTATGTTGATTGTAAACTCTAGTATAAATTCTCTTCTGAGGGAGGGTCCAGACGATGCATGGCGGTTGCTACAGCTGGCCGATGGAAGACATGATGAGGAGTAAGCTTGATATCAGGACAGTTGTCCATTTTTTGGTATTTTTTAACGCCATCGGCAGAAATGTTCATATTTTTGTGGTGCTTCACACTTAATCTTGTGAGAGTTAGTAGCTATTTTTATGTTTACATTTAATTCTGTAATTTAGTATTAATGTTAAAAGGAATTATAAGTTTAGATTTTGGCCAGGCATTTGCATCTGCAAGAAAGTAGGAATGACAGTTTGATTCAGACTGCTATTTGTCTATTTAAACCCTTTAAAGGATCAGTTTTTTTTTCTTCAAATTTTTGTTTAAAAACAAAGTTTCTTTTTACTAATATCGAAAATAGAATTATGATTAATACGTTTTTATTTCGATTTGTTTATTTTTTCTCATTGAAATTCAAATATAAATTTAGCAATTCAGATTGAACATGAACTCGCATCTCTGATTTACCACAAGAACTTTCATACGATATAGCGCTGCTATTGTCACTTAAAATGCCGTTATGTTAATTTTTATTCCTTTCGAAATAAAAATAATAACAATAAAGAAAGGGAGCCAATTTTTGTTTTGAGTTATGAAAGACATTGAGTAAAATATCTGCAAAACAACGTAAAAAAATGGGGGAATGATTGTTGTCAGATGTACAATATCACTAGGGAACTCGTATTGGCTTAGAATAATGCAAAATAGCCTAAATACTTATTTTACTCCAGAATTAAAAATTATTTTCTGCACGAGTTGTGTTACGAAATGATATAAATATGAGATACTACTATACTAGCAATAAATAATTTGTTTAAGGGTTTAATATTTGTTAGCAGGTTAATGTAGAACGTCAGCCAGTCAGAAGCCTGTTTTTCTGTACCATTGCCTGACGATCCTACAGTCGCTTTAAATCTAAACATCATCCAACTCCCCAGCACCAAAATTCTACAGAACTCCGGTAAGATCACATTTTAACCAATGGAAGACTTGGATTTATACAAAATCGTTTGAAAAATTAAGATTTTGGTGGAAATGGCGTGAAAAAACAAGTTCTTTCCACTGTCTATCCGTGTACAGTTTTCGGCGGGAATCCAATTTAGTTCCACAATTTGATTGCTGAACATCTGTATTGAACCCCGTGTTTCATTCATGTATGCCACGAACAGTCTACTGATGGACAGTGCGGGAAGAACATGGCATTCGCGTGTCGCGTGGGAGAAAGCACAAAAAACTTCCATCAGGTGGCATGATTATCGATACGAGACGTGTTATTCACTTTATCATAATCGTTATAGAGTATACCTGTTTCTGCAACGGCTGTAACAGACGCCGCCAGCAGATTTGAACACGAGTCCTCCTCAGCACTAGCTGTGTACATTATATTGAGCCACAAATTGGCCTATCCACGAGCGGTTCACTAACTAGAAGAAAGAGGGAGCAAGATAATTGTCATTAAGGGTGGATTTTCGGGGTAAGAGGTAACAGAAAGCTTCCCCCTAGAAACTTGACTATGTGTGAATTCACACAAGCTGTAATAATCACTTCAAATTTCTACGTTTTTCAAAATAAATACTGCAATGCATGCACTCTAGGGATTCGAATCTACACCCTCTTGACCATTAGTTTGTTATCTACCTCAATGGGCCCTGAAAGGTGCAATAATTTGCCTGAGGGTGATTTCGAATTTGTAATATTAAATAAATAATAATTGTTAAAATATTAAAATACTTAGCAAATTCATCATCATCATTGGTGCAACAGCCCCATGGTGGGCCAAAGCCGTTTGCATACTGGCAGATTCCGTAATATATGTTTCCTTTTTACGGCGTAGAGTTGCCAGTCCTACGCCACCAATCTACAGTCATATTAGAGCGGGACCTACGGCTTAAAGTGGATTTCAAACTACTACAAACATTCATGGCACCGCCGGAACTCGAATCCGAAACCTGTGGCACCGAGCACCAAAGTGCTAGTCACTTGGTCATCAGGTGCCTTAGTTCTATTTTAGTTAACAAAAATAAAATTAGTGAAAAGATGGTTATTTTACTAGGCTATCAGGCCCCATTTGGTAAATTCAAGTCTTGAAAATATATATGGAAAAACGTTTTTGAAGTATTATGATACTGTTATCTATAATGTAGAGTTCAAATATTAACATTTTTTTAATTTCATTATTTAATAAATTCCCCCATCTCCAGTTTTTGACACGACGCCAAATTTCGTACGAAAGTTTGCCAAAGTCCAGGTTAATAGATTCAAGAAATAACAGACAAAACATTAATCACGCACCACCACCAACAAACTGCAATGTATCGATTCGCAGTGGTTATTTGGCACTCTTTCAGCAGCGGAACCCACTACCATAGACAACGGTATCTTTTGCCAAAACCGAACACTAATGGCATTAGAAAACGCGGAAGATGACTACAGATTTTCCACATTTTTTTTACTTCCCAACCCTATAACTCGAGAGCCGAATATCTACATAATGCACTATTACGGCGATAAAGGAAATAAACAGTTCCTATGGGATGAGATAGAAGAAAGGGGAAAAAATAGAGGTGAGTATCATAAATTTAATGGTTCCGTACACCGAAGAAATAATGTTGCCAAATAGATTTGGCAGCGTGTCAAGTATCGTTTATCTTCCAGTGCGCGAAAGAGATACGTTGGATGGGAAAACAAATCATTCCGCTGTTTCAATATTGAAGATGGCACTAAAAATGAAAGATGCATAAAAAATATAAATATATTAATGAATTTATATTCATAATGTTCATTTGATGTATTGAAATATAAAATGTATATTTTTTCTATACTGTTTTCTATATCAATGCTTACTTATTTTCATGTTTAACCAGTAGTGTCAAATATTACGATTTTGTTCATAATAATTAAGAATTCGGGGCAAAAATCATATAAATATGGATGATATTTGGTTTGGTTTGTCGCTCTATGGTCATTTTGTGCACACTTTGTGCTAATTAAGCCGGAACCTACAGTTAAACGTGGATTCCGAATCACTATCAAGCATCCATGCCACCGCCAGAATTCGAACCTAAAGTATGTGGTACCAAAGGCCAGAGCGCTAGCCAATTGGCCATCTGGCCGCGTTGAAAAGCTGACGACCCTACCCCATAAAAAGAAAATATCTCCTGTCTCGGAATCTTCCAGTAGGCAGATAATCTTGGTCCACCATAGGGGTGTTACCAATGAAGAAGAAGAATAAACCCAAATACTACCATTAAAAACTAAATCTAACAATTTTGGTTGGTTTGTCGCTCTAGAGTCATCTTTTGCACACTTTAGGTTAATTAGACCTAAAATTTAACGTGTATTCCGAATCACTAGCACATATCCATGCCACCGCCAGGATTCGAACCTGAAGGATGTGGTACCAAAGGCCAGAGCGCTAGTCAATTGATCAGGACACAGAAGGTGAAGGGAGGAAAAGAGGGGTTATTGTCATCTGGGTAGAATTTTGGGGTAACAGAAAACTTCACCCAAGAAACTTGACGACTATCTATGTGAGAATTCACACAATAATCACTTCGACTTTCTTCGTTTTTTAAAATAGTGACTGCAATTCTCGCTCTCTATGAATTCGAATCTACAGTATTAGTATTTCTGCTTTTTTACTTGCTCAGATTGGTGCAATAATTTATCACAAAAGGATTTCGAATTTGCAATATAAAGTAAATAATAATCTTGGAAATATTACAATATTTATAAATTCTAGGCTTAAAAATGAATACGGAAAAATGTTTTTGAAATATTATGATACTGTTCTCTATAATGTAGAGTTAAAGTCTTTACATTTTTTTTATTTCACCATTTATTAAATTCCCCCATTGCGGTTTTTGACACGACGCCAAATTTCGTGCGAAAGTTCGCCAAAGTCCAGGTGAATAGATTCAAGAAATGATAGCCAAAACATTAATCACGCACCACCAACAACAAACTGCAATGCATCGATTCGCAGTGGTTATTTGGCACTCTTTCAGCAGCGGAGCCCACTGGAATAGACGAGAGTATCTTTTGCCAAAACCGAACACTAATGGCATTAGAAAACGCGGAAGATTACTGCAGATTTTCCACATTTTTTTTACTTCCCTGCCCTATAACTCGAGAGCCGAATATCTACATAATGCACTATTACAGAGATAAAGGAAATAAACAGTTCCTATGGGATGAGATAGAAGAAAGGGGAAAAAATAGAGGTGAGTATCATAAATTTAATGGTTCCGTACACCGAAGAAATAATGTTGCCAAATATGCTTGGCAGCGTGTCAAGTATCGTTTATCTTCCAGTGCTCGAAAGAGATACGTTGGAGGGGAAAACAAATCATTCCGCTGTTTCAATATTGAAGATGGCACTAAAAATGAAAGATGGATGCAAATATAAATATATTAATAGATTTATATTCATGATAGTAGTACATTTGATGTATTGAAATATAAAATGTGTATTTTCCCTATACTTTTTACACAATGCTTACTCTTTTTCGTATTTAACCAGTAGCGCCAAATATTACGATTTTATCCATAATAATTCAGCATTTATGGAAAAAATTATATAAATATGGATGAGATTTGGTTTGGTTTGTCACTGTACTGTCATTTTGTGCACACTTTGGGTTAATTAGACGAGGATCTACAATTTAACGTGGAACCACTAACAAACATGCGCCTGAATTCGAACCTGAAGCCTGTGGTACCAACGGCCAGAGAGCTAGCTAATTGGCCATCAGGTCGCCACTCTGTTTGATAATGATTTCGAATTTGCAATATTAAGTAAATAATACTCGTTTAAATATTAAAATATTTAGTAAATTTATCGTCATCATTGGCGAACAGCCCCATGGCGGGCTAAGGCCGTCTACTGACAGATTCCGAAACATGAGGTATTTTCTTTTTACTGTGTAGGGTGTTAGCCTTACGCCCCCGTACTGCAGTCACATTAGACCGGGATCTACGGCGTAAAGTGGATTCCGAATCCCTACAAGCAATCATGGCACCGCCAGTACTCGAATCCGAAACCTGTAGTACCGAGCGTCAGAGCGCTAGTCACTAGGGCTAATCACATCAGGCCCCATTTAGTAAATTCAAGCTCTGAAAATGTATACGGAAATTTTTTTTTTTGAAATATTATGATACTGTGTTCTATAATGTAGAGCTCAAGTTTTCTACACTGTAGAGCTTAAATTTTTAATATTTCATAATTTATTAAAATCCCCCATTCTAGTTTTTGACGCGACGCCAAATTTCGTCCGAAAGTTCGCCAAGGTCCAGGTGAATAGATAGACAAAACATTAATAGCCAAAACATTAATCACGCACCACCAACAAACTGCAACGTATCAATTGGCAGTGGCTATTTGGCACTCTTTCAGCAGCGAAACCACTGAAATAGACAAGAGTATCTTTTGCAAAATGGAACACTAATGATATTAGGATGGATGATTACTACAGATTTTCCACATTTTTTTACATCTTTTTTTTCCTTTGCCGTATAACTCGAGAGCCGAATATCTACATAATGCACTATTACGGCGATAAAGGAAAAAGAAAGAAGAGAAAAAATAAAGGTGAGTATCATAAATTTAATGGTTCCGTACACCGGAGAAATAATGTTGCCAAAAAGATTTGGCAGCGTGTCAAGTATCGTTTATCTACCAGTGCACGAAAGAGATACGTTGGATGGGAAAACAAATCATTCCGCTATTTCAATATTGAAGATGGCAATAAAGATGAAAGATGTGTAGAAAATATAAATATATTAGTGGATTTACATTCATAATAGTAGTACGTTTGATGTATTGAAATATAAAATGTATATTTTTCCTGCCAACGGCCGTACCATGCTGAATATACCGGTTCTCGTTAGATCACCGAAGTTAAGCATCATTGGGCGCGGTCAGTACTTGGGTGGGTGACCACCTGGGAACACTGCGTGCCGTTGGAAAAAATGAGACCTGAATGGCCGAGTGTCTAGCGCTTTGGCGCTCGGTGCCATTTTCGGGTTCGTCCCGGCTGCCATGGATGTTTGTAGTGGTTCGGAATCCACTTTAAGCCGTAGGTCCCGGTCTCCTATGACTGTAAGAGCGTCACGGAGCAAAAGTCAGGCTTCTAACGTGTGCTCCATCACAACAAAAGCTGCTTCCTTCCCCTTCAATCATGAGTCCATATGGGCTCGTGGGCTTGGCCAGCCAAGTGGGATAAGAAACAACAAACAACAACAACATATTTTTCCTATACCTTTCTACACAATGCTGCCAAATATTACGATTTTGTCCGTAATAATTAAAGATTCGTGGCAAAAATTATATAAATATGGATGAGATTTGGTTTGGTTTGTCGCTCTACTTTCATTTTGTGCATATTTTGGTCTAATTAGACGGGGATCTACAGTTTAACGTGAAACCACCAGCAAAAATCCATGCTAGCGCCTGGGTTCGAACATGAAGCCTGTGTTACCAACGGCCAGAGCGCTAGCTAATTGGCCATGAGGCCGTGGTTTTTCTGACGATTTCAAATTTGCAATATTAAGTAAATAATAATCGTTGAAATATTAAAATATTTAGTAAATTTATTATCATTGGCGTAGCAGCCCAATGGAGGGTCAATTCCGCTTGGTTACTGGCAGATTGCAAAGCACGAGATGTTTTCTTTTTACGGTTTAGGGTTGTCAGCTCTACGCCCACCTACGATTTAAAGTGGATTCAGAGCCACTACAAACATCCATGGTACCGTCGGGACTCGAAGACGAAACCTGTGGCAGCAAGCGCCAGTCACTAGGCCATCAATTCCTCATTTAGTAAGTTCAAGTCTTGAAAATGTATATGAAAAAATGTTTTTAAATATTACGATACTATTATCTACATAGAATTCAAGTATTTATATTTTTTTATTTCATAATTTATTAAATTTCCCCATTCCAGTTTTTGACACAACGCCAAATGTCGTACGAAAGTTCGCCAAAGTTAAGCCAGGTTAATAGATTCAAGAAATAATAGCCAAAACATTAATCACGCACCACCACCAACAAACTGCAATGTATCGATTGGCAGTGGTTATTTGGCACTCTTTCAGCAGCGAGCCCACTAGAATAGACAAGCATCTTTTGCCAAAACCGAACACTAATGGCATCAGGAAACGCGGAAGATTACTGCAGATTTTCCACATTTTTTTACTTCTTTTTTTCCCTGCCGTATAACTCGAGAGCCGAATATCTACATAATGCACTATTACAGCGATAAAGGGAAAAAATAGTTCCTATGGGATGAGATAGAAGAAAGGGAAAAAATAGAGGTGAGTGTCATAAATTTAATGGTTCCGTACACCAAAGAAATAATGTTGCCAAATAGATGTAGCAGCGTGTCAAGTATCGTTTATCTTCCAGTGCTCGAAAGAGATACGTTGGAGGGGAAAACAAATCCTTCTGCTGTTTCATTATTGAAGATGGCAAGAAAAATGAAAGATGCATAAAAACATTAATGTATCAAAGGATTTACATTCATAATAGACATTTACATATAACATTTGATGTATTGAAATATAAAATGTAGATTTTTCCTATACTTTGTACAGTTTTTGCGTTTAACTAGAGGTGTCAATTATTACGATTTTATCCATAATAATTAATGATTCGTGGCAAAAATTATATAAATATTGATGAGAAGTAAAAATTACGGGTTACTATACATATATTACTGTGTCCAAAAAGTAAGACGTTTTCAATTTAAATTTCTCGGCCATATGGTATTTCGATTTTGTTTTCTTTTTTAGGTTATTGGCAGTATTCTTGACATCTGTGTGAAATGTTACGTCAAAATAGTCATTAGTGTTTGAGTTATGCGTGGTTTTGTGAGATTCTAAAATTGATTCCGGCGAAATTTGAGATGTCTCTTCAATTGACTCAAAACGGTGTCCCCGGAGTGATCTTTTGAGTTAAGGGCATAGCCAGAATTAGCCCGATGCTAAATTAGGTAATACGATATTGGGTTGCGGATATTGCGGAACGATATTGGGTTTCATTTTTGACGAAAAATTCACGAAGAATCAATGCAATGTGAGCATTAAATTTTGCTTGCGGAAATTCATAGAATGTTGCAGAAGGCATTCGGTGAGCATTCCTGTATCGGAAAGAAATGTTTAGAAGTGGTATACACAGTTCAAAGAAGGCAGAGAGCGCGTTGAAGACGAAGAGCTCTCTGGTCGACCCTCAACCTCAACCGACGAAGCTCAAGTTCAAAAAAAAAAAAAAAAAAAAAAAGGTTTGGTGCCTGAAAAACCGTCGATTTACAATTAGAGACCTTGCTGATGATGTTGGAATTTCAAAATTCCATTTTAAAAGATGTTTTAGGCCTCAAACGCGTCAAATCTTGATTGGTACCGAAAACATTGAATTTGCCAACTCACACTGCATTTATTCTTCATGACTTTTTCGCCTTAATGAAACCCATATCGTTCCACAACCACCATATTTAGCATCGTGCTACTTCTAGCTATTCCCTAAATTCAAAAGACCATTCGGGGACACCGTTTTGAGTCAATTGAAGGGACATTTCAAAAATCGCCGGAATCATTTTTAACATCTAACAAAATCACGCGTAACTCAAACACTAATGAATATTTTGACGTCAAATTTCACACAGATGTCAAGAACAGTGCCAAACAACCTAAAAAAAAAAAAAAAAATGAAATACCATATGCCCGGGAAATTTAAATTAAAAAATGGTCTTACTTTTTGGACACAGTAGTATATAGTATATTAATTTTATTTTTGGTGGTTATTTTTCCCCAATGTGTAATAAGATTGTTATAACACATCACTCAATAAGTCTCCGGTATAACTAAGAAAACAAGTAATATAAAAACAAATTTTTTAAAGTAAATTCCTTCTTTTTTTCACTCTATTGCAGAAAGTCCTTTATAAATAATTTTCATTCATTTTTTTAAGTTTATCTGGCGCCATCTATTGGTAGATATATGCAACTTAAATCTAAAAAAAACTAAAACTAAGTAATTAAATTTAATGAATGAATTAATATTTGAAAAAACTGTATTAACATCCAGTGTCATCCACTACAAGTTCAAAAAAACGTGTATTTGAACTTGAGTGGATTAATAAAAAGTATTTTATGAATAGTGTGAGCTAATAAAAGGAATTGAAAAATAAATACTTTTTTTAGAAATTCGACGTTATTCTTCAACATACTCTCCTTCAAGAGTGATACATTCCTTCTATTTTTTCTCTAACTTTTCGATGCCTTTTTTTTTTTTTTTTTTTTTTTGTAAAACGATTTGATTTTTCTCAGTTTCGGCAATCACTTCTTCATTTGAGCCAAATTTCTTTCCCTGGGGCATTTTTTTGATTTCTGCAAAAAGCAAATAGTCGCTGGGGATCAGAACTGGAGAGTACGGTGAGTGGGGAAGCAATTCGAAGCGTAATTCTTTTAATTTAACATTAGTTTCCATCGACTTGTGACATGGGGCATTGCCTTGGTGAAACAGCACTTTTTTTAAAATTTCTGCACTCAATCGATTCAATAATGCCATATAATATTCGCTATTGATAGTTTTATCTTTCTCAAGATAGTCGATATAAAAATATATTGCGTGTCCTAAAATACGGAGGCCATAACCTTGCCTGCTGAATTTTGAGTTTTTGGAAATTTGGAACTGTAAGTTCGGCCCTCTTGTTAAATTCTGAAGTGAAAGTGTGCAGTACAGAAGTCTTGCACACTGACAAGCACATTCCCTTCAAGTTTATATTAAAATAAAATAAAAACTTAAAATTGTCAAAAATGCATTTTACTTGTGGAATTTAAAAACAAGTAATATAAAAATTTTTTTTTAAAGTCAATTCCTCCTTTTTTTCTCTATATTACAGAAAGTCCGTTATAAATAATTTGCATTCATTTTTTTAAGTTTATCTGGCGCCATCTATTGGTAGATACGTGCAATTTAAATTTAAAAATTTTTTTAATTGATTAATTTAATTTATTTACTGAATTAATATTTGAAAAAACGGTATTAACATCAAGTGTCATCCACTACAAGTTCAAAAAAAAATGTGTTTGAACTTGAGAGTAGGAATAAAAAGTATTTTATGAAAAATTGAAAATTTGAACAATATATATATATAGGGAGAGTGTGAGCTAATAGAAGGAATTGAATTAAAAATTTTAAACCTGTATGGAAAATTATTTATAATTACAGGCCGCAGTTTATTATGTCAGAAACCTGAAAGAGTTTAAAAAAAATTGTTTACTAAAAATAACCATTTTTTTATTAATTTTAATTTTTGTTAACTAGGAAAGAACAAGGGGAGGGGGAAGGGAGCCCCTGATGGTCGAGAGACTAGGATTCTAGTTCTCGGTGCTACAAGTCCCAGGATGCGAGTTTCGGCTGTGCCATGGATGATTGTAGTGGTTCGGAATCCATTTTATACCATAGGTCCCTGTATAATATGACTGTAGAGTGTTGGGCGTAGGGCTGTCAACCCTGCCCCCTAAAATGAAAACATCTCTTGTCCAATAGACAGACGACCTCGACCCACTATGGGGTGGTTGCGCCAATGAAGATTTGTTTTGGTTTGTCGTTCTACAGTCATTTTGTGCACACTTTGGGCTAATTAGACCAGGACCTACAGTTTAAATGGGATACCGAACCACTCACAAACATCCATGCCACCGCTAGTATTCGAACTTGAAGTCTGTGGTACTAAAGGCCAGAGCGCTAGCCAATTGTATCAGGCCGCTTCGCCAATGGAGAAGAATATAACAAAGGGGCCTAATGACCGAGTGACTGGTTGTCTGTCCTACAGGTTTCGGGTTCAAGTCCCAGTGGTGCCATGAATGTTTGTAGTGGTTCGAATTCCAATTTAAACCATAGGTGCCCGGCCAGCCTAATATGAATATAAAACGTAGGGTTGATGATTGTACTCCATTAAAAAAAGAAAACATCGTTTCGAAAGCGGCAGTACACAGACGGCCTTTACCTGCTATGGGGCTGTTGCGCTAATGAAGATGAAGAATAGAACAAAATAAAAATGATTTTCTGCTTTCATGTTTAAATAAAAAAAAAAAATCATAATGAAACAGAAATAACATTTTCCAACAAAACGAACAAATGTTTAAAGCATAATATTTAAATAGTGTACAATAAATTATTATAATAATACTATAATTTATCTCAAAATAATATTTTTCAATAAAAAAATAATGGACATAATAAGATATTAGTCTATTTTCTGTTTCATTTTTAGCAATATGTATGCATTTTTAACGAGAGCCTAAAAATAAACTCCGAATGAAAACAAAATAATAAATCAAATATTGATGCAAATAAGGATTTAGCAGTCCAATAAAATAAACCCTTCAACATAAAAATCTCTGCAATAGAAAACCGATTAGAAACAAGAGTGAAATGTGTTTAACATTAACTCTTAAATCAATACACACGAACGTCATCCTAGCAGCCGGTGCAGAAATTGTTTGTTTAAAGGGATGTTTTCGAACGAAGGACTCGCGTGCTATGACAACCCGTCAGGTCTCTGTTTTTCGAAATCTGTTCTTGTGAATATCAGTGAGGTCAAACGATTTCAGAAATTCCCGGTAGACACGGGATGGCCCCGATTTAAACAGTTGTGCATAGTTAAAAATATATTTTTACTACCGTTTTGTTTTTAGAATGGTTAATTTATATCACGGATGGGCAGGTGTTTTTCGACTGTAAGGTTGCCATAAATGTGTCGTATGGAAGGGATAAGAAAAAATATGTTTTAAATATAAATGAAAATTTTACTATGGATAATAAAAAATAGATACTTAAAAAAACAAAATAAAAAACATTCGATATGACATCCACTGTTTGTGAAGAATTCATCTTTTCCAAAAATAATTTAAAGACAATTAATATAAAAAAAAATATTTTTTAAAGTCAATTCCTACTTTTTTTCGCTATATTGCAGAAAGTCCTCTATAAATAATTTTCATTCATTTTTTTAAGTTTATCTGGCGCCATCTATGGGTAGATACATGCAACTCAATTCTAAAAAAAACTTAAATTAATGAATTAAATTTAATTATTGAATTGATATTTGAAAAAACTTCATTAACATCCAGTGTCATCCACTACAAGTTCAAAAAAAAATATTTTAACTCGAATGGGGGAATAAAAAGTATTTCATGAACGATTGAAAATTTGAACAATATATATATAGGGAGAGTGTGAGCTAATAGAAGGAATTGAAAAAGATATTTTTAATACTGTTTTGTTTTTGTCAGAATGATTAATTTATATCACGGATGGACAGGTGTTTTTTTCGACTATAAGGTTGGCATACTGCTGTGTACAAAAAGTAAGACCCATTTTCAATTTAAAATTCCAGGGGCTTATGGAATTTCAATTTCTTCTTCTTTTTTTAGGTTGCTGGCACTGTCCTTGACATCTGTGTGAAATTCGGCGTCAAAATATCCATTAGTGTTTGAGTTACACTTGGCTTTCTGAGACGCTAAAACTGATTCCGTCGATGTTTGAAATGTTTGAATTAATTGAGCAAAGAACTCTTTTTCAATTTTGTGTGCGGAAAGGTAGAGAATATTGCGGAAGGCATTCGGTGAGCATTTCTATACCGGAAAGAAATGTTTACAAGTGGTATAAGCAATTCAAAGAAGGCAGAGAACGCTTTGAAGACGAAGAGCCCTCTGGTCGATCATCAACCTCAACCGACGAAGCTCACGTCCAAAAAATTAAAGATTTGGTGCTTGCAAACCGTCGATTTGCAATTAGAGACCTTGCTGATGATGTTGAAATTTCAAAAGGATCGGTCAATTCCATTTTGGGCCTCAAACGCGTCAAATCTTGATTGGTATCGAAAACACTGCGGCAGCTCACACTGCATCGATTCTTCGTGACGTTTTCGCCAAAAATGAAACCCATATCGTTCCACAACCCCCCGTATTCACACCGTGCGATTTCAGGCTATTCCCTAAACTCACCGTTTTGAGTCGATTGAAGAGATTCAACGTAAATCGGCGCGCTCTTTGAAGGCCCTCCCTGCCGATGACTTTTTAGCATGCATTGAGGATTGGTATAAGTGCATTGTGTCCGGAGGGAATTACTTTGATTGTGATGAAATAAATTTAGAAGAATAAATAAAGAGTTTTTGAAAAAAAAAAAAATATTTGATCTTGCTTTTTGGGCACAGTAGTAAATATTTCTTACGAAAGCGACAGAAAGAATAAGTTTTAAATATAAATAAAAATTTATATTATGGATAATAAAAAAAAATTGTAAAAACAAAATAAAAAAATATTCGATATGACACCCACTGATTGTAAAGAATTCATCTTTTCCAAAAATAATTAAAAAAATAAAATAAAAAGCACTTAGAAATAAGTTGTTTATTAATCTTTTGAAGAAAACTTATAAAATGCATGTCTGTGATAGCCAACGTAAAAATGAATGATTTTTTAAAAATTTAATAAATATGCTAATTTTTATCTATGAGTATTTTAGATAGTTTATAGTTAAATGAGGAGCCTGATGGCTGAGTGACTAGCTCTCTGGCTTTCGATGCCACAGGTTTTGGGTTCGAGTCCCTGTGGTACCATAGATGTTTGTAGTGGTTTGGAATCCACTTTAAACCATAAGTCCCGGTCTATTATGATTGTAGGTCTGACAACCCTATCCTCTAAAAAGAAAGCATCTCCTATCACGAAATCTGCCAGTGGGCAGACGACTTTGGCCCACCATGGGGCTGTTGCGCCAATGTTAATGATGAGTGTTAAATGAGATGAAATTAATTAAATAATTCATAGTATTGTCACATAAAAATCTCTTCACAGATGTCGTAAGACAGGCATATAAGATTCAAATTATTCAACTTGTTATTTTATCTGCAGTATATTAATTTAGCTTTCAATGACTCAAAAATGCTCCGTTGTGTCATTTGATAACTTTAATATTCGTTAATTTTACATTTATATCCGTGCTTCCTCCTACACAGGGATGGACAAACTACGGCCCGTGGGCCAACTCCGACCCGCCGGAAGGTTCAATCCGGCCAGCAGATAGAATTTTAATTTGCCAGTCCGAGGCAAATTAAAAGAAATATATATTTAAATATTATATATCCATCAAATTTTCTACTTTAATTAAATATTACTTTTACAAATCATTATCAAAAGTAAGTTTCCCAAATTTAATATCTCACACCCAGAAATTCAGTGCTATGTTTACTTCATCTTATATAGGTGACACAAGTGTTTCCAACTGTGAACCTCAGAAAGAATCATTTCAGAAGTAGACTTGACAGACGAGCCTCGTTCCTTAGAATCAGTACATCTCACTTCGAACCTCAATATAAGGAACTTTTAAAATGAGAAAAATTTTTAAAAATTTTAGAAAAATGTTCAAACTTTTTTTTCCGATTTTTGGCCCGCGAGCAAAAAAGTTTGCCCATTCCTGTCCTACACACTGGCAAGAGCGTCCCCCCTCCCTTTGGCGTTCAGGAGAAATGGTGAAAGTGAATGGTGGTAAGAAATGAAAAACGAGGAGCCTCGATGGTGTTTATGATGTTCAGCATCTTGCTTCGTTAATCGGACTATCCGGTGGAAGTTTCCGGGATTTCTTCCATGCTTTTAACAAATGCGGGGTACTTTCCCTAAAAGTCTTCCAGAAAGGAATAGCCCTTCTTCTTCAGCGACACGGAGGTAAGTCAGACACCTACGGGTGCTCCATCAGGACAGAAGCTGCCCCCCTTTCCCTCAGACAGAAGACCCCCAACAACCCTTGTGGTCTCCTTCCATGAGACCACAAAGGTTCTTAGTCTTGGTCTAAATTTTGCTATCGAACAAGTTGGATAAGAAACAACATAAAAATGATTGAATTTATTTCAGAAATTAGTAAAAATCATGGTACTAAAGTTGTGGAAAAGAATCGGGAGTCTGTATAAATAATCCGACTCAGCAGTCGGAAGTCGGAAAACTTTTGATTGACAGCCCCCCTTGGTTGGCAGACGTATACGATATCACTAGTGCATTCACCTCTGCTCTTAGTATTTTGATCTCTCCTAATATGGCAGTTATTTTTATTGTTGTTTGAAATCTTCAGATCATCCTCTGTTTATTGACACTCAGTTTATTGCAATATCTTTATAGTCAATAGGGTGGTAAGACGGCAAAATGTCAAGGACCCCGGCCCGAGCAGAAAGGCTGAGTACCGGAAAGGTCTGACATTTATAATTACAAAATAAAGTAAAATTTATTAATTCTGTATTTAATAAATTTAAGTTACTAAAGTGATTAATTAAAAAAAATTTATCACGATTTTGAGCGTATTCATATGCATGAAAAATGTATCACATTTGGTAGTAATAGTAATAGAAATAGTTACGCATTGGTAATCCCGATGATAGACTTCCACAATTTCTGGCGTTCGTCGTTACACCTACCATTCATGTACCACTAGGGCATTCTTAAATTCATTTGTTAGGGAATCCATCCAGGGACCGAAACTTGAACTTTGATGCTATCAATGGCATTTTTGCTGATCAGAAACCCCTCAAAAAAATTTTAATAAATAAAATTCTTACTGAAATAACAGGTAATTTTAATTCAATACCGCCTTTAAATTAAAGGTTTATAGTGCCAGATGTAGCATTTTTTTTCTCACTGGAAGACTTTTGGCATTTCATTTCAATAAAAGAGGAATGTATGTTATGTGACAAGTATATAATATCAACTCATCAGTAAAATTTGACAACAGACAAGTTCTATTGTGGGTAGTTATATTACATTCAAGTGTTTTGTGAACAACCTGTCACTTAAATCTGATCGCAGATATCGGTATCATGTATAAGGAGACTCAGGAAATTAGCGAATGCATGTGCGACCTTAACAAGTCGAAATAACTACAGATTGAAAATGAACTATACCATGAGTTGTTCCATCGTGATGGGTGATATACCACGAGTTGAGAAATGTCTACTCCTATGAGAAGTGAGGGAAGCTGACCCCCTTCACTCTTGACGGATTGTCTTAAAAGGAGTTTTTTTCTGATGAAGAAGAGAGAGTTCTGCGACGAGTCGACAAGAAGTGTCGTTCCTCTTTTTTTTTCTCTGAAATGACTGAATAGGCCGGAATTTCCAAAGTGAACCCCTTGTGGTTTCTTGTATTCCGCAGTGTACTAATTAAGTCAATTAGATTCGACGTAGACTCGATAAATCTGAAAATCACCAAACTTGGAGTGAATTGTACTTGTGATTTAACCGTGCACTTGTGATAAAATTTTATTTTAATATTTAATTTCAATTTTTTCTATTAGCTCACACTCTCCATATATATATCTTGTTCAAATTTCCAATCGTTCATAAAATACTTTTTATTCATCCACTCATGTTCAAATACATTTTTTTAACTTGCAGGGGATGACACTTGATGTTAATGCAGTTTTTTCAAATATTAATTCAGTAATTAAATTTAATTAATTCCTTTTAGTTTTTGTTTAGATTTAAGTTGCGAATATCTACCAATAGATGGCGCCAGATAAACTTCAAAAAATGAATGAAAAATATTCATAAAGGATTTTCTGCAATATAGTGAAAAAAGAAGTTGGAATTCACATTAAAAATTTTTTTTATATTACTTGTTTCTTTGTATAATAATCCAGAGTACATTATTTATATATAAAAGCTCGTCAATAAAAATTAAAGTATTCCGATGAACCTGAAAGTGACACTATTCTTGAAGCCGTTATAGGTCTAATATATGCCGAGACGTTACACAACCAAAAATAATACGTATTTTAGGTAGTACTTTTTAAAAAAGAAAATACAATGACGATACTTTGCATTGAGGGGCCCTCCATTTGAAAAATGAGCCACGGGCGTCAAATGGTATAATGACGCCACTGATGAAAACATTCTTTATGAAAAGTTAAAACTATTGGATGCGTTGATTAAACGACTACTTTAATATTGGCTTGATTTTCATAATAATTAAATAAGATTATTAATTTCTGAAGATTCTGAATTTTACTTTATAAAACAACGTTTATTTTTTCCAATTTGTTAATGTAAAAGTTTGTTCATACATTTATGTTCACGCAAAGATTTTTACTGCATTATGTATAAATAATTAGTAGTTATTTTTTACAGTGATGTCATTTTATTGTTTAGAGCATCAAAGAGTTCTAGATATACTGTTTCACGTGCAATTCGTTTTATGAAAATAGAAAAAGGTGCAAAATCTGCTAAGACTCAAGCTGCACGTATTTGCTATTACATGTAAAAGCTTCACTCAAAAAGCCTTTCAAACTTTTTTTTTGTTTCATTTTTTAATAAACAAAAATATATATTGAAAAAATAAAAAAAAAAGAATATAATCAAAAATATATTTTTTTTTATTCTACTTGCTAGACAGCAACATCTAGATCAAGTTCAAAAACCCGTATGGTCTCATTAGAAGGTGGGGCAGCTTCTGTTGTGATGGAGCACCCGTAGATGGAAGTTTGAGTTAACCCCGTGTCGCCGAAGAAGGAAGGCAGTGTCTAAGGGAGGACCTTTAGAAGGAACTACTTCGCTTTTGAGTATCGTATGGGAGAAAACCCGGAAGACTCCCACCAGGTAGTCCGACTCATGGGGCTGAACATCCCAAATGCCATTGACTCTCCTCGTTTTTTGTAACTGTGTCTAGATCAAAGACGCCAGTGGTTTGGTTTGGTTCATCGCTCTACGGTCATTTTGTGCAACTTTAGGCTAATTAGACCGGGACCTACAGTTTAACGTGGATTCCGAACCACTCATAAACATCCATGCCACCACCAGAATTCGAATCTGAAGCCTATGGTACCAAAGGCTAGAACACTAGCCAATTGTCTATCAGGCCATCAGGCCGCAAGCCGCCGGTAGATTGAACCTCTGCCCCACTGCTCACCAGCGACTCACGTTGCCATTGAGCCACGAGTCGGGCAGTCCAAAATCTTAATATTTCATCTAAATGCCACTACTATAATTTATGTAATACCCATTATAAGTATAAGCAATGCGATTCGGTAATTAATACTATTATAAATGTAATATATGCATATACTATCACATTCATTGAAGGTCAACAGAACTGTAATTACACTCATGTCCATAAATTAAGGATAATGAAGTTCAGGCAAAGAAAGAGACAGAAGCAAAGCAAATTTGACTTATTTGTAAAGTCTATTTATTAAACAAAAGGTAAAGAGCAAAAAAGATGCTATATGTTTGACATAATTAATAGAAATTGCAATTTTTACTCCCTGGGGCAAATTTCAAAAAAGAACCTATTTACAAAAAACAGTATAACATGGTTAGTATGATGGTTAATATGGAGTATGTCTCCCGGATGATGCAATACAGGCCTTACATCGCCTAGACATGCTGAGTATCAAATTATCAATCTGATCTTGGGGAATATTACACCACTCATCAAGCAATGCCCTCCGAAAATCCGATTGACAGGTGGACGGGCTGCAATTCGTCGGCCAAGCATATCCCACACATGCTCTATTGGATTCAAGTCCGGTGAGTATGTTGGCCAATCCATACGGGTGATATCCTCCAATTGAAGGCATTCGTCTACAATGTTTGCACGGTGAGGACGAATTTGTCATCCATAAACAGAAATTCAGCACCCATGGTGCCCCGAAACAAACATACATGTTGTTCCAGATAGATGTGGCCTGTTCCAGATAGATGACATCCCGATAGATGTGGCCTGTCATCGTTACACTCTGAACATGCAGGTCAGTTCTGGAACCAAGAATAATTCCTCCCCAAACGAGCTATCCTGCACCACCGTAACGGTGTCGTTCAATGGTGTTCTCTTGGTGGTAACGGGTACCTGGCGCTCTCCATATGAAAGTCCGGCGAGAATCAGACTGCAAACTAAACCTGGACTCGTCGGAAAACATCACACAAGACCACTGTTGCGGTGTCCACAATGCATGCTCTCTACTCCAGGTTAATCGCAGGCGACAGTGAGTTGCGGTAAGTGGAACACATCTGACAGGCTACGAGCATATAGACCAATGTGCCCTAAGCGTCTGTACACGGTCTGCCTTGAAACCGAAATTGAAGAACCATTATCTTGGACCTTTTGGCACCATTATCTTGGAATCGGGGGCGTTGCCAAAGCCTGGAGATGAGATGACACTCTGGACGATTCCAAGTTCCTCGGATACTTACAGCTGGGTACCTCCACATTCCAGTCGTCCGATAATTCTACCACGTAAAAAATCATCCAAATGCTTCCTTTGTGCCATAACTATGCAGTTATTGCACCGAAAGTCTTTTAAAGCGCTTGTGAACAATTTTACTTCTTTGCCACCATTCCTTATATACCCCTCTCTTACACTCTCGTCATTGTGACGTACTATCCGCACCATCTGGTGGTTTCCTGTAATTTGCATATTCTTCTTCAAGATGTGTGTGATAATTCTACAGGTGAAATTTTTATTTTAGAGTTCAATTTCTGTGTGATTCTGAATTATCCTTAATTTATGGACATGAGTGTATAAATGATACATTATAAGGATTCATACCCATGTTGTTCACTTTCTGGTTAATTATATTGAGCGAGAATAAATTTCCGGCGTTTTAAATTTATAATCTCTTTAACAAGGATTTAACTACGTCTGGCTTTTAATTCACTCAATTCTTCAGTCATTTTTCAAAGCGAACGAGAATTGCTCAGTCACGCCCACGTACAAAAACACAGTGGCTTCTACTGCCACTTTTATTTAGTTGCATTACTTTTATTTACTTATACTGCCATTTTTACTTAGATTCTATTAATGTTATTAAAATGCCGTTTTTAATTTATATTTTGAAATACTGTAAACGAAACAGTTACAAATAATCATATTAATATCTTAAGAGATAATTAAACGACCAGTTAAATGTTTCATTATTTTCATAGACATAAACATTAAACTTATGTATTTTTATGAAAACGGAATTTTATACAAAATAAATCTCAACTTTTGTTTTTTGTTTCAGGGTAAGTTAAATTTCAAATAATCAATGAATTAATTTTAAAACCCATAACGATATATTTATATGACTCATTCTCAACGTCCTGTAGAGTGGGACGGTCATCCCATGAGTAGTCTATTTATAGAAGGAGATAAAGGGGGAAGTTTTTGTTGTGATGGAGCACCCCTAGGTATATGTCTGTCTGGTCAATGAAGGAAGAAGGATGACAATGCCTTCCGGGAGTACTTTTTAGGGGAACTACCCCGCATTTGCATATGGTATGGGAGAATCCTTAAAAATTTTTCTCCCAAGTAATCCGATTCTCGAGGCAAGATGCAGAACATCCCAAACGCCATCGAGTCTAATCGTTTTTTGAAACAGTGTCTACAACAAAGCTGCTAGTGGAGAGTCCTAATGCTCATCAGCGGCACACGTTGCCACTGAGCCACTATTCGGGTACTCCAAAATCTTAAATAAAATATAATGTTTCATTAAATGTCATCATCTTAATTCATGTAATATCCATTGTAAGTAAATGCGATTCGGTTAATTAATTTTATTATAAATGCAAAAAATATATACATATACTATCACATTGATTGAAGGTCAACAGTACTGTAATTATAAATGATAAATTTTCAAGTTTCATACCCAATGACATTCACTTTCTGGTTAATTATATTGAGCGAGAATTAATGTACGGCGTTTTAAATTTATAAACTCTTTAACAAGGATTTAACTACGTCTGGCTTTTAATTCATCCAATCCTTCAGTCACTTTGCAAAGCGAACAAGAATTGCTCAGTCACTCCCACGCACAAGAACACGGTGGCTTCCACTTAATAAAACTAAAGTGTGATGACCGAATATAAGAAGGTGTTTTTTGTTCTTTTATAATTTACAGTTAATTGATTTCGTTCAATTTTCTTCATTAAAAAATTTGTTTTTTGAATCTCAAGTTCATGCGTCCGAAAATTCAATTAAAGTATAATAAATGTTCATTCTATGTATATCGAAATAGCAAAACGGACAGAAATGAGACAAAGCATTCAAAAAGGTATTGTAAATTACTTTTTGGAGGAGAAGTAATTAATTCTGCACCCAACTGAGATGTAGAGTTAATTTTTCTTTTCGAAAAAGATTTAATTAATTGTATATAAATTTTTTTTTGAAGTGTAAATGGAGATTAAGACATAATGACAATCGCAAATTATATTCTATAACATTACGTATTTTTGTGAAGCAGTGAAATATGGTATTCCATGTTTTTTTTTTTTTCTAATTATAATATTGACACTTTTAAGCATTTGCGCAATAGTTCCATGGTAGGCCAATGCCGTCTGCCTACTGGAAGATTTCGGGACAGAAGATGTTTCCTTTTTAAGAAGTAGGGTTCTCAACACTACGACCAACGTTCAACAGTCATATTAGAAAGGGACCTACTGTTTTAAAGTGGATTCGAGTGACTAGCTCTCTGGCGCCTTGTGTCACAAGTTTCAGGTTTGAGTTCCGACCGTGCTAGGGATGTTTGTAATGGTTCGGAATCCACTTTAAATCGTTGGTCCCGATCTAATATGACTGTAGAGCGTTGAGCGTAGTGCTGATAACCCTATCCCATAAAAAGAAAGCATCGCCTATCTCGAAATCTGCCAGCAGGCAGACGGCCTTGGCCTACCATATGGTTGTTGTGCCAATGAAGAAGTAGGATATCTAGAAGATTTAGCGTTATCCAGGAATAAGTAATTTAGTTTTTTTAGTAATTTAGAAAGAATACTCTCAAGAGTGTCATCCTTGATTTCCACCTTTCATCCCTCATCGAGACCAATAGAAGGACCTCCCAACCTACAAGTTTATCATGCTCATCCTCAGCAGATACACTGTACCTTTCGTTGCAGTTTCAATCTGATCACCCTCAGATTGGAAACTCAATTATAAAATACGCTTAAAATAATAATAAATTGAAATTTAAACATCGATTTTTCTCAATCGATAATTTTGTCCCCTCTAATCGTTATGATAATCATCGTTAAATTGCAGAATCGTGTTCAAATTAGTTATGTTAGGAAATGTTCCTTTTAGATTCTGTTGGGTTAATGTGAATGTTTCTGTCTACCAGAAAACAAAGCAATCATTGTTCAGCCATGATATTATCAGAGAGTTTTCAAACGGTGACTCAAGGTTAAAGTGGTCTCTTTGATTAACCGAAACAGAACATTTATTTTCCCCCTAAGTATTAACGTTTTGAGTGTCTTTTCTTACTTCTTTAAAGCAATTTAAAGATTTTTTTAATATCAGAAGAACAATTATTTAACGCATATGAGGACTAGTTGTCTAGACTAAAGCTCTTGTAATGAAATTAGGCTTACAAATGTAAATGCTTATTGAAATGAGATTGTAAATTATTTTTAATGTTTGGTTATGTAACGTAATTTTATTGAAAATAAAAATGATTATCCAAATACTTCCCTGCGTATTCTTTTCCATCGATTATAAACTTTTATCTCTTCATCGATAGTTTCATCGATGTGTTATTAAATATGTATATTTTTTTTTTTATTATTCATCCTTAACTTCGTCTTTTGAATAAGTATTTATATAAAATAAATATAAATTGGAAACCATTTAAATTGTTTTCGCATGTTTATTTATGAACAATTAATTAGTGGGATAAGAAACAACAACAAAGTAGCTAAAAATACTTTGTTTAAAATTAAAATTAATCTTTGTACGAATTATCTCAAATATACAAATATGAGATACTGGTTTACTTAGGGTACTTCGTTAAGTGATTAAAAAAATGTTAATATCTAAACTCATGTGAGATGGAATTTCTCAATGCAACCATTGTGTAAAAAAGTTTTATAGTTACTACGATTCAAAGTATTCAATTCCATGGTGTAAAGTGGCAAGACAGGAAAGAATCTGACACTTAATTTCCTACACTCTGACAGAAAGAAAAAAAAAGAACTGTCACCTCATATTTTTACAATCCAGCGAGCCAATTATTTCGGAACATCTGGATTTTGAACCGACTCTTGAAGCAGGAAATTATTAATTAAATACCCGAATGGCCATTTTTTTTTGTCTTTGATATAATATACGTCTGTTTGGCAAAAGCCGCCGAGAGCACCGTGGCATTATCGTCGTGCCGAATCAGTTGTCTTGAAGTGAGGGCACAATAGCTCCGGTTGTGGCCATAGAGGAAAGGGTAGATCTGGTGTGTGTCAGGCAATGTGTCATTTGCGAGAAGGGAATGCGGCGTAATGACATGTTTTCCCATACTGGGATCCCCCCATTCATCTTTTTCGTAGAAATCTAGGGGGGGAATAGGGTGACTCACCGAAACAGAGCTGTTACATGAAGTCGCACAGTTTTTTGGAAACATTAAGGGTTTTTTTGTTTTCGTTTTTTTCAATTCCTTCTGTTATTTCACACTCTCCCTATATATATATATCTTGTTCACATTTTCAATCGTTCATAAAGTACATTTTATTCATCCACTCAAGTTCAAATACATTTTTTTTAACCTGTAGTGGATGACATTGGATGTTAATACAGTTTTTTCAAATATTAATTCGTTAATTAAATTTAATTAATTAATTTTAGTTTTTTTTAGATTTAAGTTGCATATATCTGCCCATAGATGGCGCCAGATGTAAGAGGAAAATTTCAACTTTATTTATGAAGGACTTTCTGCAGTAGAGTGAAAAAAAAAGTAGGAATTGACATTATTATTATTATTATTATTTTTTTTTTTTTGTAGTCATAATTTTATTTTTTAGATTCGTATTTACATCAAAATATATACGATTTAAATTTGTTGTGGTTTTGTTCAAAAAGATAATTTTTTATTTCAGCTCTTAAAACATTTAAGATTTCCTCGATTAAAACTCTTGATTTAATTAATCTCTCTCTCTTGATTTAAACTCTCGATTAAACTTATTATTTTAAGTAAATACTTTACTTAAAGTAAATCGATGTTGCAATATTTTTGAATGATAATTATAGATTAATTTCTTAGATTTGGGGCCTTGATGGCCGAGTGGCTAGCGCTCTGGTGGTCGGTGCCACAGGTTTCCAGCTTCGGTCCTGGCAGTGCCAGGGATGTTTATAGTGGTTCGGAATCCACTTTAAGTAATAGGTCCCGGTCTCATATGACTGCAGAGCTCTGAGCTTAGGATTGACAATCTAACCCCTAAAAAGATAACATCTAATGTTTTGCAATCTGCCATTAGGCAGATGGCCTTGGCCTACCATAGGGTTGTTGGGCCATTGAAGGAAAAGAAAGAAGAATTACTCCATATTTAGAACAATTGAAAGAAAACAAGGAAACTCCAGCAAAGAAATTTGATTATTGACTTTTGACGTTATGACTATACAAATTATCACAATAGCCTTTTAATCTCTATGTTTCCGAAAGTTTTCCGAAAAGTTGAACAAAATTCTTGATAGATATCGAATATTCTTAATTTTATTCACATTTTATTCATCATAACTGGCTCGACAGCCCGTTGTGGGCCTTGGGCTTCTTTAAAAGATCCAGCCAGGCTGTTCTCCTCTTGGCCGTGGATCTCCAGTTCTTGATCTTAATAACATTAAAACCAGAGTCAGTCGACCCATGTCATTTTCGGTCTTCCCCATGGTCGTTGTCCAAAAGAGGTTACATTAAAAACCCTCAAAGCAGCTCTATCACTTTCCATTCTCATGAGATGACCGGCCCATCTCATTCTGTTCAGTTCAACAAATTTTAGAATGTCAATATCTCTAAAAAGTTTGTAAAGTTCAAAATTGTATCTTCTTCGACAATTTCCATTGTCATTGATACCACCAAAAATGGTTCTTGTTTTATTACAATTAGAAATTTTAAAATGTTAATAAAAATTTAATTTGATGCTTGAGGTTAAATCATAACGGTGTTAATTTTTGTTAACTAAATGGTTCTTATTTTTTCGATTTATTAATTTTAATAATAGAGGAATTTGTTTTCAAATATGTGCAATACATTTTATTGAATTATGTAAGAAACACATCAGTCACGCTTAACATTTAAGATGGCCACGAATCATTCGCGTATGATGAAGATAACATCGCAATCTAAAATGAAAAGATTCATCCCTAAATGATTAGAGATAGATTCATCCATAAATCAGATTTCCTTTTTTTTAACTGATAGGAAGGTATCTGAAAAATTATCTGTTGTATATCAGATAAGATCGAAATTCCAACACACATAAAAAACTAATCAAAATAAATGCAAAAAGATTTGTTGCACAGAAATATTCGCAATAATAGGTAAAATATCAACAGTAAAGGAAGAAATGAAGTGAACTGAAAAAAGAGTAAATAAAGAAAATTGCAGCAGTTCAAAACATAACAGAAGCAATCATAGGAAAAGCAAAAAACGATGAATCCAGAAATGTAGAAGAGAAAATGGCAGCTATAAAAACAAATGCTAACAGTGTGAATCCAGGATCATTACAGCCATCCGTTCAATAACCTTTATTACTGTTACCTACGAAACTGGAAAGTATAATATTAAGTTGGCTACTTCTTTACAAAATAATTTTATAGAGTGCCTCAAAAACACTGTTTAAAATGATTACTCATACTCATACTGTATTTTTTTAGTCACTTTTTGACAAAATTAGAATAATTTAAAGATAATTTTACTTAAGAATCACATTAAGACAATTAAAACAAAACAAACACCTTAAAAAACAACTTTGTTTTTCAATGGACTCAAAGAAAAAAACAATTTTACAGGCTGCACAAAAAACATATTTAATTTTATAATTTTTAGCCAAAAGACTTATAAAAAAATAAGAGATCTAAGATATTCGCCATGTTAAAATAAAAGATAAATGTTTTGTTTCAGCAATCTGATCTCTATTTGAGGAGAACTCCTTTTAACTAAGTTAACAAAATTTATTCAGTGAAATTAAAAATGTCTAAAAAAATAATAATAAATATCAAATGTATTTTGGTATTTAAATGACACAAAAATTTCATTAATTTTATTACTTTTTTATGCACTTTCAAATTAAAAAAAAATAATAATAAATAAAAATAATAATAATAATAATTGAATACTTCACGGTTTTAGTGAAGTTCATGATTTTTGCATGGCGACATTTACAATAGCGCTTGACTCCGGGCCTTGATGGCCAATTGGCCGTTGGTACCACAGGATTTAGGTCCTAGAGGTGGCATGAATGTTTGTTGGTGGTTCGGAATCCACTTTAAACTGTAAGTCCTGGTCTAATTAGCCCAAAGTGAGCACAAAATGATCGTAGAATGATAAACCAAACATTTGATCACGGTTTATGCAGCAGGAATTGATTTTCTAAATAGTTGTTATTATTTTCGTTTTATTATTATTTTAGCCAGGAACTTTGAAGTCAAAGACTTCCGTGCTTATTCCCGGTATAGACACAGTAGAAATTTCGAACCCTGATACATGAGTTGCCCAGTTAATCCAACATGTTTTCCCGAGGTCGCTCGAAGCCCTAAAGTGTTATTTACTCTAAAAATTAATTAGTCCAATTAAATATTATCACTATAATAACTTCCCTGGCACTACAGTTCATATTGGACTATGGCCGCCTGTCTGCTAATTAACATGAGATGTTTTCTTTTTACGCGGTAGGGTTTTCAGTCCTACGCCCAACGCCCAACGCCCTACTGTCATATTAGCCCGTGACTATGGTTTAAAAGGATTAAGATATTATCTTCTTCTTCATTGGCGCAACAGCCCCATGGTGAGCCAAGGTCATCGGTCTATTGGCAGATTCCAGAACAATAAATGTTTTCTGTTTTAAAAGAATACAGTTGTCAGCCTTACGCCTGACAATCACATTAGACCGATACCTACGGTTTAAAGTAGACTCCGAACCATTACAACCATCCATGGCACCGCTGGGAATCGAACCTGAATCCTGTAGCACCGAGTTCCAGAGCGCTAGTTACCCGGCCAATCAGACCCCAGATAATATCCACCACAGAAAAAATATGTTAATACAAATAATGGACGAATTTATTACCCTAGTAAGAAACAATTTTACGATTCAAATATTCTACTGCATTTATATATATTCGAAGCGGCTAAATAAGCGGCATTTATATTCGAAGATTTATGATCTGATTATTTTGAAAGAAAATTTTCTTAAGATGGATTTAGTTTTCGTTACATTTTATCATCTCCAGTAAACATTTACATCCTTAACCTACTTGAATTTCTTGGCAAAATTCCATTCTGTTGGTTGTTAGATTGTCGGACTGAGTGTGTTCCGATAAATCTAGAAATACAATTAAAGGGCATTTGGTTAAATATTCAAAGGACACTAAATCATCTAAATGTGTAAGTCGCGCAAATAATATTTGAAAATACCGAGTGAGTCCAATTTAGTGAAAATGAACAACGAAAACAATCATTAAAAACAAGCAAGCTAAAACTGTTAACCGCCATTTTTTTTTGTGCTGGGCGCCATTTTTTTCTTGTGTGTTTTGCGGTTTGCCCTAGTGTTGCTCTTATGTATGCCACGAAAAGCCTACCAACGTGTGATGAAATAAGATTTGGATTTTTTTTGTCCTCTACGGTCATTTTGTACACACTTTAGGCTAATTACACCGCAATGTAGAGCTTAATGTGGATTCCGAACAGCTAACAAACATCCATGCCACCGCCAAAATTCGAATCTGAGGTCTGTGGTACCAAAAGTCAGAGCGCTAGCCATTTGGCCACCACACCACGATGAAATAAGATTATTCTGGAAGAACTTTTTTAAGGTAACTGCCCAGTATTTGAATGTCGTGCGGGAGAAAAACAGGAAAACTGCTATTTTCGATGCGAGACGTTTATACTCTGCCTTAATCGCCATCGAGTCCCTCGTTTTTGATAGCACAGACGTCACCAGCGGATTAAAATCTGAGCCTTACTCCACACTGGGGCTACGCAATAATAACATAGGGCTACGCAATAGTATAAATAGGTGAGGTCACCGATATCTTTTTTCTGCGCGGTGCTCGTGTTTTGCGGTTTTTGTGGTAGGCCTAGTGTCCCACTTATGTATGCCAACGGATACTATAGTCTACCAACGGGAATGAAATAAGATGATTATTCTCTGGTACGACTTTTTTAAAGTAACTGACCAATATTTGCATGTCGTATGGGAGAAAAACTAGAAAACTTCGATCGTCAATGCGAGACGGTCAAAACTATTGCCATAATCGACATCGTGCCCTTCGTTTTTGATAGCAAAGGCACTACCAGTGGATTAAAGTCCGAGCTCTACTCCACACTGGCTGTTACAAGTAGGGAGGGAATAGCCATTAATCTAATAATCTACGTATTTATTACCCTAGTACAAAATAACTTTCATATATATATATATATATATATATTGAAGAGACTGCCAACCCTCTGCAGTCATATTAGACAGTAACCTATGGTTTACTGTCTAATATGACTGCAGAGAGTTGGGCATGGGGCTGACAACCGTGCCCATAAAAAGAAAAAAAAACATCTCCTGTCTCGAAATCTCCCAGTAGGCAGACGACCTTAGCCCACCATGGGGTTGTTGCGCTGAGAAGAAGTACGAAATAATTTTAAGATTTAAATATACTGAATACGTTCGAAGATTTATGATTGGATTATTATAATATAGAATAAAGATTCTAAATTTATTTATTCCATTTACCCATTTTGCCAGTGAAATATACGTACCACACAGTTACATAGTCCCTTTTTATGATAATACTTTTTAAACGAATAATATAAAATAAAAATAATTCAATTACATTCATAACAATTCATAAAAACATGAGACAGTAATAACACTCTCACATATTTATGACTTCTCCTTTTTTATTGGATTATTATAATCTACAGAAACAATCCATCCGACCAAAAAATCCAGAGACAGAAGGGATTCACCACAAAGACCTTATATTCTCAGTCAATAAAAATCTGCATTATGTGATATCGGCCGTGTCAAACAAGAGAGGGAAAAAAGACATTTTATTTTAAAGAGATTTGAAATTTATATCCCTTTCATAACATCACTTTTATGATGTCGATCGCTCTCAGCAATTGAAAAAAAAACCACATCAAAAAGAGACCATCTTCAAAAGAAAAGAATTACCGACCCTTCCGTAAAAGTATATGCTACGAGATTTATATATATCGCTGCTCAAACATTATATATATATATATATATTGAAACTGACGTAAAAATTTCCTTTTTTTTGTAATATCCCAAGAGGGATTTACGATATCAGAAACGAATTGACTAGGATTGAATTTCTTTGCAATTTGGGGTGAATGTCCTCTGCTCGCAACTTCAATATTTTGTGGATTGTCTATGCTCTTTATGTCAGGTATTGTCTTTAAAGCTCTTTCAAATAAAACGTCTTGCGAAAATGATAGTAGATTTAAATTCTTTCAGTAAGAAATTCATTAGATTTCTGAAGTGTATGAAGTTAAATGTTAGCTTTGATTTTTGTGTTGAATGCTATTTTTTAATATTTTGTATTATATATACCTATTATATATAAAAAGTGAAAATAATAAAAATAATATTAATTTTATTATAATTATTATATTAATTTTTATTTATTATAGTTATTATCTGGTTATTGAAATTGACTAAAAATAATATTTTGACTAAAAAATTTAATTAAAAAGTTATATTTAAACTTTCAGATATTTTAATTAAATATAAATTTAAAATTAAAGATATAAAATATTTCCGACATTTTATTTAAAATTTTAATTATATTCATAACTTACAAAAAAGTTCTATTTAAACTTTTCAGTTATTTGATTTAAATGTGAATTTAAAAATAAAGATTTAAATATTTTTTTAAAAATTAAAATTTTTTTAAACTTTAATTACATACACATTACAAAATATGTATTTATCTACCTATTAATATTTATGTAATATTTTAGATAATTTTTCGCACATCCTGCGCGTAGCTGAGTTTCGGATTTTCGGTTTAGAAGTGGAGTACTTGCATTTATCTTTAATTATCTGTTTTTAAATATTGTACGTCTCTAATTGTAAGTATGTGGTGTTTGTGCTCCTGTCAATAAAGCTGCGAGTTCTCAAACCTATGCATCAACTATCTCAACCCTAAAACACTCAGCTACAATCTGGTTGCCAAAACTGCACATTACAAATATACAATAATACTTTTACGATTGAACAGTCATAAATGTTTATTTAACGATCTTTACTATTATTGATAAAATTGTGTTTTTAAAGTATATATATATATATATATATATATTATCATAATTACTGCCTATAACATATTTTTATTCTAGATTAAAAAAGGTCTGCATAGAAGTTTAAGTGTGGAATTTTCGTTATATCTTGTACTTAACACACTTTCAGAAATATTTTTTCTTTTATCAATGTAGAAAAATAATTAATTTTTACCGGAATTTATCTTCTGTTATTAAAAAATTAACTTATTTAACCGATAGATATAGCGTGAGTTTAAAAATATAATTATGTTTTATTGCAGCCTCATAAATCGTAAATAAAACACAAAAATTAATTGCCTAAGGAAACATTTATCAATGATTAAATCTTCTTTAAAGTATAAATAAATTTATTCCTTTAAAAATTATTTATAATAAAAAATTGCCTATTGAAAAATTAATCTTAGTAAATAATGCATACTTATTAATTATTTTTTTTACGGATACTAAATGGACCCTCTCAAAAAAATTTAAATTCTTTTTCTTATTGTTAAACTCCAAAAAAATTTGAAAAAAAGTACTTGAATATATCTTTTTTGGCAGATTACCATCTTTTTGATAATAACGTATATACTTTCTTTCACTTCTTACAAAGTATACACTTAAAAAACAAAAGTATGTGATTTATATTTTCCCCTGATATTTGCAACTCATAGGTTGGTGCACTTGCAATGGTGCGTGTTAAAAAAGCATTGACCTGAAAATATTGATCTATTCATGGCTGTTTGACTGTAGTTAGTTAGTAAAAGGGCAATTAGAGACCTCAGAAGTAAATACAAAATAATGAAATAATCAATACTTGTTGTAAAAAGTAATATACAAGCTTTCTTTTACAACACACATTTTAAAATTATTTTTATAAATCATAATTATATTTTCTTCGTTTTGATTAACTTTCACAGCATGGATTTGGTGATTTTGATTGATTCATTTATAATTTTTTTCAAAATAGGTCTCTAAAATAGGTGTTATTAAAATTATAACACAGATTTTTAAGAAGAAAACCATGCATTTTTTGAGCATACAATATATATATATTCTTCATTTGTTACAGCCCCATGGTGCGGCAAATCCGTCTGCCTATTGGCAGATTCTGAAGCAGATGTTTTCTTTTTTAAAGGGCAGGGTTGTCAGCTTTATGCCCAACTCTCTACAGTCATATTGGACCGGGTCCTATGGTTTAAAGCGGATTCCGAACCCCTACAAACATTTATGGCACCGCCGGAACTCGAACACTCGAGCGCCAGAACACTAGTCATTCGGCCATGACGCCCCATAATATATAGGTTTGGGGATTAAATCCCGGTGGTGCCCTGGATGTTTGTAATTTTAAAGGGATTCGGAATCCACTTTAAATTGTAGGCCCCGTTTTAATATGACTGTAGAGCGTTAGGCGTAAGGCTGACAACCCTGCTCTTAAAAAAAGTAGGCAGGCGGCCATGGTACAGCATGGCTTGTAGTGCTAAAGAATCTAAGACAGAGATAGATTATCTCTCTCTCTCTGTATATATAATATTAAACTATTAAATACCTACTTTCATAATATTGTTTCTTATTTCTGATTTTTACAAAAATTTAATATGTTTAGTTCAGTTAAAGTAATGCACACAACATTTACTATTATAGAATAGAAATGAATAACTTTGAATAAATAAATGTTTTATGTCGAAAGTGTTTCCTTGTGTCTGAATAGATAATTTTTTGATGATTTCATCGACCCATCTTCCCCCGCAAATGGCGCCTAATTTTTTTTTTGATGAGTATAGCATCACTGTCAAAAATTCTTTTCCACATCCTAGTGAATTTTGACTGGAATATTGTGTGACCTCGACAATGAATTAGCAGGTGGTATAAAACGTACAAATGTTCCTTTAATAAATAAAATCTTTAGTTAATGTAATCAATCATGTCAGAAATTAGTATTTAAATATTTTCTATTACAAAAGGAATCGCGTGTTACAGGAAGTAACAGGAATTTAGCCTTGAAATTTTGACACGTCGCTTTTGAATATGCATATAAATTGAGAAATTTTACACAGATTTCAGAATCAGAAAATAAAATTTATTCACTATCATTTCTGTATCTAAACTCAAAATGAAATTAAATAACCAAGCTTATTTTAGCTAAATTTGAGAGTTTTATTAATTCTTAATACGTATAGGATAGTTCAAAACTGTTCAGAAAGTTCTTTAGAATAAATAAGAAACAATTGCTATTTTGACTTAGACATATGCAGCAGGACCTGGAACGCACTTGCACAAAGCGCATTAGATTACAGAAACAAAGGGGCCGTTGGTACGATAGGTTTCAGGTTCGAATCCTGGCAGTGGTATGGATGTTTGTTAGGGAATCGGCATTCACGCTAAACTGTAGGTCTCGGTCTAATTTGCGCAAAGTATGCAAAAAAAAAAAAAATGACCGTGGAGCGATAAACCAAACCAAACCTACCGAAGCAAGATTTGCTTTCTTTGTCGCTCTACGGTCATTTTGTGCATACGATGACTAACAGATCGGGACTTACAGTTTAAAGTGGATTCCGAACCACTCCAAACATCCATGCCACCGCCAGGATTCGGACTTGAAACCTGCGATACCGAAGGCCAAGGCGCTAGCTACTTGGCCATCAGGTCGCCCGAAACAAAGATGCAAAATCAACAATGCGGTGTCGAACCAAAGGTTTCCATATCTATGCCGGGTATGGGCACGATAAATGTGCTGGTCTGAATGTTCTGTTACATTCGAGGATGTAATAGAAGTGTGTGAACCTCCCAGTAGCATTTCTGGACAAAATGTACCCAAACTGAGTCAAGAAATCCACCACATTTAGGTAATCTAACTCGCGGGATTTTGCACATAGATATAAATAGAATTGAATGTTTTGGACTAATTTTAAAATCCTTTTTGTATGCATTCCTTCACTTTAAATGAGGGTAATGATTATTTAAAATCATTTGTGTAAAGCTGTATGATTCTTATTAATCATATGTGTAAAGAATTTTTAAATTTAATGCACAAATTATGTATTATAGAAGTTTTGCTATTTTTTCTTATCCCACTTGGCAGACAGCAACATCTAGTCCAAGTCCATGAACCCATGTGGTTTTTGGAAGGAGGGAAAAGTGTGGGGAGCAGCTTCTGTGGTGAAGGAGCACCTGTAGGTAGAAGTGACTTGGCTACTTGACGCCGAAGAAATGCGGCAGCGCCTTCCGGTAGGACTTTTAGGGGTAACTAACCCGGAAAACTCCCACCGGGCAGTCCGACTCACGAGGCACGATGCTGAACGCCACAAAAACCCTCGTTTCTCTTCGTTTTTTGAAAAACTTTCTGCAACAAAGTCGCCAGCGGATTGAACCTCCACCCTACTGCTTACCAGCGGCGCACGTTGCTACTGAGCCACGAGTCCGACTTAGAAGTTTCTACAAATTAAAAGATTGCCAAATATATACTGAAGTAAAAATGAATATAAATTTTAAAATAATTACTTCGTTTACAATGTAATACTAAATTTATTTTATTTTATTTTATCGTGTTTTTTTATCAGTTATATTACTAGATAATTTTTTCACGCAATTAATTGAGATGATTCGTTAAATACTAATAATTTTTATATTGTTAAATTTTTTTATTAATCAGATGTAAATGTTTCATAAAATTCTAATTATTCTTAAAAGTATCAATTCTTCTTCTTCATTAGCGTAACAACCCCATGGTAGACCAAAGCCGTCTGCCTACTGGCAGATTTCGAGACAGTTATGTTTTCTTTTTACGGAGTAGAACTGAAATCCCGAAGCTCTACAGTCATAATAGATCGGTACCTACGATTTAAAGTGAACTTAAATTACCACAAACATCTAAGGCACCGCCGGAACACGAACCGAACACGAACCTGTGTCACCGAGCGACAGTCAATCGACTATCAGACTCCACTTTTAATTTTAAGAACATTTTAAACTTACATGCAAAATATAGCTTTTTTCAATTACATGAACTTAAGTTTAAATCAGAAATTAATATATATAGTTAAATTTTCTATAAATATCTATTTTAATTAAGTAAATCCTAATGCATTTTTGTATAATATTTTTGACTATAACCATTCTGATTTACATTTCATTATTACTCACTAAATCTTTTTTAATTAATTAGCATGTAATTTATTTAAATAAAACTTAAGCCTGGTTTCAAGGATAACTTTCTTTGTTAATATATAAAGACCTGGAACATTAAAATTTGTACTATCTTACTCGGGGACTGATGGCCGAGCGACTAGCACACAGTGCTACCGGTTTTGAATTCGAATCCCGACGGTGCCATGGATGTTTATAACGGTTCGAAATCTACTTTAAACCGTACATCCCGGTTTAATATGACTGTTGAGCATATTACTGCTGTTACTGCTACTACTACTACACCACACCACATCACTGTACTTAGAGTAGAATTGCCCTTTTACAGTTTAAGAATGACGTGTATGAGAAGTCTGATTGGGCTGTGTGATGCTCTACAATCATATGAAACCAAGACCTACGGCTTAAAGTGAATTCCGAACCACTACAAACATCCATGGCACCACCGGAATTCGAAGCGAAACCTTTGATACCGAGGGCCAGAGAACCATCCACTCGGCCATCGGGCCCCGAGTGTAGAGCTGGCAACCCTACCCCGTAAAAATAGATCCCTTATCTCGAAATCAGCCCATAGGCGAACGGCCTTGATCCACCACGGGACTGTTGCTCCAATGAAGAAGATTATCTTACTCAACATCGATTTCAAAATTAGTTAAAAATTATTTTAAAAATAATTTATGCCTCCCATTTAAATGCTGTATCTTTATTTTTACAAGCTGGATTTCAATGATCCCATAATTTCGTGTCCAACTATCCTTGAACAAATCGTGTACCCATTTTTCAACGTCCAATGCAAAGTGCCCAGAAACTTGAACTCATTCGCACACGCAACTTTCTGACCTTCCAGATTCATTTAAATAGAGGAAACGAACACGCAAAGGGAAAGGACAAAGATTATTCGTCATCAAATGTGTCGCATGTCATAACAGACTTCTAATTTAAAATCTATGCATAAGCTTATTCGTTCAAATTTAGGCTGGTCTAAAAGTCTTCGTCTGTTTTATGTATTCGACTTGTTTTTTAAATGTTAACTTTTGCTCAAACTCGGAGAAAGTCAACTTTAGAAGTTGATACAAGGTTAGGAACACCATAAATCATAGTTACGGATATTTTGTATCATTTTTGTATTTTTGCGCAGCATGTCACAACAGAGTTCCAATTTAAAATTTATGCATAAGCTTATTCGTTTAAATTTAGGCTGGTCTAAAGGTCTCCGTCTGTTTTATATATTCGCCTTCTTTTTTAATGTTAAGTTTTACTCAAACTCGGATGAAGTCAACTTTACAAGTTGATACAAGGTTGGGAACACTGTAAACCATAGTTACGGACATTTTGTGTTTTGGAATGTTTGTATTTTGTGCAACATGTAGTTTGTTTTGAAGAAGTTACTAACAGCAGAGCAGAGAGATTTAAAAAAATATCAAAGATTTAGAAAAATTATCAGGCACTTATTATCACTTGTTAACATAGCTGGTGCAAAGAAAATGAAAGAATAAAGAAAAAAATGGCGCGAACTGGAATATAGGGTTTATAGAGACCATTCCACAGAAGATGTGCACATAAAAACTATTGTAGATATAGGGGAAAAAATAACCTTGAAATCTTTTTCGAATGTTAAAGAAAAGTATTCTATTTTTGACATTTTTTTAATATTTTTTTTCTCTCAACAATTCAAGACTTATCTAGCTTCCTGTATAAAAATCGATTCGAGTAAAAAGAGAAACCATTTTTATTAAGTTATAATTACAGCTAACTGTTATGGCATAACTGTATCATTTAAGTTATATTAATGAATACAAATATTGCTATAATTAAAATAATTAAATAAATTTAAAAATACATTTCCTTTCTTTCTTTTGCAAATAAATAAAAAAAAAAAAAAAAAGAATATGTTCTGTTATTGAGTTTTTTTTCTTTTAAGACGACAAGACACAAAAATACTAAAATCCACAACATCAAACAAATTTTGGTATGTAAAAGTCTTATTATTCTAATTATATTTTTAAATTTTAATAAAAGCATTTGTATAGATTTCGCGTTAATACTGTAAGCCTTTTTTTATAAGCAATAAATACAATTTTTAAATTGCTCCATTTAATCCAAATTGCTATAAACGTTGCATTTTTAGAAACATAATAAAAAAAAATTCCCATATGGATTAATAACTGCACATTCACCATTTTAGAAAAAAATATTGCTGAATTATGCCGGACTGTAAAAATTCTAAAAAATATATACTGTAACCATTCTTTCTCCTACTCACTGGCAAGAGCGTCCCCTGTGACTTTCAGGAAAAAAGGTCAGTTGCCCTACATACTCTCACCCGGAGAGGAAGTATATTTTGCGCACACTGCGCGTTCCTGAGTATCAGGGTTTCGGCTTAGAAGTGCAGTCCTTTCACGAATCCATAATTATCTGTTTTTAAATATGTTAAATAGTGTATGTCTCTAAATGAATCTGTGTGCTGTTGTGTGCGTGTGTCAACAAAGATGTGAATTCTCCAACCTAGGCCTCAAGTATCTCAAACCAACCCCACCCAGTTACAATTTAGTTGCCCAACCTGCACACTACAATACAAGATCATTTTTCGAAAATAAAATTAAAATCAAACGAGATTAAAATCATGGGGGAAAAATTTATTACAATACCAGTCATCAGTACTTAAAGGTTTTATAGAAACAGTAATTTTTTTTTTTTCATTTTAAAAATCATTTTGAAAAGTGAACGAATAGCAAACTGTACACCATGAAAAAAAAAGAAAAAAAAAAGAAAACATTTTAAAAATTAAAGAAAGCATTGAAAAATATTCCCCACAGAAAAAAATCTTTTGGAATAATTAATTTTTCCATCCATAGATAGATAGAATACATAACAATTTTTTGGGGATCTGATGGCCGAGTGACTAGTGATCTGGCCGCTCTGTGCTACATGTTTCGGGTTCGAGCTCCAGTGGGGCCATATATGTTTGGTGATTCGGAATCCCCTTTAACCCTTTAAATTGGGTGATTTAAATCCCCCTCTTTTTTTTAAGCCGTAGGTCCCGGTCTAATATGACTGTAGACCGTTGGGTGTAGGGATTTGCTAACCCTACCCCGTAAAGGCTCGTGCTCACCAAGGCGACAAGATGCAAGCGACCAAAATTTGACCTCCCCGCGGTCGCCTGAAACCGGTTTGCAGTTCGCCGCGTGGAGTAGCCCAACTTTCAACTTCAAGCGGTTTTTCACTATGCGTAATGCTATTTCTGACGTTTCGCTGTGAAGGGGTCGAAAAAATTTGGTCGCTTGCCTCTTGCATCTTCACGTCTCTCGCCTCGGTGGGAACGAGCCTTAAATGTCAGCGTCACCGAGCCAAGTCACACTTCTACCTATGGTGCTGCACTACAACAGAAGCTGCCTACACCTTTCCCTCCTTCCGTGAGACCACATGAGTTCTTGGACTTGGTTTAGATGTTGCTGTCTACCAAGAGGGATAAGAAATAAACACATGATATTTTTATCATCATCATCATCAGTGGAGCAACAGCTCCATGGTGGGTCATGGCCTTCTGCCTACTGGCATATTTCTATACCAGAGAGGTTTTAATTTAACGGGACAGGGTTGTCAGCCCTACGTCCAACGCAGATTTCTAAACGAGAGATATTTTCGTTTTACAGGGTAGGATTTACAGCCCTATGCCCAACAACCATATTAGACTGGGACGTACGGTTTAAAGTGGATTCTGAACCACTACACACATCCATGGAACCGCCGAGACTCGAACCCGAAACCAGTGGCACCGAGCGCCAGAGGCACGATATTTTTAACGTAGAATATTTATATTGAGTAAACTGGGGCCTGGATGGCCGAGTGGCTAGCGCTCTGGCGTTCGGTACGACAGGTTTCGGGTTCGAGTCCCGGCGGGGCCATGGATGTTGTAGTGGTTCGGAATCCACTTTAAACCGTTGGTCCTGGTCTAACAGGATCGTTGAGCGTTACGGGGGCATTGTTGCTCCGCGTCCATGGCTTATTTTCAAGTTACACGCGCCCCTTGGGTAATGCAAAGTGAGTAACATCTGTGCAGCGCTTGCCTTAAGGCATCCAAGACAACTGTGTAAGTGTTTACCAGCTGCATTGGAACAAAATTATATATATATATATATATATATATATAAACACGAGACACAAATTTTGTGGATAATCTTCCAGTTAACTCAATATATATATTTATATATATATATATATATATATATATATATATATATATATATACATATGAGTTAACTGGAAGATTATCCACAAAATTTGTGTCTCGTGTTTTCATAATTCATATTCAAATGAATGCTTATCTACCCCATTTTAAATAACACCTCTATTTCTTTAAAAGTAACATTCATTTTATTACTAATTCATTCATGCGACTGTAACATAATACGCGACCTTCAGACACATAATTATATACAACTTTATTAATACGAATAACAATGCCAATACAAAATTTAATGTCCATAACAAATCATAACTAATTGGTATTTTAACTACTTTTTATACCAATTTTTATTTTCTACAGACAAATGGGCTATTAAGTTTTTTTATGGAAGTATTTAAAACAATCTGAAACATTAATTTTTTTTCCTTCTTCGATAGATGGAAAGTATGTCATTTCCGCGTTAAAGTATTATGTTATAACTAAGAGTGCGTTATTCCTGAATTCTCCGTCCTTGCCAGGGGCGAAAAAGAATCCCGTGACAGAATGACAAACAGCTCAGGGTACGAAAGTGGTTGCAGCTTCACGGTAATTTAAGCTCAGCGAACGGAGAACATTTATGGATTTATTTATGATTGTGGAAGAACTTAGTGGTTTGGAAGCATGCAAGTTGCTTCAAGGTGAAGTTTATTGTATAACGAATCGATTACTTAAATCACTTGAAAATAAAATTGATTAGGATTTGATGTTAAGTAATGTTTATGTTTTTCAATGGAATTTTAAATTTTTTCAAAGTGTATTCCATGTTTTACATGTTTTCAGACTTCCCTTCTTGTCAACTTTCCAGAAGTTGTATTATAGCTTCCTATTAGTATAAATTTTGTTCCCTTTTCTGGTCATTCATTATTCGGGCCCTTGTTTCTTATTATAAATTTCGCTAAAACGTTTTTGTCATTAGAAGTTTTCTTTTTCTTTCTTGTCATTAAAATTATTTGTTCTTATTTCTTGACATTATAATTTCTCTTCTTGTTTGTCAGTAAAATCTTTGTTGTTTTTTTTGTCATTAAAATTTTTGTCCTTTTTGTATTAAAATTTTTTTTGGGTCCTTAAAATTTTTGTTCTTCTTTTTTATTAAAGAAACATTTTTTTTATTAAAATTTTTGTTCTTCTTCCTTTTCATTAAACTTCTTGTTCTTTTTCTCCTATCATTGAAAATTTTTTTTTCTTGTCTCTTGGCATTACAATTTTAGTTCTAAGAAAAAATTTTTAACCTCTATGTCTTTAAATTTCGAAATTTTAAAGCAGTTTTTTAAATAGAAAAAAATCTAAATGTTTTACTTTCTAAAATATCTTTATGGAATGCGATAGAATTTCCACATTAATATAAAGTCATCATATCAGTTAATCTCAGTTTTTAATTGTAGAAAGATTTCTGCATGATCACTTTCCTGTTCCATTCATGGCTTGCACGTTGTGGGCAAACTAGCATGTACATGCGAAGGGATGGGTTAGTAATATGTGTTACAATCCATGCTTTGAATAAAGTGTCGATTCGGAGAGGAAATTGTGACGGAATATTTAATTAATCTACAATCGGACTAATTAGATGGAGCTTATTTGAGCTGATAGAGATTCTCATTAAAATTTTTGTTATTTCTTGTCAAAAATTTTTTTTTCTTCTTTCTTTCGTTAAAATTTCTGTTCTTTTTTCTAGTTTTCTTCTTGTTTCTTCACATTATAATTTTAGTAGTTTCTTAGCAATATAATTTAAAAAGGCATTATTCCTTTCTTGTGGATAAAATATAACAGTCTTCTCCTTTGATGGTGTTTCATGAGTAAATAACATGAGATGTTTCATGAGTAAATAACATGAGATGTTTCATGAGTAAATAACATGAGATGTTTCATGAGTATATCTCCGGAATGGAACTATATATTGCATCGGCTACAATTAAAACCTAAATTTTACAGGTAAAGCGTCGGCTATTGAAAAAAATTGTAAACTTTTCACAAGAGTTGAATTTCAAATGTTATTTTTATAAAAGTAAACTGAAAGTAGCAGCCTTCCTTACTATAAAAGATTACTAAATAGTAAAACTGAATAAAACTTACAAGGTAAGGATGAAAAATGAACGGCAACATAAATAACAAGACTTCAAAATGTGCAACCAAACTAATAAAGCATGCAAGATTCCCTCTACACCAAAAGTGAAAAAGCGGGCACCATCTTTTATATAACACCTGTCTCCAAGCTATTACAAAGTCGGAAGAGGACTCGGTTCAAGCTGGGAACTGAAAGTTCCTGAAAATGTCATAAGGGAAAGATCAACCATGTCTGGCGGATAAATCTTCCTACCAAACCCGAAGAAAAATACCTGACTAGCAATTTTTCTGCACTCCAACCCGAAGTAAAAAAAAAAAGAATTTTCTTCCTAAAAGAAGATGTCAGTGCCGACTGAAAGAGAAATTGAAAATCAATGCCCAAAATGGATTTGTTTTCTCTCTCTCTAGAAACTATTTCCCATCTTTTAGATGGCGGAACATGTTATGCATGTCGTGGATTTATCAAGTTTGAGTTTTAAAGTACTTTCAGTTGCTTATCCGTACACTAGTTTTCAAAACAAAGATTGCCCAAGAACTACTATGTATGGGACGAAAAGCATGGAAGGGATTTATTCGGATGGAATTGACAGCAAAAGGGCTTTTGTGAAGAAAGGACTCTATTTTATGAAAAGGAAATATCACTTCTATAAATCTTATGCTGTCTTCAATTGAAACGTGCTGTGGGTCCTTTATAAAATAGAAGCAACGAGCGTTTGTTTCTTGGGAAAAAAAAATTGAAATCTGGAAAAACATTTTTGATGGCGTGGGAATATATCTTTTATTTTTATTAAATATTTTTATTTTTCAGCTTTTAATTCAATTTGCTTTTCTTTTTTTGCTAATTCACAAGGTAAAAAAGGTGATTTAACATATTAAATGCCAGATTTTAAATATGCGAGATTAACGATTGTAAGGGTTTGATATCCAAGTGTCTAGCGCTCGGCGCCACAGGCTTTGGTTTGAGTCCAAGTGGTGCTATACACGTTTGTAGTGGTTTGGAGTCCACTTTAAACCATAGATCCCTGTTTAATATGACTGTTAAACGTTGGGCATAGGTTTGACAATCCTACCCCGTAAAAAGGAAAATATCATTGGTCTCGTAATCTGCCAATAGGCAGACGGCATTGGTCTACAATGGGGCTGTTGAGCCAATCATCTATTGCATACGGTTAAAACTTACTTTTACAGGTAAAATATCGACTACTGGAAAAGTACTGTACACTTTGCACAAAAGTTTGAATTCCAAATGTTATTTATATAAAAGTAAACTGAAACTAAATACCTTTCCTTACTAAAAAAGATTACTAAATAGTAAAACTGAATAAAACTTATAGGGTAAGGAGGAAAAATTAACTGCAACATAAATAACAAGACTTCAAAACCTGCTTCAAACTAAAAAAGCATGCAATATCTTCTGACAGGAAAAGTGAAAAAGCAGGCACCATATTTTATATGACACCTGTCTCCAGGCTATTACAAAGTCGGAAGAGTTCAAGCTGAGAACTGAAAGTTCCTGAAAATGTCATAAGGGAAAGATCATCCATGTCTAGCGGATAAATCTTCCTACCAACCCTGAAGAAAAATACCTGACTAGCAATTTTTCTGCACCCAATCCAAAGAAAAAAAAGAAGAATATTCTTTTTGAAAGAAGATGTCAGAGCCCACGGAAAGAGAAATTGAAAATCAATGCCCAAAATGGATTTGTTTTCTCTCTCTCTAGAAACTATTTCCCATCTTTTAGATGGCGGAACATGTTATGCAAGTCGTGGATTTATCAAGTTTGAGTTTTAAAGTACTTTCAGTTGCTTATCCCTGCACTAGTTTGTCAAAACAAAGATTGACCAACAACTACTACGTATTGGACGAAAAGCATGGAGGGGGATTTATTCGGATGGAATTGACAGTAAAAGGGCTTTTGTGAAGAAGGGACTGTATTTTATGAAAAGGAAATATCACTTCTATAAATCTTATGCTGTCTTCAATTGAAACGTGCTGTGGGTCCTTTATAAAATAGAAGCAACGAGCGTTTGTTTCTTGGAAAAATATTTTTGATGGCACGGGAATTATATATTTTATTTGTAACAATTTTTATTTATCGTCCCGCTTTTAATTTACTTTGCTTTTTTCTTTCGCTGATAATTTAAAAGGTGAAAAATGGGAATTAACATATTAAATGTCAGATTTTAAATATGCGAGACTAACGATTGTACGGGCCCTGGTAGTCGAATGACTATCGTTCTGGCGCTCCGGGCCACACGTTTCGGGTTCGATCTCCTGCGATGCCATGGATGTTTGTAATATGACTATAGAGAATTGGGAGTTGTGATGACAACCCTACCCAGTAAAAAGAAAAACATCTCTCGTCTCGTAATCTGCCAGTAGGCAGATGGCCTTGGCCCACAATAGGACTGTTTATTAATGATGATGATGATGAATGATTGTAAGGGGCCAGATAGCCAAGACTATTACTCTGTCACTCGATGCCTGGGTTCGAGTTCCAGCGATGTCATGGATGTTTATAGTGGTTAGGAATTCACTTTAAACCCTAGGTGCCGGTTTAATATATCTGTAGAGCAGACAATTCTACCCCGTAAAAAAAAGTGAAGAAAAGTCTCCCGTCTCAAAATCCACCAGTAGACAGACGGCTTTGTCCTACCATGTTGTGCCAATGACAAAGAAGAACAATTGAACAGTGGGAATTCATAAAAAAATTAAAATAGAAATTGCGAATAAATGTTGCCAGGTAGAAACTTCTCAATCATATTTCATTTATAATATTCTGAAAAGAGATTTTTTGCACCTAAAATATATTTGTAATAGTTAAAAAAGTTTTTAAAACATATTTTTATTTAAATTAAATATATTTATGGCTCTTTATACTCTAAAAATTTTAATAAATAATTATTTGATTAATTTAAGTTTTAAAAAAAAGTCAATATTAACAGTTTTTAGTTAAAGTATTAATAATATATGATTAATACTATTTTAATATTTCATAATTAATTATATCTCAAAGTCTTCATCTCAACACCTTCATATTGAGAAGGTTATGAGATCTTTTATGATAAAAGTTGTAATAATTTCTATTTAAAAATTTCGAAAATTCGATGTTGAATAGTAAGAAAAAAGAAAATTATCGATATAGGAAGAATAGGTGAAATTGTATAAAATAAACTTCTTTTAACAACATTAAATAAAATAGAATAGAATTATTTTTAAATAATAGATTAGAATTATAGTGAAATAGAATAGAATAGAATATTAAAAAAATTAGAATAGAATTTTAGAACATTTAAAAAAATAGAATAGAATTTTAGAACATTTAAAAAAATAGAATAGAATTTTAGAATATTTAAAAAAATAGAATAGAATTTTAGAATATTTAAAAAAATAGAATAGAATTTTAGAATATTTAAAAAATAGAATAGAATTTTAGAATATTTAAAAATTAGAATAGAATTTTAGAATATTTAAAAAATAGAATAGAATTTTAGAATATTTAAAAAATAGAATAGAATTTTAGAATATTTAAAAAATAGAATAGAATTTTAGAATATTTAAAAAATAGAATAGAATTTTAGAATACTTAAAAAATAGAATAGAATTTTAGAATACTTAAAAAATAGAATAGAATTTTAGAATATTTAAAAATTAGAATAGAATTTTAGAATATTTAAAAAATAGAATAGAATTTTAGAATATTTAAAAAATAGAATAGAATTTTAGAATATTTAAAAAATAGAATAGAATTTTAGAATATTTAAAAAATAGAATAGAATTTTAGAATACTTAAAAAATAGAATAGAATTTTAGAATATTTAAAAAATAGAATAGAATTTTAGAATACTTAAAAAATAGAATAGCATTTTAGAATATTTAAAAATTAGAATAGCATTTTAGAATATTTAAAAATTAGAATAGAATTGTAGAATATTTAAAAATTAAAATAGAATTGTAGAATATTTAAAAAATAGAATAGAATTGTAGAATATTTAAAAAATTTAATAGAATTGTAGAATATTTAAAAAATAGAATAGAATTTTAGAATAGAAGAAGTATAGAATATTTAAATAATAGAATAGAATTATAGTGAAATAGAATAGAAATATAGTGAAATAGAATAGAATTATTTTTTTATATCACATATTCCAAAATCCAGCAAGGAAAAATATGCAAAAATAAATTCATACTGTTCCATCATGTTAAAAAAAACAATAGATATCCGTCTACATGTACGGAAACTCACTTTGTGATGCAACATTTACAACAAAACGTCCCGATGGTATGCGGACAATAGCGGCATCAAAGAAAAAGACCGGTTGGACTGCTCTATCGTTTGCAGCGGGATATCCTTGACTTAACACTTTTTTTTTTCTTCCTTTGATGAGGACGCACTTTCTCCTGTCGTTTTGTTATTCAATTCTCCCATTAACGCTACTTAAAGATGACGGCGAATTGAAAAACGAGCCCTCGCCATCGCTGCTGGTTAAGCTTTCATCGATGCACTGGATTCGTCCCACTTAATCGTTATCGACAGTCTAATTGATTACTCAATAAAACAACGAAATTTGTTTTGGCAGCAAACGCCGTAATCGTTTGCTCGTGATGCATTCTAATTTCTGTCGAATAAATCTTCTTTCTTTTAGAGTTCGGTAAAAAGATTTCGCTTTCTTTCGAAGAGTGTTTTGAATAGTTTCGAATGCTTTGTTAGCTTTTCTTTTGATCCCTTCTTTTATCAGAAAATCATTTTTCAATCTTTTATCGATAAAGATTTTTGAAAGAGAACTGAAAGGAAGTCAAGTCACGGAGGATTATTTTTTAAATAATAGAATAGAATTATAGTGAAATAGAATATAATCATAATAGAATAGAATTATAAATAGAATTTTTAAATAATAGAATAGAATTATAGTGAAATAGAATATAATCATAATAGAATAGAATTATAAATAGAATTTTTAAATAATAGAATTGAACTATAGTGAAACAGAATAGAATTTCAGAATAGAAGAATAATGGAATTAAAAAATATTTAAATAATAGAATAGAAGAATTATAGAATATTTAAATAATAGAATTAGAGAATAGGAGAATAATATCATATAATTATAGTGAAATAGAATAGAATTAGAGAATAGGAGAATAATATCATATAATTATAGTGAAATAGAATAGAATTGCGGAATAGAAGAATAACAGAAGAAGGCGAATTGAAAAATGAGCTCTCGCCACAGCTTTCATCGATGCACTGGACTCGTCACACTTAATCGTTATCGACAGTCTAATTGATTACTCAATAAAACAACGAAATTTGTTTTGGCAGCAAACGCCGTAATCGTTTGCTCGTGATGCATTCTAATTTCTGTCGAATAAATCTTCTTTCTTTTAGAGTTCGGTAAAAAGATTTCGCTTTCTTTCGAAGAGTGTTTTGAATAGTTTCGAATGCTTTGTTAGCTTTTCTTTTGATCCCTTCTTTTATCAGAAAATCATTTTCAATCTTTTATCGATAAAGATTTTTGAAAGAGAACTGAAAGGAAGTCAAGTCACGGAGGATTATTTTTTAAATAATAGAATAGAATTATAGTGAAATAGAATATAATCACAATAGAATAGAATTATAAATAGAATTTTTAAATAATAGAATAGAATTATAGTGAAATAGAATATAATCATAATAGAATAGAATTATAAATAGAATTTTTAAATAATAGAATTGAACTATAGTGAAACAGAATAGAATTTCAGAATAGAAGAATAATGGAATTAAAAATATTTAAATAATAGAATAGAAGAATTATAGAATATTTAAATAATAGAATTAGAGAATAGGAGAATAATATCATATAATTATAGTGAAATAGAATAGAATTAGAGAATAGGAGAATAATATCATATAATTATAGTGAAATAGAATAGAATTGCGGAATAGAAGAATAACAGAAGAAGGCGAATTGAAAATGAGCCCTCGCCACAGCTTTCATCGATGCACTGGACTCGTCACACTTAATCGTTATCGACAGTCTAATTGATTACTCAATAAAACAACGAAATTTGTTTTGGCAGCAAACGCCGTAATCGTTTGCTCGTGATGCATTCTAATTTCTGTCGAATAAATCTTCTTTCTTTTAGAGTTCGGTAAAAAGATTTCGCTTTCTTTCGAAGAGTGTTTTGAATAGTTTCGAATGCTTTGTTAGCTTTTCTTTTGATCCCTTCTTTTATCAGAAAATCATTTTCAATCTTTTATCGATAAAGATTTTTGAAAGAGAACTGAAAGGAAGTCAAGTCACGGAGGATTATTTTTTAAATAATAGAATAGAATTATAGTGAAATAGAATATAATCATAATAGAATAGAATTATAAATAGAATTTTTAAATAATAGAATAGAATTATAGTGAAATAGAATATAATCATAATAGAATAGAATTATAAATAGAATTTTTAAATAATAGAATTGAACTATAGTGAAACAGAATAGAATTTCAGAATAGAAGAATAATGGAATTAAAAAATATTTAAATAATAGAATAGAAGAATTATAGAATATTTAAATAATAGAATTAGAGAATAAGAGAATAATATCATATAATTATAGTGAAATAGAATAGAATTAGAGAATAGGAGAATAATATCATATAATTATAGTGAAATAGAATAGAATTGCGGAATAGAAGAATAACAGAAGAAGGCGAATTGAAAAATGAGCCCTCGCCACAGCTTTCATCGATGCACTGGACTCGTCACACTTAATCGTTATCGACAGTCTAATTGATTACTCAATAAAACAACGAAATTTGTTTTGGCAGCAAACGCCGTAATCGTTTGCTCGTGATGCATTCTAATTTCTGTCGAATAAATCTTCTTTCTTTTAGAGTTCGGTAAAAAGATTTCGCTTTCTTTCGAAGAGTGTTTTGAATAGTTTCGAATGCTTTGTTAGCTTTTCTTTTGATCCCTTCTTTTATCAGAAAATCATTTTTCAATCTTTTATCGATAAAGATTTTTGAAAGAGAACTGAAAGGAAGTCAAGTCACGGAGGATTATTTTTTAAATAATAGAATAGAATTATAGTGAAAAAGAATATAATCATAATAGAATAGAATTATAAATAGAATTTTTAAATAATAGAATAGAATTATAGTGAAATAGAATATAATCATAATAGAATAGAATTATAAATAGAATTTTTAAGTAATAGAATTGAACTATAGTGAAACAGAATAGAATTTCAGAATAGAAGAATAATGGAATTAAAAAATATTTAAATAATAGAATAGAAGAATTATAGAATATTTAAATAATAGAATTAGAGAATAGGAGAATAATATCATATAATTATAGTGAAATAGAATAGAATTAGAGAATAGGAGAATAATATCATATAATTATAGTGAAATAGAATAGAATTGCGGAATAGAAGAATAACAGAAGAAGGCGAATTGAAAAATGAGCCCTCGCCACAGCTTTCATCGATGCACTGGACTCGTCACACTTAATCGTTATCGACAGTCTAATTGATTACTCAATAAAACAACGAAATTTGTTTTGGCAGCAAACGCCGTAATCGTTTGCTCGTGATGCATTCTAATTTCTGTCGAATAAATCTTCTTTCTTTTAGAGTTCGGTAAAAAGATTTCGCTTTCTTTCGAAGAGTGTTTTGAATAGTTTCGAATGCTTTGTTAGCTTTTCTTTTGATCCCTTCTTTTATCAGAAAATCATTTTTCAATCTTTTATCGATAAAGATTTTTGAAAGAGAACTGAAAGGAAGTCAAGTCACGGAGGATTATTTTTTAAATAATAGAATAGAATTATAGTGAAATAGAATATAATCACAATAGAATAGAATTATAAATAGAATTTTTAAATAATAGAATAGAATTATAGTGAAATAGAATATAATCATAATAGAATAGAATTATAAATAGAATTTTTAAATAATAGAATTGAACTATAGTGAAACAGAATAGAATTTCAGAATAGAAGAATAATGGAATTAAAAATATTTAAATAATAGAATAGAAGAATTATAGAATATTTAAATAATAGAATTAGAGAATAGGAGAATAATATCATATAATTATAGTGAAATAGAATAGAATTAGAGAATAGGAGAATAATATCATATAATTATAGTGAAATAGAATAGAATTGCGGAATAGAAGAATAACAGAAGAAGGCGAATTGAAAAATGAGCCCTCGCCACAGCTTTCATCGATGCACTGGACTCGTCACACTTAATCGTTATCGACAGTCTAATTGATTACTCAATAAAACAACGAAATTTGTTTTGGCAGCAAACGCCGTAATCGTTTGCTCGTGATGCATTCTAATTTCTGTCGAATAAATCTTCTTTCTTTTAGAGTTCGGTAAAAAGATTTCGCTTTCTTTCGAAGAGTGTTTTGAATAGTTTCGAATGCTTTGTTAGCTTTTCTTTTGATCCCTTCTTTTATCAGAAAATCATTTTTCAATCTTTTATCGATAAAGATTTTTGAAAGAGAACTGAAAGGAAGTCAAGTCACGGAGGATTATTTTTTAAATAATAGAATAGAATTATAGTGAAATAGAATATAATCATAATAGAATAGAATTATAAATAGAATTTTTAAATAATAGAATAGAATTATAGTGAAATAGAATATAATCATAATAGAATAGAATTATAAATAGAATTTTTAAATAATAGAATTGAACTATAGTGAAACAGAATAGAATTTCAGAATAGAAGAATAATGGAATTAAAAAATATTTAAATAATAGAATAGAAGAATTATAGAATATTTAAATAATAGAATTAGAGAATAGGAGAATAATATCATATAATTATAGTGAAATAGAATAGAATTAGAGAATAGGAGAATAATATCATATAATTATAGTGAAATAGAATAGAATTGCGGAATAGAAGAATAACAGAAGAAGGCGAATTGAAAAATGAGCCCTCGCCACAGCTTTCATCGATGCACTGGACTCGTCACACTTAATCGTTATCGACAGTCTAATTGATTACTCAATAAAACAACGAAATTTGTTTTGGCAGCAAACGCCGTAATCGTTTGCTCGTGATGCATTCTAATTTCTGTCGAATAAATCTTCTTTCTTTTTAGAGTTCGGTAAAAGATTTCGCTTTCTTTCGAAGAGTGTTTTGAATAGTTTCGAATGCTTTGTTAGCTTTTCTTTTGATCCCTTCTTTTATCAGAAAATCATTTTTCAATCTTTTATCGATAAAGATTTTTGAAAGAGAACTGAAAGGAAGTCAAGGCACTGAGGATTATTTTTAAATAATAGAATAGAATTATAGTGAAATAGAATATAATCATAATAGAATAGAATTATAAATAGAATTTTTAAATAATAGAATAGAATTATAGTGAAATAGAATATAATCATAATAGAATAGAATTATAAATAGAATTTTTAAATAATAGAATTGAACTATAGTGAAACAGAATAGAATTTCAGAATAGAAGAATAATGGAATTAAAAAATATTTAAATAATAGAATAGAAGAATTATAGAATATTTAAATAATAGAATTAGAGAATAGGAGAATAATATCATATAATTATAGTGAAATAGAATAGAATTAGAGAATAGGAGAATAATATCATATAATTATAGTGAAATAGAATAGAATTGCGGAATAGAAGAATAACAGAAGAAGGCGAATTGAAAAATGAGCCCTCGCCACAGCTTTCATCGATGCACTGGACTCGTCACACTTAATCGTTATCGACAGTCTAATTGATTACTCAATAAAACAACGAAATTTGTTTTGGCAGCAAACGCCGTAATCGTTTGCTCGTGATGCATTCTAATTTCTGTCGAATAAATCTTCTTTCTTTTACTTTTAGTAGTTCGGTAAAAAGATTTCGCTTTCTTTCAAAAGGGTATTTTGAATAGTTTCGAATGCTTTGTTAGATTTCTTTTGATCCCTTCTTTTATCAGAAAATCACTTTTCAAACTTTTATTGATAAAGAGTTTTGAAAGAGAACTGAAAGGAAATCAAGTCACGGAGCATTCTTTGCCGTTCTTTTGTATCTGAAATTAATAGTTTTGTCGGTTTTTTTAATGTTATATTATGTGTGAAAATGATATTGAGTAATATTTATGATGTAATGTTTCTATATAATAAAAGATAAATTTTTTTTGCGGTTATGAATAATAGCAGTTTTGTTGGCAAATATAATTGACAAAGATTTGAATCATTTTATTTTAAAGAAATATTGAATATTAACCCACTTTTTAAAAAATGAGTTAATGGTGTTTTTAATTGAATTGAAATTAATAATTTTGTCGTGTTTTTTTTTAATAAACACGACAAAAGATAATGTGTGAAAATGATATTGAGTAATATTTATGATGTAATGTTTCTATATAATAAAAGAAGATAAAAAGATTTTATAGTTTTGAATAATAATAGTTTAGTTGGGAAATATAATTGACAAAGATAACAAAGATTTGAACCATTTTACTTTAAAGAGATATTAGAGAGTTTTATAGTCCGATATTTTTTCTCCCTAGCGATCATGCTCATAGGAAATTGCGCATGCGTATCTGTAATAATGTTTCCTATGAGCATGCGCGCTAGGGAGAAAAAATATCGGACGATAAAAATACGGTATGCAAAAACTCTCTATTAAATATTAACCCACTTTTAAAAAAATGAGTTAATGGCTTTTTAATTGAGATGTCTTCTTTCCATATTTATAATAGGTAATCATTTGTAATGCAATGTTTTTTTAATTTATTCAAACGCAAGTAATAAAAAACTTTCAAATATATGAATAAATGAATTTAATTTAAAGAAAACATCTCATTTTGTGAAATAATTTGCTTACATTAAATGTTATATTGCGTTTCGAAATACACAATTCGGGAAATGTAACCTAGATTTCAAATATATTATTTCACACTAATTTTAAATTTTTACCAGAATTTTAAGAAGTTATGAAAATAAATGAAAAAATATAAATAATGGATTTTCTCTTTTTGAAAGGAATTTAAATTAGCTAATTGTGTTCGTTTCGTGATCGCTTAGATAACTATTATAATTTCTTTTTAAAAATACTTTTAATGGATTTCAAATACGGTAATAGATGTATTGTTGAGGTATTTTTAAAATTCAATTTTTTACTAATACATAAAAAGCTAAGCTAAATAAATATATAAAAGCTATATATTAGAGACACATATATCAAAACAAAAATTCAAAACTACTATATTTTTAACAAAAAATTGTAAAATAGTACATGTATAATTTATCAAAATATATAGCCAAATTTTATATCCGAAAATTATATATATATTTTTTAAAGAAATTATGGTCTTTTTATTCTCTTTGAATCTGAAAATAAATTATTCGTGTGGTATTGTGGGTTGGAAAAACTACACAGTAGCTGGGTGCGATTGGGTTGAGATACTTGAGGCACAAATTGGAGAACTCTCAGCTTTATTGACACACGCACAAACACCACACACATACAATTAGAGACAATATGCAACACATTTAAGGACATATAATTCTAGATTTGTGGAAGGAGTTTCAGTTCTCCCTGAAACAACACTGAATCAAGATCACACACATATCTGGCTCTAACTTTACTAAATCCAAATAGTCCTACTGTAAGTTATAGATTCTATTTAACATTTTTTACCGAATCTACTCATTTTTATAAAGTAGTGGATGCAGCCTCTATGCCACCAGAGAAACCTTATTCCCCGCTGTCTAGCAAAATCAGCCGCCGCAGCAAAAATAATCCTTTACCACTGGATTATTTTTGCTGAAAGAAAGATTTGAGAAAGAGAGATTCGTTCCTACCTCCTTTTTCCATGGTGTCCAGCAGTTCTCCCTCGTCAAACCACCGATGCCTTTGTAGGGCTTTGGTGAAGGATCTCTTCTGCACGGAGTAAGAGGCGCGGACTGTGGTAGAGGGGGTGATGAAGGAAAAGATGGCCTTGCGCGGCTTGCTTCCAGCCTCTTCGCCCATGGCTAGAGCCTGAAGGAAGAAAAAACACCGCATTTGAACACACACTGTAATACTGGAAAATGAATTTTTTTTCAAAAAGGCGTAATTCCTATAAATCTATTTAGAGATCAAGAAAAGGACTTTTGGAACATTCCCTACAGAACGGATAAGTAAGGGTATGTCTTAGGTAAGGACTTTCACAATTAAATATTCGACACGTGTGTTTCGTATGGGTGAAGATTCAGAAAGATTTTCTGATGGAAATTCCTTTCACTGTCAGAGATCACTGTCAGAGATGGTAAATGCTATCTATCCCAATGCGAGATTCACATCAGTACCATCATCTTTGATTTTCTTTATTTTTTGAAGGCTGTGCGTAGGGATCCACCACGCATTCCAACAACGAACCACAACCTTGAACTCAAATTTGTCAGATCCTGCTTTCAAGGACGGGTTAACCCTTAACTTAGACTTTGGACTTTGCACGTTTTTTTTTTCATCCGCTAGACTTTGGAACCGATAATGCGAGAATGAAAAAGAGAAAAGGGAGTGAGAGTGTATAGAGAAGAGTAGTAGGCAGTACGGAAAATACAAAGAACGAACTGGCTTTTTAAGATTATTTTGTAAATATTTGTTATATACTTTGTTTTTGCGTGTTATGTGTCGCAGTTCTGCAGTGCAGTCTTTGCAATTTTAATAAATACGGCAGCTAAACAACTCGTAATCATTTTGAAAAATAAATTAGTTTGTATCCAACTAAATCAAGACCATACCCATACCTGAATCAAGACCACTAACTTGTACTCAGTGACTCAGCGCAGGCATTTTTATTGGGTTAGGAGACAATGTTAATTCAATAGGAGACAATGACAATGGAGGAGGAGACAGTTAGGAGACAATGCCATTGATAATGCTAATTAAATAAGCGTATAAAAGTTTGGTTCGATTCCCGTTGTAGCGTACATTGCAGTTATTGCTTTGAAAAAAGATTAAATTTGGTGGCGATCGAGACAAAGAGTTGATCACTGACAGGTATAAATAAGAAAATTTCTTCTTAGCAAAAATTTTTATTAAAATTCATTAGGTTAACTAATAAAAAATTTAATTTACATTTTCCATATCACATTATTACAATACACTTTTTTAATTTTTAAATACATAATTGACTTTACGCTGGTATTCATTATTATGATAAGAAAGAGTTCTTCAAATAAAACTTCAAGATTTAAGATGTCGACAAATATTTTGTTTTCAGATAGAATTTTATTTAATCTTATTCAAATTAGATAAAAATCTAACTATAAAGTATTTTTTAAGAGAAAATGAATAAAAATGATTAAAACCAACAATGGACATTCAACAAAAGAAACTCATTCCAAATTTCGTAATTTGTTTCCATTTCACATTCTATTATACAAAGTAATGGGGGCTAAAAAGAAGAAGAAAAAAAAATTGTATTTGTTAACAACACATCTTTTAACAAACTGGAAAAAGCTTTTACCATGTGAGTTTTGATAAAAGAGATTCTTACAAAATTCAAATGTCTGTACTGATGTTTTTGTTAACGTAGCAGTTAACACTATGTCTTCACATTTACGTTGTGCTATTTTCTATATTTAATTGTAATCGCTGAGATTTATATTAAAAATGAAAAATAAATAAGATGCATTATACATATTTATGTTTTTGTTAAAAATAACAGCATTCAAAACTTCATTTTGGAAAATTCTATATTAGGCCTTCATGGCCGAGTGACTAGTGCTGTGACCCTCAGTGCCATAGATTTCGAGTTTGAGTCCCGGCGGTATCATGGATGTTTGCAGTGGTTTGGAAACTAACTAAACTAAAACTGTAAACCGCAGGTTCCGGTCGAATATGACTGTTGGGCATAGGGCTGATAACCCTATCCCGAGCAAGTAATATAAAAAAAAATTTTAAAGCCAATTCCAACTTTTTTTTTTTCTATATTGCAGAAAGTTCTTTATAAATAATTTTCATTCTTTTATTAAAGTTTATCTGGCGCCATCTATTGGTAGATATATGCAACTTAAATCTAAAAAAAAAAACTAAAATTAATTAATTATATTTAATGAATGAATTAATATTTGAAAAAAAACTGTATTAGCATCAAGTGTCAACCAGTACAAGTTTAAAAAAATTTATTTGAACTTGAGTGGTTGAATAAAAAATATTTTATGAACGATTGAAAATTTGAACATGATGTATATAGGGTGAGTGTGAGCTAATAGAAGGAATTGAAAAAAGAAAAAAAAAAACATCTCCTGTCTCGAAATCTGCCAATAGGCAACGACCTTGCCCACCATGGGGCTGGTGCGCTAATAATGATGATGAAGTCTTTTATATTGGTATATATAATTTTAAATAACTGTATTAACTTTCAGAATTAAAAAATTTCGAAGAAACATTTTTAGCATTATTTTAATAAATAAAACATATTTGCAACACTATTTCAAATCTCGCACTCTTTTGGATAGATCAAACAATAACAATTATTATGATCATTTAATTCACCTTCAAATGAAACGGATTTATTAAATTTTGCCATAAATGAAATTAAAAAGGGCATGCGGTTTTTTGGCACACGTTGAATAAATAAAAAAAGAAAGAAAATTATACAATAACAAAAAATTCCATTTGATACTAATATATAATCATTATAAAAATATTTGCAGTAACAAACGAATCATTAATTACTATAAGAAAAAAAGGAAATATTCTATAAAATATTGCTAAAAAGAGTATAAAAACATCCACTAAAATAATAATTTTATGAGAAAGTTCAATTTAAAATATTGATCAAATTTCCTTCAAACTTCAAAGTCCTGTATTTCATCTCTTTTAATAAAAAAAATTGAATTATCGTCCATCTGTATACTGGAAAAAAAAATTTATTCGAAAAATTTCATAGCATAGAATTATCGTTTGCTATGTTTTAGAAATGAAGTGAATTGAGTTATTTAGTTAAAATGATTGATAATAAAAGTAATGCTCTTTCTTTTTAAATTAATTTATTATGTTTGCAAGTTTTTCACTTTACTACATTCCTTTTACAGACATTTATTTTAAGTTGAATGTTAGATTTTGATAAAAGTTCAAGGCCATTTAAAAGCACGAATTTCTCAATTTAATTCAATTTTAAAAGCTTCGTAAATTTTTTTTCTTCTTCTCTTCTTTAAAGCTGAAATAAATAAAAAGGGAAAAACAATAATTGATTTTCAAAGAAAATATCTTACTAAAACAATAGTAAAAATAAAGAATCCTGTCAAGTTGAATAAAAAATTTTAAAAAGCAATGTAATTTAATAACTACGTTTTGAGTATTCTTAAATAATTGTTCCCTAGTAAATGTTTTTTTTTAAAATTATATTTTAAAAAGGTTCGTGACTTTAAAAATCAATTATATAAAAAATAAAATATTTCTGATGAAATGTTTTTGATTATAGAAGGATTTTTAAGTTCCTAATCAATCATTTTTTTAAGAACAATTGTTTTTTAGCAGATTTTTAAAGTCAGTACAAAAATTTTACTTAATAGATTTTGATTTTCTATTGTTGGTCTAAAAGTTTTGAAAAACAGTCAAGAAGTTTAGCATTTTTTCATATGCAGGTGTAATTTTTTTTTTAAGTTTAGAAGAACTTTCTACCATTATTGATTGACTCAGAGGCAAGAATAAATTGAAAGAATTAATAGTCAGAATATAGTGGCATAATTATTTATCGAACTTGCCCAGATAAAGTTGAAATAAAGAAAATATACGACGAATTTTTAATTAACTCTTTTTCTTTTAATTAAACATTTTTGTTAACGAAAACTTTATAAACAGTTCCTGAAAACACGAGTTTTATAAAAATAAAATTATAATTATTGTTATTGTTAATTATGAAGAAAGTAACGAAGTTTTTAAATAGAAGCATTTGCTGTTAATAATACAGGGATAACTTGTGTTTATATTTTGAGAATAGAGAGTTTTTGCATACCGTACGTTATTTACTGTAGGACGTCCGTCAGCTTTTTCTCCCTAGCGCGCATGCTCATAGGAAACATTATTACAGATACGCATGCGCAGTTTCCTATGAGCATGCGCGCTAGGGAGAAAAAGCTAACGGACGTCCTACGGTAACTAACGTACGGTATGCAAAAACTCTCTAATAATTCTGTAAGGATAACTTAAAATATGGTTTTGTTCGTTTAGATCTTACAACTTCTTATGAAAAATTTCAAAATATTTGAAATCTTAAGTCGAAAAAATTTTTGTACACTTAATTCTGATTGCAATTATACTGAATCATTATAGTCGTAAATCCTAATTTAATGTTTTTCTTATAGTTGTAAATTTGTTATAGTTTTTATTATTAAAAGGAATTCGAAAATTTTCGATCGAAATATCTGTAAGATTTATATGGAGTTTTATTTTTTTTATTTTTAATTATTTATTTATAAAGCATTGGCGTAGCATGGTGTTCTTCATATGTATGCCATGAACAGCCAATGAGAGGAGGAGGTCGATTTCCGTGCCCAATAAGAAACACTTTCCTAAATTATATTTATCTATGAGGCATATAATTAATATTTAGTACTCAGCGAGATATTTGAATAAAGTTTTTTTTTTCTTGTTTCCCTATGATGATATGGAAAGTTAATGTTTTAAAAAATATTTTTAAAGACCATTTTTTATGGAAGAACAATTTGAAAAATTTCGTGAGGGTAAATCAGGGAACTCGTTTTATAAAACTGTGCCGCCACTGAGACTCGAGCTCATGTTTACATTCCCATTAGCTTAAGTGCGCCACCACTAGTGCAATGAATCATGCACAGGGTAATTAGTATATTCAACTTGCTTAGTACCTTTTTAACTGTAACTACTTACTGCAGAAATTTTTCCAAACTTCCATTATCCTGATTGTTGCATTGTTTAATGTTAAATATTACCTCCAAAGTTTTAGAACCTATTTTTAAATGAATATTCAGGTTTCTATCATCGTGTAGATATATATATATCTATATATTTAGAACCTAACCAGGCTGGGATCTTGTATATATATATAGAGAGAGAATTTAATTAGGTATAATGCAGACATACAATTATCGATTATATAGTTGTACATTACAACGTATACATATTATACGGATTATAATTCGATACTTAAATATATATACCACAAATTCATTAAGGACAATAAAATTTAGCCTAACCCGACTCGTGGCTCAGTGGCAACGCGAGCCGCTGATGAGCATTGGAGCAGAGATTCCATCAACTGGCGGCTTTTTGAAGACACTGCTTCAAAAGGAATAGAGACTCGATGGCGTTTGTGATGTTCACCATCTTGTCTCGTCAGTCGGACTACCTGGCGGGAGTTTTCCGGGTTTTTTTCATATGATTCGCAAATGCAAGTGGTTCCCCCGAAACGTCCTCCAGGTATTCCCTATCTTTCTTCTTTAGCGACACAGAGCCAATTCAAACTTCTACCTACAGATGCTGCATCACAACATAAGCTACCCCCCGCCCCCTTTCTCTTCTGCCATAGGACCACACGGATTCTTGGATTTGGTCTAGATGTTACTGTCCACCAAGTGAGATAAGGAAAAAAAATCGTTCCTAAATATCATACCCAGCCATTTTAATCTCCAAAAATTGTAAATAAATAAGATGGAAGCTAACAAGTCAAAAGCTATTTATATAAAGCAGTATAAATATATAAATAGGTAAAAATAGTTTAAAATTTTTAACACGAATATTTACATGCAAAAAATTCTTACTCTTTACAGACTTTAGAAACTTTTCCAAACTGCTAAAATGGTATGCGCATTAGAAACTCACTGAATCTCATTACCATACTTGTCATGACAACATAATTGGCTCTCAACCGTTCCATTTCCTCCCTCCCCCAGAACAACTTCTATTCTAATTTACCGTTCCCGCCCAGCCTTTTGATTAGGGGGTGTTCCAAATGGCCTTCAAGAACCCTATCGCAACAGATCGCTGTGTTGCTATTGTTCCATCCATTCTCAACAACATCGTTTGGCGAAGAATATTTATTTATTTTTGGAATGTTCGAAAAATACCAAACTCATTCTATTGGGATAGGCGAATCAGATTAATGAGCATGTCCTTAAATACACAGTTGTGGTTGCAGTGATAAAGCAGAGTAATTTATAATAGGCTGTCGATTTTAGCGGGATTGGAAGTAATGGGTAGTGCAAACACTTTGCGTTTTTGGTTGTAAAGTGGATGAATTATTAGCTTTTTCTTATGTATTATTATTTATGTATAGATGGAGTTATTAACTTCTTCATGTGAGGTTTTGTTTTGATGCATCGGTAAATTGATGGGTTATTGTGCATAACCTAATTTTTCTTATAAAAATGACGTTCGAAATTATCTATCTAATTCAGTATGAATTACGTTAATTATAGCCAATGCAGGGAGCAAGCTATTCAGGATTGATCTGTTATTCATTATTATATTTATCGAAATGCACTCTAATTTATTTTTCTTATCCCATTTTGTCGACAGCAGCATCTAGATCAAGTCCAAGAACCCGTGTGGTCTCATGAAGGAGGGAAAGGGAGGCAGCTTTTGTTGTGATGGAGCACCCGTAGCTAGAAGTCTGACTTGGCCCACTGTCGCTGAAAAAAGACAGTGTCTTCCCGGATAGGGGAATCTACCCCACGTTTGTGTATCGTATATGAGAAAATCTGGAAAAACTCCCACCAGGTTGTCCGAGTCACGAGACAAGAGGCTGGACATCATAAACGCTATCGAATCCGCTCGTTTTTTGAAACAGTGTATAACAACTTAACATATTATTGGGTCTGTAAATAAATGACTATTACATTGATCATTCGGCGGGAACCATTTCCTCAGTTGATACTTTGCTCCTGTATGGCTATCCAGATCACCCAACCTCACCCGATTTATGACTATGAATTGTGGGGAGATCTGATCTTAAAAATATACCCTGAAAACCAGTATTGTTGTGTTTTTGTATGTTCAATGACTAGGCAAAACGTTACATAGAGCAATAGAACTATCAAGAACAAAAAGAAGAACAGAATCATAGCCCAATGAGCGATTTTGCTTCCCAATATCTCGACTTCTCTGTGGGTCCACGAAGAACCCCACATCGGAGCATGGTCCCTGTCCATTACAATTGGTCAAATAGGATCTGTTGAAATATCTATGCGATGCAAATGGACAGCAAGAAAATCGTGTCCCGTAGACAGGCAGAAAAGCCGCCACTGCTTTGCGTCTTAGTTTATCGAGAAAAGAGAAGAGCTTACCCTCCTCCAATTTTTTTAAGGCTGTACGAGTCTGAAGATACCGCAAGAAATTAGATGTAAATAAATGTTTTAAAAACAATTTAATCCTCCAATAAGGAATGGTAGTATTAGGATGTTGTAGTAAGCTGGCACCTCTTTTTTGCAAAGAAATCTACTTGTTCATTGCCCCAAAGTCTACAATGGCAGACACCCACTGAAGAAAGTAGTTGTGGACATTGAAATAAGTATTCTACAAACATGTGCATGCCCAAATACCTATAAAGAAACCATTAAATGATTTGAATAGTGCTTGAATAGCCTCACCTGATAACACATTGGACATGTATTAGCCATTAATTTATCTGATCATATGCAACTCATAGCTGTTCAAATGATAGCGCCATATTATGTAAAATAATTTAAACTCTTCAACAATATTTTTAAATTTTTTTTTTAATTTCTATTCTTTATGCACAAATGGCATCATGCTAACTAATTTTTTTTGTTCCTGAATTATTAATTTTTAAAATTTATCCTGTCTTTTTGACCATTCTGTATAATTAATTGAATAAAATTGATAAGGTTTATTATTTACAGCTTTAAACGAGAAAGAATGGTATTTTAAATTATATTAATTGCAAATATTGTTTTTGCAATATTCCGAAATTATGCAATTATTCCGAAATTATATTACAAATATTTATGTTTTATTAATAAATGATAAATTCATATTATATATTTATGTAATATGAATTATTATTTATTTATAATTATATATAATGTTTTATTTATGTTTTAATATTTAAAATAAATATTTATAAATAATAAACCAATAATATTATAATAATGTTAATATTATAATATTATATGTTTTTATTATTTATTAAATATTAATAATAATATTTAATAAATAATAAAAACATATGTATTAATTTAAAAATAATAAAATTATATATGTAATAATAAACATAATATAATGTTATTTATATATTGTACATAAATAATATTTTTTTATTATTTATAATAAACATTTATAATTATATATAATGTTTTATTAATAAATTATTACTAAATTCGTTCAATCGTGCACATAAAAAAATATGCATTATGCATTCAAAAAGAAACACCAAATGGAAATTAATAACGTTCTGAAAAATTGCATTAAAGACAAACTGCTTCCTTAAACGAACTTAATTTCCAGAAATTCCTATCATTTCTGCTATCAATAAATCTCTTTCTAGAAGTTTCCAGATTAATCGCTTTTTTTCAATCTTTAAATTCACCACTGAATCTCAAATGATAAAAAATCATTTATGATGAGTTGTCAGAGATAACTTAATCATCTTCACATTTCTTGAGTAATCAATTTTGAAAGTCGGATATTATTGGAGAGATAGTTGCATTTAAGAGAAGGATTGAAATCCTTTTAAAAATAATGTTTCTACTTTATGTGCAACACCAATTATAATACATAGAATAGTAAATAATAATTAGTGGAATATTAAATGTATATAAACAATTCGCTAAAAAGAGCATTCATTTAAAATGAAGTAAATAAATAAAATTGGAATTAAAAAAAAAAGAAACAGAGGATTAAAAGAAATTTAGTTTATATAAATTTCTCATTAAAAATAGTTAATAAAATTCAATAAAAGATGTTATATTGTTATTATAAATTTCATTAGGTTATTATGTATGTTATACGTTTAAAATAATTGGGAAAAAATAAACTTTGCCAATATTTGAATGCTTATTTATTTTTTGTGCAGGTGTTAACGCTAGATTGTATTGTTTTTCAAATGAATTCTTATTTTTAATAAATGTGAAAAATGTATCTATAAAAAAACTTACATAAATATTAATAATCCCAAGATGAAGTGCTTAATTTTTGTTTTTAATTGCATTATTGGTATTCTCATATAGGAATTATTACACTTTTATTTCATATAATAAATCCTAATGATCGATTATTCCTAATAACCTCCTACTTATACCATTAATTACTTACGACTAAAAATAACATTTTAACATTATGTAATAAGTTCTTCCATCGTGATGGGTGATAGACCATGGTCTGAAGAAGTGTCTACTCCAATGAGAAGTGAGGGAAGTTGCCTCCTCCCCCTTGATGGATTTTCTTAAAGGGGGGTTTTTGGAGGAGGAGAGGAGGAGTGTTCTGCGACGTGTCAATAATAAGTTCTGTTTTTCTCTTTTTTTCTACAGTGACTGAACAGGCCGGAGATTCGTCTGTTTACAAAGAGAAACCCTTGTGGTTTCGTATATTATGCCATATGATAATTCAGGTCTGCCGCAGACCACGTGCTTTATATTCGTCATAGACTCGAAAACTTTGAAAATCTCCATCCTTGGAGTAAACTGCACTTGTGAATCAAATTTAAGTCTTTAATTTTTATTTTTTTGGAAATAATTTTTATTAACCCAGAGTTCTGTGTAGTTTTTACAGGCTTCCTCGTGGAGCATTCTGGATCAAGCTGAATTTTCTACGCCTTTGCCTTTCTAACGACAGATGTCAAAATGCTAGCATTTGAAAACAACTTACTCTCTTTTTCATAGTCGGTAAATCTGAAACTCGATAAATTACATACATCCAATTTTTATATTTTTTGATATTAAAAAAACGATTGTCTAAAAAACAGTTTTCTGGTGTAAATAAAAGAACTTTTTCATATTAATAAAAATGTTTTAGAGTGTGAAAAGTCTAGACAAGTGAGAAATATTTTAGGTACTAAAGATCAAATGATGTAGAAAAAAATCTGCTAATAAAACAATCGAAACAAAAATTATTAAAAGAGAATACGCGTTGAAACTCCCAGATTGCAGTTTGAGTAAAATAAAAACTTAGGAATTCTTAGAACCAAATAACCCTCCTTAAAAATCCAATAAGCTTCGACAAACTTCTCGCGCATAATCCCTTAGTAGCAGTCAAATAGAAAATTTCAATCTTAACTTCTACCCATCCAACAATTACGGAATAATTGCATTAAATCCTTAAACCTAAGAGCTTCGAGTTAAATTCTTCGAACACTCTTATCGAACGCTGCTTTGTAGCTAATATTACAAAAAGAAAAGAAAAAAAAAAAATGGCGGATCTCGAAGGATTATACCATGGCTAATGGATGTTGACAGCTTCAGAAAATTAAATTAACCCACTCTTAGAGAATGGGAAAGAGTTTTTTTTTTTTTGAAGCAAAGTGTTATCTGTAATAGAAAGTAGTTTTCAAGTTATTGGAATGTGCCCCTCAAGAGCTTAGGTGTCTCGTTGAGTTACAGTATGTTGATCAAATGACATGCTTCAAGTGGTTAGGAAGATGGCTGAGAGGTGATTCAATCCCTCTTTTAAAAAAAAAATTATGTGAAAATTAATGCTTGGAAAAGAGTTAATCGAAATACGTTTTTGGAATATGCAAGACTGACGTTACAGAAGTCTTCACTTGGAATTTTGCATTGTTTTAAAATAACTGATACGAAAATACTGTATTTACTAATACAACTGCATTTATGAAGAGGTTGTGGCAACCGGTCCGAATGGTGTTAGAAAATGTTCTTTACATGGCGCTTAGAAATTTATGTGAAAACCATTGTTTGAAAAGAGTTAATCGAAATACGTTTTTGGAATATGCAAGACTGACGTTACAGAAGGTTTTATTAGGAATTTTACATTGGTTTTAAAATAACAATTATTCCGAATATGAAAATACTTTATTTACTAATACAACTACATTTATGTAGAGTTTGTGGAAATCTGTTCGAGTGGCGTCAGAAATTATTCTTTACGCAATGTCGCTTAGAAATTTATGTGAAAATTAAGAATTGAAAAGAGTTAATCGAAATACATTTTTGGAATATATAAGGTTGAATTTATAAAAGGCTTTACAAGGAATTTTACATTGGTTTTAAAATAACAATTATTCTGAATACGAAAATATTTTATTTACTAATACCATTGCATTTAAGAAGAGTTTGTGGCAACTGGTTCGAATGGCGCCAGAAAATATTCTTTACTAGAAGAAGCAATGGCACTTACAAATTTATGTGAAAATCAATGCTAGAAAAGAGTTAATTCAAATTTTTGGAATATGTAAGGGTGAATTTATGGAAGGCTTTAATAGGAATTTTGATTTTAAGATAGCAATTATTCTGAATACGAAAATACTTCTTTACTAATACAAATACATTTTTGTAGAGTTTGTGGCAACCTGTCCGAGGGGTGCCAGAAAATATTCTGTACCAAAAGATGCAATGGCGTTTATAAACTTAAACAATTTTATCGTTATGCAATTAGCATTATAATTGAGTAAACACTAGTGTACTAAGTTATATATATATAAAATTCAACAAGAGCAACTGTGACAAATTTGCAATCATCAATTTTGATAAATCTTATTTGTACTAATTATTATCTCTCAACAAACAATTCTATAATTATTCGAATAAATTAACCTGTATCCAAGAATATTACTGCACATTTTAATTCAAAGATAAAAAATAAATAAAATTAATTTTTCTATAAAATGTAACTAGAACTTGCTAAAGTTAGATTGAATTAAAAATTTTAAAAAGTTTGTGAAGTTAATTTTATGACATTCCGGTAAAAATACTCAATTTGAATGGAATATAAAATTCAGCTTTTTTTGATTAATTAATTATTATTATTATGAACCAAAAGTAATGACTAACGGGAAAATGAAAGCAACAAATTTAAAATTTAACATCCATCTTCAAAAAGTTTAACAAAAATACTTACTTTCAATAAAAATTGGTATTTCATTAGATTATTAAATATGTACTAATGTATTAAAATTGCTTTTATATTTTAATAAAAATTTAATATATTATATTAAAATTTAATATATTAGCATAATTTTATGTTTTAAGATTAACAATTATAAATTGCAATTAAATTTTCTCAGAATAAATTTCTTTTATTAATACCGACAAATAACATTTCTATTTAATTAAATGACTTATTTCCCATTTTAATAACACTTTATATTTTAATAATATGTGCTTTTTGACAAATATATTCTAAAAAGTATAGTATCTTAAAAATTGCATATTTTATTTTACCTGACATTTAAAGTTATCCTTGACATTAACAGACAAACGTTACGACTACTCTTACCTAACATAAAAAGTGATCCAAATATTCTATTCTATTCGAAAATCTATCTCGAGGCATAATAATCATCAGCCAAATTCAATCAAAAAGTCATCCTATACATTGATTAAAATCTAGATGATGTATGTAATCCAATTTATTTCGATTCTATTTCGTTCTAAAAAAGTTCTGTTGCCTAGAATATATTCGAACCAAATAAAAAGTAGAATTAATATACCTCGCTATATCACCCCGACATTGCGTGACAGGTTAAAAAACTCGAACTATAACACGCAATCCAAATCTGTTCTATTGGAGACACGCCCCTAAAAATCTCGGATGAAGTGCCGATATAGTACAAGGACTAGGGCTGTCAAGCCCTGTGTTTATTCTCCTCACAAAGACAAATAGAACAATGTTGAACAACAACAAGAACCAGCGAGCTGGAAGGAGAAAGTAAACAATCTTTATAGATGATTCCATTCTTCCTAATTCTTAGGTTTGTAAAGGTTTGTTCTGAAAAGATCGTTTGCGGTGAAGGTATTGGTTTTTCTTCTTTTTCGTTTGGTGTTGGAGATCGTCTGTTTTTGTAGAAATATTCTGTAGGATTCTTTCCTGTTCTGACGATATTTTATTTGGATTCTTCCGTGAAGAAAACACTTTTGTATGAATGTTTTAGATTTGTTTAAAATATAGGTAAAGAACAGCGCAAGTTTTCTTTATCTATATATATATATTTATATAAATATATTAATAATAAAATACAAAACAATATTTTATATTTCATTAATATTGTTTTTCTTATTTTTAATGAATTCTTTTTGAACGATCTATTTTTTTCTCTTTTTGAAAAAAAAAGTAAAATTTATTCTTAGAATAACAATATTTCATTGAAATGTTCTAGATACACGAATAGTTTAGAGACACATTCTAGACTTTAAAAACTATTTTTACCTGCTTGTCTTTTAATTAATTACACGCAAATTTAATTTTATATTTACTCAACCGTTTTTTAAAAAGTTTTCTAAAGATAAGCAAAACTACAATATATGATATTGTCAAGAAGAAGCAAAATGTATATCTTTTATTTAAACAACTTCAAATAAAACGCTATCTAATGCTTTTTGTTATTTTTTCTATTATATTTTTCATGTACACAATATTATTAAAACATTAAGTTTCTTTATTTATATTCTAATAAATTTTTTTAATATTTAAAAAAGATTTAATAAAAAAACGCAATTAGATTTAATTTTTTCTAATAATGAACATTTTGTCATATTTATCTTTTCTATTATTATTATTATTATTATTATTATTTATTTTTTCTTTATTTTGTCAGAAAATTACTAAAAAATATCTTAATTCCAAAAATATTTTCAGATTTAAAAAAAAATGAAGCTCACAGATTTGAATTGTAATATTTTCTTAACGTTTGAAAATCAGGTATTTAATTCCTTAAAAATTAAATTTATATTTGTAACGTATTTTTTAATTTAAATAAGTTAAATTAATGCTTGTAAATTTACATTAATTTACTTCTTATGAAATTAGTAGATAAAAATTTTGTTTAACTATTCTATGCAGAATTTTTTTATTTAAAAAAGGATTTAAGTAAAGAAATAATTTTAGAATTCTTAAGATTTTTTTTAATTTTAGAAAGATTTAAATATTAATGTCGAACATTTAAAACCTTGTCTGCATAAAATTTCGCGGAAATTTTTAACTTAACTATTTATAACTTTAACTATATGTCAATGCGAATTCCTAAATATATTTTTTATTCAATATATGAAATCTCAATTTTCTAGAAACATTAAAAAATAAACGAGAATATATCCTTCCAGTTGATAAATGTAATTAATAGTTGAATAATACAGAGGTAATTCACGTCCAAAAGTTGAAACATTATATTACATTTGAAATTTAAAGAACATAATTAGGATTTATACATCATTCAATAAACTTATCACTTTGCTCACTCGAGTAAATTCTAAATCGGATTTACCACTACTCGCTTTTAATCAAATCAAAAGTTCAAAGACTTCACTCACATAATTTTAACCTCTAATCACCTATAAACTCTTTGCAAAGTGATACACTCCATAATCCTACCAACATGTGAGGCGATCAATAAGTTAACCGCAGTAAGCTCCTTAAATGACTGCTACTAATCCATCAACTTCTGGCGCTACTTAAAATCCTTTTTATTAAAATATTGGCAGGCACGCTACATCAACTGTAACCGCATCAATCACCGCGGTCGTTGAACGAAGGGACTTCTTTTTAATCTCTTTTCCTTGTCATTTGGAAGTCATTACGTTCCAGAAAAAATCATCCAGTAATATAAAAAGAATGGTGGAATCTATAATTGATCATCACGCACACAGGTGATATGATTGTCGATCTAATTTTGAAATCCACTGCAATTCTCATGATTTTGAAAGTAGCAAATATGAATTAAGAAACGGTATAATTAAAATTGCATAAGCAAAAGAAAAGTATTCAATTATTTTGCATCTGGCAAAAATCATTCTGTCATAATGATGACTGAATTATTGTTGCCAAACATACAATAATAGAGAGTTTTTGCATACCGTAAGTTAGTTACCGTAGGACGTCCGTTAGCTTTTTCTCCCTAGCGCGCATGCTCATAGGAAATTATGTTTCCTATGAGCATGCGCGCTAGGGAGAAAAAGCTAACGGACGTCCTATGGTATGCAAAAACTTACGGTATGCAAAATTGGACATTTATGATTTCTTTTGATTAATACAATATTTATCCAAAATACTTTATGTTTCAGTCCTTTACAGACATTGAACATTTATGATTTCGTGTTGATTTACACACATTGAACATTTATGATTTCGTGTTGATTTACACAAATTGGATATTTATGGTTTCATGTTGATTTACACACATTGGGCATTTATAATTTTATATTGATTTATAGACATTAGACATTTATAATTTTATATTGATTTATAGACATTAGATATTTATAATTTTATATTGATTTACAGACATTGGACATTTATAATTTTATATTGATTTACAGACATTAGACATTTATAATTTTATAATGATTTATAGACATTAGACATTTATGATTTTATGTTGATTTATAGAAATTGGACATTTATGGTTTGTTAATTTATAGAAATTGGGCATTTATGGTTTGTTGATTTATAGAAATTGGGCATTTATGGTTTGTTGATTTATAGAAATTGGGCATTTATGGTTTGTTGATTTATGGACATTGGGCATTTATGATTTCATGTTGATCTATGAACATTTTTGATTTCATGTTAATTTACTGACATTAGGCATTTATGATTTTGTATTGATTTACAGACATTGGACATTTATGATTTCATGTTGATTTACAGACATTGGGCTAGATGCCTTTCAGTATCTAAATCATTGACGATCAACTACGATTCATTTATTGCTATGGCCATTTTGTTTTCATTTTCAGACTTTTCCCCTCTAAATGAGTAAAAGTAATAGACGTTTTGAGTGATAATAGCAGCAGTGTATCGAGTGATGATATCGAAAGCGTGATGAATCAGATGATCGTAGTTCTTATTCTAATATTAATATCAATAATAAATAAAACAGGACAAAAACTTAAGGATAAAGTCGATCCAGTTTTGAGATCCTTAACAATTCTCGTGATTTTGAAAGTAGCAAATATGAATTAAGAAATGGTATCATTAAAATTCGATAAGTAAAAGAAAAGTATTCAATTAATGGAAAAATTCAATTATTTTACATCTGGCAACAGTCATTCTGTCGTAATGATGACAGAATGATTGTTTCCAGATATTCAATATGACTATAATAGTAATCAAAATATCCATTTTAGTCCAGAATTAAAAACTAATTCTCGCTCGAGTTAATGCTTGATGGAAAAAAAATATAAGATACGAACTTATGTTCCTTTGATTTACAGACATTGGACATTTATGATTTCTTGTTGATTTACAGATATTTCAATGATTTCAATCATTGTTGATTTACAGATATTTCAATGATTGTTAATTTACAGACATTGGACATTTATGATTTCATGTTGATTTACAAACATTAATATGACAATAATACAGACAATATATATTATTAAGTATATATTATATTATAAATATTAACTATATAAAATTTTATATTATAAATTACTATATTATATTATTATTATATTATAAATTATAATTATTATTATATTATAAATTACACTTGTATTTTTCTAAAATGTATTCGTTTTTTAAATACTGTTAATGTAGCATTTTATAATACGACAGAATTATACGATCAAAAAAAAAAAAAAAAAAAAAAAAACACTCGTCAACATCAAAATTAGAATCACAAATATTTTTGATTAGAAAAACAAGTTAAAACACATGCTCAAATTATTTGTTTTTTCTCTGCTAATAAAATTTTTCTTACAAAAATAAATAAATAAAATTTAAAATCAATGCATTCTGTTTCAACATATGAACCCGACCGTAAACAGATCACAAGCAGATGCCAGCAACACAAAGACAGAAGCAAAAAGTGAAATTTGATTCCCGGCGTCTGTTTAATAGACAAGCGCTTTCTGCTTGGCGAAATCGGTTGATTAAAAAAGGGACGCTAGTTAGGTTGAGGGTTTTAAAAATAACAGCGACGGAATTTGGCAGGTATCCAATTACATACGAAGGCCTTCGATTTTTACCGTGCGCTTTTTATAATGAACCCTACATTTCACAAACATATCATAAATAAAAATTTAAATAACATATATTTAAAAAAAACCTCATTATTTATTTTATTATTATTTTTTTTAATATTTTTAAAATCATGATATTTTCAACAAAAGTTAGGAAATATATTTTTTTCATTTGGGAATCTTAAATGTGCCTTTACTTTATAGATATACATTTTTTTATTTAAATAATTTAAAAAATATTTTTAATGTGCTATTTTGAACATTTTTTTTTGTACTAATACAGCTGGTAAACACTTAGACAGTTGTATTGGATGCCTTCAGGCAAGCGCTGCACCAACGTTTCTCACTTAGCACTACCCAGGAGGTGAGTGTAGCTTGAAGATAAGCTACGGACGCTGAGTAACAGTACCCCCGCCACGCTCTAGGACCCTTTTAGGCTGGGACCTACGGTGTAAAGTGGGTTTCGAACCACAACAAACTGCCATGGCCCCACCGGGACGCTAACCCGAAACCTGTTGTACCGAGCGCCAGAGCGTCAGCCACTGGACTATCAGACCCCCGCTATTTTGAACATAAGTCAGGAAATATTTTTTTTTTATTAGGTAATCTTAAATTATAGAAAAGTGCACTGTAATAATTTATCCTACTTTATGGATATATATTTTATTATTTAAATAATTTTAAAAATGAATCACTATTAGCGAGAATTTTAAAACATTCTAATTGAGTTAATTTTTTTATTTCTATTTCGATTAATTCCTTACGACAATGTTCGAGGCCTCAATGGCCGTGTATCTAGCGGTCTGGCGCTCGGTGTCCCAGGTTTCGGGTTGGAGTCTCGGTGGGGCCAGTGGAATCCGCGGAATCCACTTTAAACCGTAGGTCCCGGTCTAATATTATCGTAGAACGTTGTCTTGAGGTTCAACCAGTTTTCAGCCCTTGGGGTTCCGCCGCTAAAAGTGATGCTGTATATAACCCTTATCAATGGGTGTCGCTTGCGACTGGGTCCTTTGGACCGGGTGTAGTTTTTCCTGTACTAGGGGGATTAGTAACAACACGATAATGTTGGATTTTAAATTCTAATTTAATTCGTTTGCCGTTACACATTGATAGTCAGGCTGTACGGAAATGCAGGGAACTTAGCCCTAAAAATCCTCCTAGAAGAAAATATAGTCTTTATATGGCTGTCCATGGCATGCATAAGTGAAACCCGAAGTCAACTAATGTTTAACAAAAAAGATTCTTTACCTTAATGCAATATTTTCATTAGTTTTTCAAAATCATCCAGTTTATACCACCGTGTGCTTGCCAATTCAGATGGATTCAAAAAAGAGCGGCGTCATAGTGGAGTAAATGTTATTTAGGAAAGAATTTAACTGCAATAAAAGTAATTTTAATTTTTAATAATTAAAATTTTAATTGACATGATATTAAAACAAAAACTAGAGGAAAAAAATTCCACACTAACTATTATAATTCATTCTTTCTAAGCAGCTTTGCGCTGCGTATGTCTGAGCTGCCTATAGACCTTTTACCTACTCGCAGATTTCGAGACGGGAGATTATGTTTTTTACACGACAGAGTTGTCAGCCCAATACTCTACAGTCATATTAGATCAGGAACTACTGTTTAAAATGGATTTCGAATCACTACAAACATTCATGGCACCGTCGGGACTGGAACACTGGGGCACCGAGTGCCAGTAACTCGTTCATCAGGCCTCATATGTATATAACTAAACTCTAATTTAAAAATAATTATTATAATATTAATTTGAATTAAAATAATGTCTAACTAACTCTCTGGCACAACATCCCATGATGGACCAAGGTCTTTTGCCTACTGACAAATTTCGGGACAGGGAGATGTTGTCTTTTTACAGGTTACGGTTGTTAGCCCAACGCTTTACAGTCATATTAAATCGGAACATATGGATTAAAGTGGTTTCCGAACCACTAAAAACATCCATAATATCGCCGGGATTCGAACCCGAAACCTGTGGCACCAAGCATTAGAGTACGATTATAATATATTACGGCGTATTATAGTTTTAAGTATGTATATGATATGTTCCGCAAAATTCTTCGTATATTTTATTAAGTTAACTAAATATAAAACCCAATAAGTTATAAAAGTTTTAAATTATATTTCTCCTTTCTGTTAAAATTATGTATTTTTTTTTTTATTATTTGCAAAAAAAAAAAAACAAAAAAAAAAAACAATTATTTAAATGTTACAATTTTTACTTTGATTTTCAAATCGAAAATACAATTTTCAAAACAATTAAAAATCTTTTTTAACAAATTATTATGTACCCTGGAACTATATTACTAACAGCTAGCCGTCTTTTCTTTATAAGAAATACTTTGCACACTCTTGAATTAAATTCTAATTTCTTAAAAAAAAAAATTCCGAAGTACTTACAAAGGACTAATCTCACGTCAAAATTGACATGCGATGCAATTTTGTGGCCATTCCTTTTAACCTTCAGTGGGGAGATGCCAGTAATTACGAAGTTTCGAAATGAATCTTCTCGACTTGCTAAAGAAACTTAATTTCCAATTAGCATTCAATGTTTTTACGCCTCTATCCACAATCCTGATTTCGATGCTTTGTTTTATAGTACATTTTCGCTAAAACTAATTAATGAAGTCGCGCTAAATTAAAGAAGAGATTATTTACGAGGAATTAGTTGCATCATGGTGCTAATCAAGGCCAAACAGAGCATTAATAAAACTTAACGAAGATTTTCTTGTTGACTTGCTGGCCGACTTAAATGCCTTATCTTAAACATCTTTTTCTAAACATAAAATTTAGATGTACGTTGTAACATTTGTGGCGAAGGCTCTAAGAGTGTGCCAAAAATCATTCAACAAAACATGGTGTGTCTGTATTTTGATACTAAAGACTGCATAGTCAAACACTTCTAATTGATATGCAGTTAGCATCGTAAACGTACACACGCATGCGTAAAAATATATTGTTGGCGGCGAACAGGTGTGTTAAGTTTGCAATGTAAGCATCCCCTTGGTGGGCCAAGGCCTTCTTCCTACTCGCAGATCGCGAAACATGGGATGTTTTTTCATAGGGTAGGGTTGTCAGCCCTACGCCCAACAATCATATTATACCAGGATCTACGGTTTAAAGTGGATTCCGAACCACTACAAACCTCCATACCGCCGCTGGGACTCGAACCCACGTAAACGGCTATTTAAATTCCTTCGTATAGTGAAATTCATATATTTTAAAAACCGTATATTCTTATATCAAATATATATCATACATATCAAATGGATTTATACCATTCGATATATATATATATATATATTAGACCGGTACCGACGATTTAAAGTGGATTCCGAACCATTCACAAACATCCATGGCACCAGCGGGTCTCGAACCCGAAACCTGTGGTGCCGAGAGCCTGAGCGATAATTTTTTTATTTTCACAATTTTTATTTTATTTTGTTCCCACGGAAACGCCTTTTTAAATTCCTTCGTATAGTCAAATTAATTTCTATAAATCATATATATATAATTTATTATAATTATTACTTTTATATAATTATTACTTTCTAAAGAGACTTAATTTGCTATTAGCATACAATTATTTGCAATAATTAATTAATGCACTGTAGGCCTCTATCCACAATCCTGATTTCGTTGCATTGTTTTTTATCGCTAAAACTAATTAATGAAGTAGCGGTCAATTAAAGAAGAGATTATTTACGTGGAATTAGTTGCACCATTGTGCAATCAAGGACAAACAGAGCATTAATAAAATTAAACGAAGATCTTCTTGTTGACTTGCTGGCTTCACTTAAATGCCTTTACTTGAATATTTTTCTAAACATAAGATTTAGATGTACGTTGTATAATCTGTGGCAATGACTCTAAGATGGTGCCAAAAAATCATTCAACAAAGGTCTATCTTTGAGCTGAAACTAAAGACTTCATAGTCAAACAGTTTTATTGGTATGCTGTCATCAGTGTAATCATACACGTGCATGCGTATCACGTTATGCAAGATAATATATATTCAAATCCTAGTAATATACAGAGACACTGTAGTCGAAAAAGTATAATAAATCAACTATAAAATCCAAAATTCATGAGTGCTCTACGGTAGTGTTTCAAATTTGATAGTTCTCATGTTGAGCTTAAAATATACGATTTAAAAATAAAGAAATTGGGGGCCTGAATGGTCGAGTGGCTAGCGCTCTGGCGCTCGGTTTCGGGTTCGAGTCCCGGCGGTGCCATGGTTGTGTGTAGTGGTTCGGAATCCACTTTAAAAAGTACGTCCCGGTCTAATAGGATCGTAGAGCGTTGCGGTGGCATTGTTACTCCGCGTCCGTGGCTTATCTTCAAGTTACACGCGCCCCCTGGGTAATACAAAGTGAGTACGTCTGTGCAGCGCTTGCCTTAAGGCATCTAAGACCAAAGCTGTCTGTGTTTGCCAGCTGCATTAGAAAAAAAAAAGAAATAAAGAAATTATTACACGGTATTTGTGTCTAATTTTTGATTTACTATAAATGCTAGCTGATCCTAAATTCAATAAAAAATCTAATGTGACGAAACTTCTCTGTCCATTCATTTCTTTCCATCTGAAAATATGTTGCACACTTGATCAAACAAAACAAATTATTCACACCCCCCCTCCCCCTCACATCAGAACACACCCCAAAATGAGTTACGATGTTTTCCCAGACAGGTTGCAAAACAAACAGACCCGAGATTCATAAGATGCAAAAAGATTGCACTCGAATTCCGGTCTATTTATTACAGTCCTATACATATAAAAAAAGATGCCAAAGATGAAATTGCTTATCCTTTTCGGAAAACAGAGCTGTTATTACCAATGCCGACTTAAACACTGCGTGGCATTGCGTTGTTTTCCGTTGTTTATGCTTTCTTTTTTACGGGGTAGGGTTCTCAGCCCTATTCGACATTGACTTATGGTTTAAAGTGGATTCTAAACTACTGCAAATATCTGGTGCCACGCCGAGATTCGAACCTAAAACCTAATTCATAGAATACCAAAGCGCTAGTCACTCGTCCACCAGTCCCTAATAGATGATTTCTTTGTCAGCCCTACGTCCAACGCTCTACAATCATATTAGATCGGGACGTAAGGTTTAAAGTAAATTACAAGCCACTACAAACATGCACGCCACCGCTGGAACTACAACCTAAAACCTGTGGTGCCGAGCGTCAGAGCGGTAATTTTCTTTATTTTCACAAACTTTTTTTTATTTTGTTCCCCCTTAAACGATTATTTAAGTTCTTTAGTATAGTCAAATTCATGTATACTATAAATCATATATTATATATATATATATATACATATACTTTCATGTCACATATCTATATATCAAATATATGAAATGGACTGTAATTGTAAAATCAACAAAAAACAACTTATTTCTTTAAATAAAATTGCATTTTATATATTCTTATAACTCAATTATATTTTATATTCTTATTATAATGGAATTATATAATATATTATTGTAATGGGAAAAAAAGTCTTTTTCAATAAATTTAATTTAAATTCAATGTCTTCAATCAGTTAATTAAAAAACTTAATTATTAAAATTTATTTGTTTATTAGTATTATTAAAAAAAATCAATTAATTAAAGAAAATTATAATGAAAAATTATAAATATCGCAGGTTATTTTCTGCAATTATGTGATAAAAACCTCTCTGTACATTAACCTCTTTATTAAATCTATCATTTTCATCCATCCGGAAAAATGTTGCACACTTGATCAAACAAAACAAATTACACATCCCAAAATGAGTTACGATGTTTTCCAGTTTTTCCAGACAGGTTGCAAAACAAACAGACCCGAGATTCATAAGATGCAAAAAGATTGCACTCCGGTAAAAAAAGATGCCCAAAGATGAAATTGTTTATCCTTTCCGGAAAACAGAACTGTTGTTTTCAATGCCGGCGTAAACAAGACTCAATCAATACAGCGTGGCCTTGGGTTGTTTTCCGTTTTCGCCAAGACAGCCAAAGGCGAGTTCAATTTTATCTCCGGAATTTAAGCCTCGATTCAATCCCCTTGAAACTTCCAGTCGAAAAGGTTTGAAAGCATTTATTAGGGGTGTTGATCAGAAATCGCTGGGTCGTGTTTACGCTCCGGGAATTCGAATGCCTTTCTTTGTCAGACGATTTTTTTTCCTTCTTTTAATATTTTAAGAAGCGTAAATCAGATTAATAGAATTAATAAAGTTTGCTGTTTAGAAAATTCTAAAGAACCCAGTTGTGAAATAAAGCTTTTTGAACAGAACGTAAAGTAAAAGAAAGCTTATTTGCACGACTTAGAATACTTTAGCATAAATTATATTATTTTCCAGAAAATTCATAAATTTTAATAAGTGTTTTGAAAACGTTTTATTTAAGTGTTTTGTTATTCTTGTTGTTGTTATTTTTTATTCCTAGATGTCTACGTCTAGACTAAGTCCACGAATCCATACGGGCTCATGGTTGAAGGGAAAGGGGACGGCTTCTGTTGTGATGGAGAGTATTAGGTAGAAGTCTGACTTGGTTCTGTGACGCTCTACAGTCATATGAGACCGGCATCTATGGCTTAAAGTGGAGTCGAAACCACTACTTATATCCATGGCACCGCCGGAACTCCAACCGGAAAGCTGGGGCAACGAGCGCCAGACCGCTACACACTCAGCCATTCAAGCCCAATATGATCAATTGGGTTAAAGGGTTTTATAAAAAATGTAGCACATTAAAAATAAAAAATTGGTAGTTTATATAACAATTTGATGAAATTATATGCATCAATTTATTCATATTCTGTAATTATTAAGTTTATAATTCTTCTTCTTCATTGACTGTACAACACCATGGTGGGCCAAGACCGTCTATCTACTAGCAGATTTCGGGACAAGAGATGTTTTCTTTTGTACGGGGTAGAGTTGTCAGCCCAACGCCCAAAAGTCATATTAGGCAAGGACCTATGGTTTAAAATGGATTTCGAACCACTACAAACATCGATGGCACCGCCAACACCTATGTCTCGGACCGAAGCCTAGGGCACAGGGCGACAGAGCACTAGTTACAAGAAACTAGTTGTCAACAGGCCTTTAATTTTATAATTAGTATACATAATAAATATATTATTAAAATATTAAACTATAATTTTAAACCAGAAAAGATTTTCTAAATGAATTGCAGATTATTCTGTTTCGTTTTCACATGGAGCGCTGTTTGGAGGTGTTTAAGCGAGATAAAAAGGCTTTCTTGCTTCGGTATGGGACAATGGATGAGACATGGATCCTCTACTACACACCTGAATCAAAATGATCGTCAGCTGAGCGGACAGCAGCTGGTGAAATCACCCACAACGACTAAAAACTCAAAGATCAGCATGCAAGATTATGGACTCCATATTTTGGGACACAGATGATATTTTGTTTATCGACTAAACTATCAATAGAGAATTTTACATGTCATTATTGTATCGATTGAGTGTAGAAATTAAGAAAAAAAGTGCTGTTTCACCAAGACAATGCCCCGTGTCACAAGTCGATGAAAACTATGGTTAAATTGGATGAATTACGCTTCAAATTACTTCCCTTGGCCCCCTAGCGATTATTGGCTTTTTGCAGGCATCAAAAAGATCCTCCAGGGAAAGAAACTTGGCTCAAATGAAGATGTGAAGTGATTGCCGAAACTAAGGCCTGTTTTGTGAACAAAGACTAATCGATCTTCAAAAAAAAAAGCATTGAAAATTTAGAGAAGGGTTGGAATAAATATTCGTCAACATACTCTCCTTCAAGAGTGATGTAAAGTCGAATTTAAAAAAAATTGTTTTTCTAAGCTAGACCGGAGATTTATTGAGTGATGTGCTAATTGAAATTTAAAAATCCTTCAGATTCATTTCTTATATTTCTGCTTTAATAATTCATATATGCATTATTTTGTATAAATTTTATGTAATTCTTTAAAATTTTGGTTTAAAACGTTTATATTAAAAATATTATGTCGAAGTAAAGAGAGCATTTTTTTTTTCATTTTCACATGAAAGTTTCTCGAAGATAAAAGCAAATTGGATCATCACAGAAATCGAACCCCGGATTCTGTTCCTAGAACTTTCAGTTTAAAGAGTTTGAAAGCGTTTATTAGAGGTATTTAGTCAACATTTACTGATTATGTTTAAGTTGTTGAATCTTCAAATGCTATTTGATTTTATTTCCGACAGACGAGTTTGCGCTTAATACTTTAGAAAAAAAAAGCTATTAATAGAATAAAAAAAGTTAAAAAATAAGGGATTAAGAAATAACGTCTGCAAAATAAATTTTATTTGAAAAACTTTCATGGAACTGTAACGAATTAATTTAATTTCGACAATATTTATATCGTTTTAATTCAGAGTTTTGATGCCAAACATTTTTTAAATATAATCGTTTGCTCTGAAACGTTTTTGTTTCTTTAATTTGTTATGAAAGAAGTTTTTGTGCTCAGTTATTAATTTAAAATAAATATGTAATAATAGAAAGAAAAACCATAAAATGCTTAATTAAAATAGATTTGATTATGGGGCCTGATGACCGAGTTGCCAGAGCTCTGGCCCTGGTTTCGGATTCGAATCCCGGAGGTACCATAGATGTTTGTAGTGGTTCGTAATCCACTTTAAGACTAAGGTACCGGTCTAATATGTGTCTTGAGGTTTAGTCAGTCTTCAGCTCTCGTAGTTCCTCGCTAAAATGAAGCTTCATATTACCATTAGTCACGGACCAGTCGCCTGCGACGGGGTCTTCTGGACCTGGTGTTGGCTTTCAGTCAACAGTTGGGAGTAGGCTTTCAGTACCATTGGGGGGATTATTAACAACAATATTTGATTCTAAGTATCGCAAATACCTTTTTCATATGTGTATGATTTTAAGTACAGTAATAGTATGGTTACATTCATGTGATCGTGACGTGTTCCTATCATGTGTGGCATCAGCAGCCAATCAGCGGGAGTTTATAAGAGAACATTCCGAAAAGACTTTTTGGAGTATGTGCATTTGCAAGTCAAATGGGAGAAAATCAGGTAAAGTCCTACCAGGCAGCTTTGTCGATGCAATATTCTTGTACACACGCTAAATATAAATACTGATTCAAAAAGACTCGTTCATTTTAGCATATTTATCAATAACAGTATCTAATTTGTTTATGCTCGATTAGAAGCTCAGTGGCAACGCGAGATGCTGCTGAGCATTAGAGAGGAGGTTCAATTCACTGGCGACTTTGTTGTAGACACTTTTTTAAAAAAACGAGGAGTTTGGAAGACGTTTGTGATATTCAGCATCTTGCCTCGTCAGTCAGACTACCTGGTGGGTGTTTTCCGGGTTTTTCCCGTACGATACGTCAATACGGGGATAATTCCCCCTAAAAAGGCCCCCGGAAGACACTGTCATCCTTCTTTAGCGACACCAAGCCAAGTCAGGCTTCTACCTGTTGTTGTTCCATCACAATAGAAGCTCCCCTCCCCCTTTCCCTCTTTCCATGAGATTACACGGGTTCTTGGACTTGGTCTAGAGGTTGCTGTCTAATACATAGTTATCTTTATATAGTTTGCTGTTATTCTTTTCTATGAAAGCATTTTATTAACCATATGAAGCAAATTTGAATTGTTTAACGAATAGGGATAGCGATTTTTCTTCCATCAGAATATAAATATTCGATATGAAATGCAATCTAGTGCTTTAGATGCAATTTCTTCCATCACGGCTCCATTAACTGCTACCTTCGACCAAGGTGCTTAAAATGTAGAAAAGAACGTTTTCACAAAGACAGTCTTATTCATTAAAAAAATTGAATACCCCAGTTACTTTAATTGAGGTGGGCTGGGTGATTTTGCTTCTTGGCGAAAATGTCGGAAATTTCGAAAGCTCAGATTAACTCAAATATCTCCATCTGCATTTAAATCATCAAGAAAAGTTGATCCTAAGTGCAGCTATTCTACAATTCTTAAGAATAAGAGAATAAATTCCGAGAAAGGGGATGAGACCACAAAGAAAATCCCCTGTGGACTCTAATGATAGCATCAACTTTTCTTGATTACAAAGGCTGCAGTTCTTGGGGCCGTGATGGAAAAAATTGCATCTAAAGCATTACATTGTAAAGGGTTTGTATTGAATCTCTCTATTCTGATGGAAGGCAAATTGCTCTATTTGCTAGACAATTCAAAGTTATATCACATGGTTAATAAAATAATTTCATAGTAAAAAATAACAAAAAACTATATAAAGACAACCATGGATTAAGGGATACACAGAAAGATATTTTATATATTATTTTTTGAAAAATTTTTAGATTTGATAAATTGTTAATATAAAAAAGGAAACATTTAAACATAAGAATTAGTAAAAAGAAGCATATAAATATTATAAAAAAATATTTTAATCGGTGTTTTCTATTTTATTGTAGATTAGAACATCAAATCCTTTGCCAATAACGTGCTAGCCTGATTGCAGAATCTATATCTACGATATAATTTTAAACCCAATGATTATTACAACCATAAATATGTTATCATATTAAATGTATAATATAAACAAAGTAAATGCAGCTATTGATAAATAATACTTTTAAAATGCACAAGTATGTCGAGTCAGTTATTCTGCAATTCTCAAGAATGAGGGAATAAACTCCGAAAAAAGGGATGAGACCACAAAGAAAAATCCCTTGTGGTCTCTAATGACAGCTTTATCACTAACTGCTTCTTTGTAATGAAGAAATTCATCTCATTATCCGCTTCACGTGATGGACTTGCTGATGAAAATAAAATCCATTGAATCCAAAACAGATAAGCTTCAAATATTTGTAAGGAGTATTGCAATGCAATCTGCTTAATTTTTGCTATTTTCTTTTCAAATCAGTGGGCCTTGACCATCGTCATATTTCAACAATATTTCAAGAAAGGAATGAGATTATGATCTTTTACGACCAAGGTGTTCCGTCAACCACCGGAACTCATAAAGAGAACGACAGTCTAGTTGCCAAATTTTTTTTTTTGAAATTTACGCCCTTTAATTTAATTAATAGCATGATGTCTTCTATTTCCCTGTTTATATAACAGTATGCAATATTTTCCCCTTTTATTTTCTTTTATTTAGACCACGGATGGCCAACCAGCCTTGAACATTATCACAATTTGATTGGGATTTATCACATTTTTACAAAATATATTTATTTTATAATGGCCAACGTAGTGAAAACCAACGTAGTAAAAAAATACATTATGTGTACATCCCTATATTCAAAAATTAACTGTCGAAATTAGTTGTCTAATTTAAAGTTAGAAAAATACAACAAAATTGTTGAAATATATTCATCTCCCTTTCATATTGAAATCGAGCCGGCCTCAGATTATCTCCAAATGGAACTGGTTGACTTACGATAGAATATTGAATTGAAACTCAAAATCAAAAGTAGATTTTTATAACACTTACATCACAAAAGAGAAATTTTACAATTTGAGAATTCTGGCACAAAAAGCGTTAGAGCTTTTAGCTCAACTTACACCTGCGAGTCGTTTTTTTTTTTTTTTTTTCGAAAATGAACATGACCAAACACAAAACACGAACTTAACGGACGCAACAAGAATTACGATGGAAAAATAACCAAACTGAGATCGATTTGCAAAAAATAAGTGAAAGAGTGGAGAAACAAATATATAATATTTTTTAATGATTTCATTTATATTTATATATTTTTATATTTCCTTTTTATAGTGTTATATATTTCTATGCATATAAGAATAATAGTAAACACAAAAATAATAGCTCATTATGTTCCAATTTTTCATTATAAAAAATATTTATAGTGATACTAAATCTAATATGGGGATATATAATTTTATATGCAGCGCACGGAGTTAGGATGTATTTCCAAAGCGGTCCGCAAGATCATTTGGGTTGGCTACCCCTGATTTAGACTTTATTTTTATCCTTGTTTTATGTATTTATTAATATGATTATGAAGTTTAGCATGCTGTTCTTTTTAACACCTTTTTAATGTTCTCATTAACACCCCGAAAATTGCATTAGATTGCAAAAATAATACAAAAGGTTTTAGTTTCTTGTTATTAACAGCGTGGGTGGAAAAGCCCATTAATTGCAGCACAAAGAATCCAACAGAAAAAAAATCATTTCCTTTTAGGGAAAAGTTATAAGGTTTTCCCTAAAAGGAAGAACATAAAAATACTTTATATTTTTTTTCTGTAAATGGACAGGGTAAATGCATCGAGAAATTTTTTACACCCACTCCTACAACCTTCAGAAAAGGGCCTCGCGAAGTTTATTTTAAATCCGGGAGAGAAAATACATTATTTGTACATCCCTATATTCAAAAATTAACTGTCGAAATTAGTTGTCTAATTTAAAGTTAGAAAAATACAACAAAATTTTTGAAATATATTCATCTCCCTTTCATATTGAAATCGAGCCGGCCTCAGATTATCTTCAAATGGAACTGGTTGACTTACAATACAATATTGAATTGAAACACATTTTTGAAATATCAGAGTCAAAAATAGATTTTTATAACACTTACGTCACAAAAGAGAAATTTTTCAATTTGAGAAACCTGACACAAAAAGTTATTAGAGCTTTTAGTTCAACTTACACCTGCGAATCGTTTTTTCCGAAAATGAAATTGATCAAATACAAAACACGCTGAAACAGAATTTGCAACACCAATTATGGTGTACAAATACCCAAATTGAGATCAATTTGCAAAGTCTAAGTGAAAGAAGGGAGAAACAAATATCGCACTAGTAAAATAAATATTTTTTAATGATTTCATTTATGTTTACATATATTTTATATTTCATTTTTAGTGTTATATATTTTCTATACATGCAAGAATGATAGTAAACACAAAAATAATAGATGATTATGTTCCAAAAATGTCTATAGGGGTACTACATCCAATATGGGGATATATAATTTTATATGCAGCCCACGGAGTTAGGATACATTTCCAAAGCGGCCCACAAGATCATTTGGGTTGACTATCTCTGATTTAGACATTATTTCCCTTTATTTTTATCCTTGTTTTATGTATTTATTAATATTATGAAGTTTAGCCTGCTGTTCATTTTAACGCCTTTTTAATATTCTCATTAACACCCCGAAAATTACATTAGATTGCAAAAATAATACAAAAGGTTTTAGTTTCTTGTTACTAACAGCGTGGGTGGAAAGCCCATTAATTACAGCACAAAGAATCCAACAAAAAAAAATTCCTTTCCTTTTAGGGAAAAGTTATAAGATTTTCCCTAAAAGGAAGAACATAAAAATACTTTTTGTTTTTTCTGTAAATGGACAAGGTAAATGCATCGAGAAATTTTTTTACACCCACTCCTACAACCTTCAGAAAAGGGCCTCGCGAAGTTTATTTTAAATCCGGGAGAGAAAACTCCGGAGGATTCTTGGATTCATTCCAAAAACCGGACCATTTCTTTTAGCCATTTCGGCAGAAGCTTCGTCATTGCAATTATGTTCCAACAAAGAATGTGATGGTAGAGTGGTCTTTTTTTCCCTCCCTAATTCGGGGGGGAAGGGATAAACAAAGCTTTTCCGGGTTCCAACTGTCAGGATAATTGAGATGATGAGAAAAAATATATATGCTTAGAACAATTGCAAACATTTTTTAAAAGTTTTTTAATTGCGTTATGTAAGAATGAAATGATAATGGTTTGGCTAAAATATTACATAAATATATTAAGTACGAAATGTACAACTAAAATTTATTGTTAAATTATTTATTAACTACTAAAATGCCCAGATGTGTGATTATTTTGTAATTGCTAGATATTTTATGCAAAAATTTCTATAACAATGTTTAAAGTTTATTTAATTAAAAAAGAAGTAATTTGCATTCATGGTATTTTTTACTGATGGAAAACAAATAAAATAAAATATAATTTTAAAAGAAATAAAATATAATTTTTAAATGACGGAAGAGTTTCTGGTATCGCAATAAAATATTTGTGCCCCACTTTTTCATAATATGCTTTTATAAACATTTGAACATCTATAAAATACACTGAAAAGACAAAAGTCATGGGATAGCAATATGCAAATTTTCAGATGGCAGTAGCATCGCGTAGAACAGGTATAAATGCGCAGTGCTTTCATTTCTGTTCAAGTTATTCATGTGAAGAGGTTTTGACGTGATGATGACCGCACGACGGGAATTAACAGACTTTGAACGCGGAATGTTAGTTGGAGCTAGACGCATGGGTCATGCCATTTCGGAAATCGTTAGGGAATTCAACATTCCCAGATCCACTGTGTCAAGAGTGTGCCGAGAGTATGAAATTTCAGGCATAACATCCCACCATGGACAGCGTAGTGGTCGACCGCCTGCACTTAACGACCGAGACCGGCGACGTCTGCAAAGAGTCGTAAATTCTAACAGACAAGCAACACTGCGTCAAATAACCGCAGAAATCAATGTGGGAAGTACAAGGGACTCGTATGTTAGAACTGTGCGGAGAAATTTGGCTTTCTTGGGCTATTCCAGCAGAAGACCGACTCGAGTACCTTTACTGACAGAACGACATCGCTTGCAGCGACTCTCGTGGGCACGTGAGCATATCGGTTGGTCCCTAGATGTATGGAAAACCGTGGCCTGGTCCGATGAGTCACGATTTCAGTTGGTAAGAGCTGATGGTAGGGTTCGGGTGTGGCGCAGATCCCACGAAGCCATGGACCCAAACTGTCAGCAAAGCACTGTTCAAGCTGGTGGTATCTCCGTAATGGTGTGGGCTGTTTTTTCATGGCATGGACTTGGTCCTCTGGTGCGACTGGACCGAACATTGACTGGAAATGCTTATGTTCAGCTACTTGGAGATCACTTGCAGCCATTCATGGACTTCATGTACCCAAACAACGATGGGATTTTTATGGATGACAATGCGCCATGTCACCGGGCCACAACTGTTCGCGATTTGTTTGAAGAACATTCTGGACAATTCCAACGAATGATCTGGCCACCTAGATCGCCCGACATGAATCCCGTCGTGCATTTATGGGACATCATCGAGAGGTCTTTCACAATTATGGACGTCTATCGAGACATCATGGCTCAATATTCCTGCAGAAGACTTCCAACGACTTGTTGAGTCCATGCCACGTCGAGTTGCTGCACTTCGCCGGACGAAAGGAGGGCCGACACGATATTAAGAGGTATCCCATGACTTTTGTCACTTCAGTGTATATTCTATAAAAACATATTACAAGGCAAAAAATTCTGCATTTATTTACTACCGTTCGAAATTATACATAAATATTTTTATTAGGTTTTGAAATAATTGCATAATTTTAAAACTTCCTATCAACATAATTCGGATTATTTTAATGCATATTTTGTATATCCCATTTCGTCGATAACAACATCTAGACCAAGTCCAAGAACCCGTATGTCCTCATGAAATAAGGGGGGCAGCTTCTGTTGGGACGTAACAGCCGTAGGCAGAAATCTGACTTGGCTCCATGCTGCTGAAGAAAGTTGGCAGTGCCTTTCGGAAGGACTTCAGGGGGAACCACTCCGCATTTGAGTATCGTAGGGGAGAAAACCCGGAAACCTCCACCAGGTAGTGTAACTCACGAGGCGAGATGCTATGAATCACAAACACCATCGAATCTCTACATTTTTTGAAACAATGTCTATAACAAAGATGGTAGCAGATTGAACCTCCGCCCTAATGCTCACCAGCGGTTCGCGTTGCCTCAGAGCCACGAGTCGGGCGAAGTGCATATTTAAATTGACATTATATATGAATTTACTAGGGGGCCTGAATGGCCGCATGGCCAGCGTTCTGCCGTTCGGTACCACACTTTTCGGGTTCGAGTCCCGGTAGTGCCATGGATGTTTGTAGTGGTTTGGAAATCACTTTAAACCGTTGATCCGGTCTAATAGGATCGTAGAGCGTTGCGGGGGTAGTGTTACTCCGCGTCCGAAGCTTATCTTCAAGCTTCACGCACCTCCTGGATAGTGCTAAGTGAGTAACGTCGGTGCGACGCTTGCCTTAAGACATCAGAGACAATTGTCTAAGTGTTTGCCAGCTGCATTAGAACAAAAAAAAATATGAGTTTACTATAAAGCTGATAATTATTAAATACATTTCAGTGATAGGTATGAACATTACTTTTATCGAAAAACAGTAAAACGGAACTAAATAAGCGTGCATATTTTTGGAGAATATATGACTATAATCAAATTTCTGTTGATTTTAACGTCTTCAATACATTTCATTAAAAACAAATGCCATCCATCATCATTAAATGAACGGTTTAGTGCAATTATTGACATTAATAAGTAAGGAATTTTGGAATATTAATGTCAGTACAATCGTTAATTAAGTAATCAATGTTAATTAAGAAATTCTTTTAGCAAGTTAAATATTACTAGCGCACGAAAATTGCTTTACTGCACTCAAAGAAATTAACGAGAATAAGGATTGTAATAGTTTCTGAAGAAAAAGTGCATCATTATTTTTTCCATCTTAATGCCATGGAAGCACAAAATAGGTTAGAAACACGAAAAGATGCGAAAGTTCCTCTGAATAGCCATATGGGAACAGCCGTTATAGAGAATAGAGTAATTAGTAAATATAATTGTAAAAATGTACAACATATGTTTCTGGAAGACATCTTAGATAGTTGTTTGCACATATAGTTCTTATTAAAGGTAAATATAATAACTGAAGAAAAAAAAATTTAAGATATAAGAACTCAATATTTTTTTCCTAAAACGAAACGAAAACTGCTAGGGAAATGTCACCCAAAGAAGAAGTGATCATTTTATTCAATTCCCACTATTAGTTCCCGCTATCCCTATATATATCTTGTTCAAATTTTCAATTGTTAATAAAATACTTTTTATTCATCCACACAAGTTCAAAAAAAATGTAAGTTCAAATACATTTTTTTTAACTTGTAATGGATAACACTTGATGCTAATACAGTCTTTTCAAATATTAATTCATTAATTTTAGATTTAAGTTGCATGTATCTACCAATAGATCGCGCCAGATATAAGTGGAAAATTTCAACTTAGGAACTTGTAAAGGACTTTTCTGCAATATAGTGAAAAAATAAAGTAGGAATTGACTTAATTTTTTTATTTTTATATTACTTGTTATTGGAGAACTTTGTCTCGAAATCTTATTGTTTAACATACAATCCCTTGTCAAAAACCTAACATCTCACATTATGGTGATTGGTGAGACGGCGAAATTCAGAGATTGGGAAATTCAAATATTTCACTTCCCATGCGTTGGATTTACTAAATATTGCTCGAGAGTCTACAGAATCTTTAATCGCCAGGTTTGTGGTTTACTCCAAACCAATTTCAATCATTAGATTTTACAAAAATCTAATATTAAAAATATTCTTTCAAATAACTGAATTTGAGACCTACCTTTGTCCCACCATAGGGTTGTTGTGTCATTGAAGAAGAATATACAATATTAAGAGATGGTTAAATATATTCTCGTAAACATAGCTAATTATCATCATCAAATTTCCTTTCTTGACGTAAAGGCCTCGTGGTGGGCCAAGGCTGTTTACCAGCAGATTTCGAGACATAAAATGTTTTCCTTTTTATGGGGTGGTGTTCTCAGTTCTACGGTCAACGTTGTTACTGTCATATTAGACCGGAATCTACGGTTTAAAGTGGATTCCGAACCACTGCAAAAGTCATGGCACCACCGGGACTCGACCCAAACCCTGGGGCACTTAACGCCAGAGCGCTAGTCCTAGACAATACTTTGAAAAAATTAAAATAATAATAATTTTAATATTCTGAAAGCCAAACTGTTCAAAACGAATTACAAATCAAGTGATTTGATATTGACAAATCGTTATTCTCATCAACACAAATTTCACGTCGATTTTAAAACACACATAATTAATATCACGTAGTAAATTGTTTATTTTAACTGAAAGTTTCTCGTGGTGCGGAAATATATTCTATTTTAAATAATACTCGTACTTATTTTCTTTCCACGCATTTTTGAGAATGGCACAGAGCTCTTACCAGAACAACCTCATGTTCACACATAATAATTTTTAATGAAATGTTAGCTATTAAAAATGATATTACATGTACATGGTATAAAAGTATATTTTAAGAATAATTTATGAAAATTCTCTTTAAAATGCACGGATTTACAGCCTAAAACAATTAAGAAAATTAATCTTACCTTTAAAAAAAGTAAGCTAGACAAATATTTAAATTAATAGATATCGAACACTTGAATAGCTACACAGTATCTTTTCAATTGAACCCTATCGTTTTGACCTCTTCTTTTAAGAACACGCAAAAGAGTGATAACTGATTTGTTTACAAGTTCGCTCTCCCATATCTCCTGATAAAGAATGATTTGCTATCTCAAAAGAAAGCGGTCTCATCACTCAGTGATACTAAACACTTTCTTTTTTTATTTCTTCAGTTACTTAAATAAGTTTAGTAATTATTTTCATGGAAGCTGACAATGTTCTTTTTTCTCACAGTTATAACGTATCTTTGACAGTACCTGAAATTAATGACCCGATAAATGAAGTCGAACCGAGAAAAAGCATTGAGAAACAGATCTTTAAAGATGGACAGTCTAAATAAGGTTGAAGGGGGGGGAGAATGCCAAATACCCAGATACCATCCCGGGGGGTGTTGTTTCAAAATTGTGTTGGCGAAGGGACTATGAAGTGCAGTGGTTAAGACGGTGGGCCATTTGGCATAATATGTTGGCGATTATTGCTGCATCTAATAATTTTAAATTATCAGTATTGTATTCAAATTGAAGCTATATTATATAAATGTAAGCGATTTTATATATTTGAAATAGCCCACATAAAAAATAATCTGAAATTCGTTTAAATTTCTCAAATTTTAATAAAAGCAAATAATAATAATTTTAGTAAAATCGCAGAATAAAGGCCATTGGGATTTGATGTCAAAACCTTTTTCGGCAAAGTGCGCCTAATAACGAGTAGTGATTGTAAGTGAAGTGAATTGCAAACAGTACAAGAAACACAGGTTACCACATCTGGCATCTTATCGCCCATTGACGCCAAAAGATGTCGCCAAATCCCAACGGCCCCTATTTTGCTATTTGACTATATTTTTTTTTTTATTGATTAGATGGCAAAGCATAATTAGGAATTTAAATGAAAGCAGATAATAATCAAAACATGGATTAATCTTGGAATAATCCAATGGATTAAACATAGAATATTCCAATGGATATTTTAATTAAGAGATTTCTTAAAAGAAGAATTTTTTTTTTTTTTTTACGCTGTGTATTGAATTAAACTGTTTTAGAATGTAAAAAAATATTTTGAAAATTGATGCTTTAAAATATTAATACAGGATGTGTTCTTGAAAAAGAAGAACAAGTAAAAGATTAAAGTTAATAAAACAATTCCAGCTGCAAATTGTGACAGTACATGATTTTTAATCTAATCAGTAATTATAATTTAAAAAAAATTTTAAATACTGAATTAGTGTGATATTTATAAATTATATTAAACTTAAATAAGAAAAATGTATTTATATATTTTTAATTAAATAATTTAATATAATTAGATTTAAATTCAGAAAAAAGATTTTTTTTCTTTTTAAAAACTGTTTGTTTATTTCAACCGTTTGTTTCTGAAAAAGATCATCATCAGTGGTGCAACAGCCCCATGCTGGGCCAAGGCCGTCTGCCTACTATCAGATTTCTTGACTGATGTTATCTTTTTACGTGGTAGAGTTATCAGCTCTACACCTAACATTCTACAATCATATTAGACCGGGACCTACAGTTTAGAGTGGATTCCGAACCACTACAACCCTCCATGGCACCGCCAGAACTCGAACTCGAAACTTGTGGCCCCAAACGCCAGAGTTAAAAGATAGACATAATTAATAAACAAAATAAACTAAGAGACAACTAATTACAAAAATTAAAGCTGAATGGCATGTTCAACTATTTACGAAATATATATTTGAACTATCGGCCAATATTTAATATTTAATATTTATATTTGAAAACTTAAAGCTTTAAAGCAAAAATGTACAGACTGTGGTATTTATTTTTAAAAAAATCAAATACTAGGTAAATATTATAAAAAGATGTGGTGGAAAGTGTATTAGTATCTGTTTTATTTTGATAAAAAAAAAGTAAATGCACGTGCAAGAGTTCTTAAATGTCTGAAAAATGTTTATTTAACGTTTTCTAATTTAATGCAATCTAGGTAATGAGAATAGCTAGTAATATATTCTAACTTGGATGCAGAATCTCTATTTGCATTGCCTTTTTATTTATTTATTTCATACTTTAACATGAGAATTAGATATAACAAATATTCTTTTCAAATATTTAGTATATGTTTTTTGAGATTACTAAAATACTGTTCCATTTTGAAATTGTTCTCAACTAAATAAATATTGTTGTTGGGTTGGTTGATAATGCATTAAAATGTGTAATCTTCTTCATATCAATCAATGTTTGTGGAGGAATCCACTTTAAACAGTAGGTCCCGGCCTCATATCGCTGGGGGCCTGATGGCCGAGTGACTAGCGCTCTGACACTCGGTACCACAGGTATTGGGTTCGAATCCCGACGGTGCCATGGATGTTTGTAACGGTTCGGAATCCACTTTAAGCTGTAGGTCCCAGTATCGTATGACCGTAGAGCGTCACACAGCCCTATCAGACTTCTTCTCACTCACATCATTCCCAAACTGTAAAGGGGCAACTCAGCTGTAGGCACAGTGATGGGATGTGGGGTAGTGGTAGTAGTAGTAGTAGTATCATATGACCGCAAGAGCGTCACGGAGTCAAGGTAGACTTCTCTTACCCGCATCATTCCCAAACTGTAAAGGAAACTCAGCTCTAAGCACATTGATGTGGTAATATTAGTAGTGGTTTCATATGACCATAGAGCTTTGGGCGTAGGTCTATTGGCAGTAGGCAGATGGCCTTGGCCTATCATGGGGTTGTTGAACCAATGAAGTAGAATAATCACCTTTTAGGTACAAAATTGGACTAAATACTTAAATATTAATTATCAATATAACGAATCAATGTTTTTAAAAACTTTTTCAAGGTTTATTTTTAACTTCCCTTGATTTTTACAAGAATTTCCATCCTCGCTTTTTTATATTTTTTTATTCGTCAAATACAATGTTACTAAAATATTAAAAAAAAATATGAACGAACATCATAAAAATAAGCCCGGATATGAAATGACGAATTCATGTGGCCCGTTGCAGAACAAAAAGGAAAATCTAACATTGAATCCAATAGCCTCGAGTTACGAAAGTAGCAAACGAACAGAGAAAGGAAACGGCCAGTAAAAGCTGTGTTGCTGCATTGATATGCAACGCTCTTTATTATTTCCGCTCTAAATCTTATTTAAAGAAAGCGTGTATGTGTGGCAGATGTATATTAATATTTGTAATTTAATTACCAGTTTTGCACTGATTTAATAACTAAAACTATTACAAGAAAGTATAAAAAAATGTTTTTTTAAATTGAAAATATTGGTTATATAAGTTACAAATTCGCTGTTATGTTATTTAAAATAATATTCCATACAATAGTGTGGCAGCTATTCGGTAATAATATCGTCCAATTTTGTTGCGTGGAAGTTATCTTTTCATCGTATAGCACAAGGGCGGTCAGCCCAAATGATCTTGCGGGCCACTTAGGAAATGCATCATACTATAACTCCGCGAAATGCATCATATTAGATTTAGACCCACTATAGACATTTTTTTGAGTGAAAAATTGAAAAATAATGAGCTATTATTTTTGTGTTTACTAGTATTCTTACATTTAAACATAAATAATATAATAAAAATGATACTAAACAAAAATTGTAAAGAAATATATAACACTAAAAATTAAATATAAAAAAATATATAATTATAAACAAAATAAAAAAATGAAATCATTAAAAAATATTTATTTTACCGGTGCGATATTGTGTTTCTCCACTCTTTCACTTAGCTTTTGCAAATCGATCTCAATGTCGGTATTTGCACATCGTCATGGGTGTTGTATGTTAGCGTCCGGTATGTTTGAGCGTATTTTGTGTTGGGTTAATTTCATTTTCGATTCACGGGTATAAGTTGAACCAAAAGAGAACTGAGAATCTGGTTTGCGCTGCTATCAACAATCAAGTGTGCGTATCTATTGATGGCCACTGCATCACTGAAGTCACTTAAAGTGAAACATAGAACTTGTTATATTAGATGTTCCAAGATGCGCGCGCATCATGATTTCGCAGAATTCTGCGAACTCATAACTGTAACTCAGAAATAAAACCGGCAATATATGTCATATATTCGCAAGAATATATACCATATATAAGATGTATTTTTATGTAATATTTTTTTTTGTTCTAATGCAGCTGGCAAACACTTAGACAGCTTGGCCTTGGATGCCTTAAGGCAAGTGTTGCACAGACGTTACTCACTTTGCATTACCCAGGGGGCGCGTGTAACTTGAAGATAAGCCACGGATGCGGAGTAACACTGCCCCCGCAACGCTCTACTATCCTATTAGGACCGGGACCTACGGTTTAAAGGGGATTGGACCACTACAAACATGCATGGCACCGTCGGGACTCTAACCCGAAACCTGTGGTACCGAGAGCCAGAGCGCTGGCCACTCGGCCATTCAGGCCCTTTTTATGTAATATAGTATATGTGTATTATTTTAATTCATTGGTTTTCACTACTTTGATCATCATAAAATAAATATAAAAATTTTGTAAAAGTAATTTTGTAATATTGTAAAAGTTTGATAAATCTCACTGGCCGGAAAAATATTCAAGGCGGGCAGCGGGTTGGCCATCCCTGTTATGGCAGAACACGAGTTGCATGATAAATGCTGCACCCAAAAGAACAGTCACATTCTCCCTTTGAGATTAGATCTAGAATGCCAGAGGTTGATTCGAAAATCGTTTAGCACCATGTAGTTGTATATTTAACCAAAAGATGTATTGTTAGGTGAAGGTAAGTGATAAATCAATATTACTAAAATTAGCATAAAATCATGAATTCTTTCTGCAAAAATTCATTAGGTTATCCATTTTTATACTAAAACATTTCTTTTTACTAAGAATAACTTTCATTTAATGAAAAAGGTTTAGGAAAATTGGGATTTCTATTTAAAAAAAGGTCATATTTCAGATGTGTAACAATTATAATCGGAGACTTTAAAAAAAATAATGAATTTATATAATCAGAAGTACAATACATTAAATCATTTATTAATTAGCACTTTAAAATGAAAAAGTTTTTTTGTAAAATACCACATATTTGTCATTAACCAATGTAATATTGCATTTATTTTTGACTAACCGGGTATGTAATGTCTCGGCCTATACTGGACCTATGACGGCTTCAAGAAGAGGTCCACTTTCAGATTTATGGGAACACTTTAAATTTTATTTACATACATTATATATATATATATATATATTCAAAGATTTACAAATTTCTCGACTCTACGACGAATCTAAAAATCCTGGTCTGCGATAGATGTTAGCATGACCTGATAAACGAAACCACAAGGGTTCACTTTGAAAACCCGGCATAAACTCCGAACTGTTCAATCACTTCAGAGAAAAAAGTAAAACAACACTCTTTTAAGAAAATCCATCAAAAAGGGGCCAGCTTCCCTCACTTCTCATTGGAGTAGACATTTCTCAGCTCGTGATCTTCCACCAATTACGATGGAACAACTCATGGTATAGTTCATATTGAATCTGCAGTTGTTTCGACCTGGGTAGGTCGCACGGACATAATTTAATTTTATAAATCTCATTATACATGGCACCGAATATCTGCTATCTGATTTGAGCGACAGGTTGTTCTCATTAGTACACAAAACTAATTGCATGTAATATACTGAAATGCCAAAACTTCCCGTGAGAAAAAATTCTACAGATTTAAAAACCTTGTTATTAAAAATATCCAATGTAAATTCATTGTTATAAACTGAAAATTCAATTTGTAACATTGAATCTCATAATATTTTAAATTCTAATTTGAGTGAAAATTTACTGTTCTGAAATTTGCCAAAAAATGAATTTCACAATAAGTTTAAAATGGATTCGTTAAAAATCTACGTAATGTAAACATATAAAATTAGAAATTCTTAATTAAAATACAATAATATTAGTTGAAACATTTATTACACTTAGAATGCTATTTTTTAATTTAATAAAATGAAGAATGAAGTCTATCTTACTTCTGCTGTAATTAAAAAAAAAAATCTTTAACCATTAAACGACATAAACCAACAAATTTATGAAAGAAAAAGATGTAAACGAATTTTTTTTCTAAAATTTATAAAACATTTTTTTCATTAATAGGAATTTATTTAATCTTATTTAATTATTCAAAATTTTTTAGGCGTAAAATTAATATATATATTGCTTTAAATGTAATATTATAGTATACTAAAAATTAAATATGCATAGTTGGTTTTATTAGATATATTATTTAGCAAATAAATTTATGATAAAATAACATTAAAATTTAATAACAAAATTATACAAAATACAATAACTTGATCGATGTTGAGACAAGTTAATATTATTTAAAAAGGAACTTTATGCTGATTCAATTTTCGTCAAAAATTTAATTAAAATAATGGTAAAATCACAGTATAAGGGCCTTTGGGATTTGGCGTCAAAAATCTTTTTCGCCAAAGTGCTCCAAATGAAGATGTGATTGTAAGTGAAGAGAATTGCAATCCTATATGCAGCTACACTTTTAGCGAGGAACCACGAGGACTGAAGACTGACTAAACCTCAAAACAACTATCTATGATCGTATTAGACCGGGACCCACGGTTTAAACTAGATTTCCATACAAACATCCATGGCCCCGCCGGGACTCGAACCGGAAACCTGTGGTACCGAGAGGCCAAAGCGCTACCCACTCGGCCATTTTAAAAATATTATGTTTAAAAAAATTTTTTTTAATAAACTTTATTTGAGGTCAATACACAATGTTGAACATAAACAAAAATCTTCCAACGTAAAATATAAAGCATCTGATCAATAGAGAAAAAAACAATAGAATTGGTACTCTGCAATAAATAAAAAATTTACGCAAGGTTTTTATTTTATTAGGTTTCTAAATATTATTCTACTGTCAATCACAAAAATAGCATCTCACAGTTGTCATATTTTGAGAACAGTTATAACATTTCTACTTGTTTTATTGTTTTAAAATCGGCAAAATCGTATTTCCATAGAGATTTACGATTAAGTATTAAATTGGAAAATAGCCCTATGGATCATCCTATAACAACTAATGCGTTAAATAATTTCTACAATAAAAATTTTGTTACCAATATATTTATAAAAATACTTTTGAAATACATTATAATAGCAGTCATCCACCGATATTGTCAGGCTTCAATGAATTTATATTTTTTATTTCGATGATTTTGCTCAGTTGAGAAAAATCCAATGAAAAAACCTGAAGACGACTTTAAATGGAAATATGCTCACAAAAAAAAAATTTATTCAAAATTTTATCATTCTGTTATTGTTGTTCTAATGCAGCTGACAACACAGAGACAGTTAATCTTTATGTCATAAGCAAAGGCTGCACCGCTGTTACTTATTTAGCACTACCCAGAGGAGCACGTGCAACTTGAAGATATGCTACGGACGAGAGTAACATTACTCCCATTTCATCATTCTAAAACACAGAAAACTTAATATAAACTTAAAAAGGTTCATGAATATGAGGACATTTTAATATTAACAGTGACAGTAGTTTTGCTATCACATCATATATCAGCGCATTATACCATCAAATGGCGCCAGACGTTAAGTATTTTATAATATAAAAGTTTTTTAATTAAAATGTAAATAATAAGAATTTTTCCTTTGTTTTTAATATATGATAAATATAAACAAAGACAAACTGTAACCGTGCTTCCTCCTACACATTTGCAAGAGCGTCCCCCCTCCCAACTTTGATATTCAAGAGAAATGGTCAGTCGGCCTTGAGACTCTCACCCGAGAGAACGTACACTCCGGCTGAGAAACATAAAAAATATAGTCATTATCCCGAAGAAATATATTTAGTGCCTCCAGGTGTATCAGTTGGGCTACAGACCCTCACCCGGAAATGAAATATATTTCGCGTACCCTGTGCATCCGAGTTTTAAGTTTTAAACTTAAAAGGGGAGTCCTTCACGAATCTATAATTATATGTCTTTAAATGTAATAAATAGTGTATGTCTCTAAATGTATGTGCGTGGCATTTGTGGGTGTGTCAATAAAGCTGTGTGTGTTCCAACCTGAGCCTCAAATATTCCCCCAATCACACTCAGTTACAAATATTTTGCTCTATACATAGAGATATATGTATAAGCTCTTAAAATGTGCGAAAAAATTATTTTCGATTTTAATTTCCAACAAATTCGGTAAAGTTTACCTTTTAGAAACTGCTTTATAAGAATATCTATCAGTAAAAAATTTCTATACAAAACTTGGTATACCTTATTTTTTATTTTTTTTGCGAACTTTTAAATTTTAAAAAATACACAATTCTGTTTTATGCAATTTGAAATTTGTTTTCTTGCTATAAAAATTTATCGAAAAAGCAATTAAGTGAGGCTAATCAATTTAATAAACAAATATGGTGCAATTTAATGAATAAATCTCTTAAATTCAAAACTCAATAATTAAACACCCCATAGCGGTATCCGAAGCTGTCCCTGCTTTCAAAAACTAGTACGTTTGAGGACAATTTTGATTTGGTTTGGTTTGTCGCTCTACGCTCATTTTTTGGACACTTTAGGCTAATTAGACCGGGACCTACAATTTAAATTGGATTCCGAACCACTCACAGACATCCATGCCACAGCCAGAATTCGAACCTGAAGCCTGTGGTACTAGACAATTTTGAAATCATATATAAAAAAATCTAGTGTGAACAATCAAGTGAACTTGAGAAGTTTTCTAGGTTTTCTCACATGTGCTCGAAAATGCTGGAAAGTGGGCCACCAAAAAACATTTTTGTTAAAAAACACAAAAACAAAAGTGGTTCATCGTTAATTATTCATGTTCTACATAAACGGAATGGGATTGGTTTGGTTTGTCGGCTCTATGATCATTTTGTGCACACTTTAAGCTAATTTGACTTTAAGCCAACCACTAAAAATTATCCTTGGCACTGAAGCCACAGCGCCAGTCATTCGGCCATCAGTCCGCAAATGGAATTTGATGCAAAAAAAAGAAGAAAAACATTATTAAATTTAAGAAATTTTTTATATTTAATTTTAGAATACGGCTTATCAATCTGTGAAGTCTTAAACTTAGAAATGAAACAAAATTAATCTTTCCACGACGGCTGATGTCGAAAAACTTTTAAATGTTCTGTCTAATCCTCAGTGTCCTGTAGTGCGGGGTGGACATCCCATGAGTAGTCTACTCATGGAAGGAGGGTAAGGAAGGGCAGCTTCTGTTGTGTTGGAGCATCCGTAGATAGAAATCTGACTTAGGCTCAAGTCGCTGAAAAAGGAGGACAATGACTTCTGGGAGAACATTTTAGGGGTAAACCACCGACATTTGCTTATCGTAAGGGAGAAAACCCTTAAAATTCCCACCAGGTAGTCCGACTTACGAGGTAAGAGGCTGAACATCACAAACTCCATCAAAAATGATTCAACAATCAATTCAAAAACTTCATCAAATGATTGAACCTCAAGCCTAATGCACACCCCTCAGCGCGCATTGCCACTGAGCCCTGAGTAGGGCATAAACTAAGTAGATGTTGTTATTGCTAAATAATACGTTAAAATGCACGAGTCTGTTTGGATCAGCGTTGCCACTGAGTGCTCTATTTTGGAAACTCCCATCCCCATACATCTCCAGCCTTTGTTAGGAAAACCTGGAACTGCGTTTTATTCCAAATGGAAATTTCCTTTCCCCGATATTTTAGATCTTCCGATGTCTTTCGGTAATAAACAACCATTATCTGGACTAAGTCAACAGCCGCCCTAATCTCGTCGGTAATCTGCTACTCGTCCTTATCTGCCCCGTGAGCGCTGTTTACGAAATGACTTTTAGAAAAACTCTCCTTCCGCCTCGTCTCATTGTGATGCGCGAGTTTTTGACCTTGGCGAATGAGTCCCACCGCGGAATATTAGTGTCACAGTGATTTGCGACACTCTTATTAGCTGGGACAATGGCACAGAAGGGGAGATTGGATTATTTATCGAAATGGAAGCATTGGGGATTAAAATAGACTTAGCCTCTTCATCATTAATTTCTGCACCGAAATTGCATTAAGATATTAAATTATAGACTTATTAAATCAATTAATAAACTTATTAATCAATTAAAGAGGATATCTTAGATAAATTAATTTTATAAATGATTCCACTGAACTGTTTTTATTATTGGATGATCGGAAATTTATCGAAAGATATTTCTTGCAGTGATTTTAGAATTGTGCTTTCATATGTACATTAATTATCTTAGGTTTTGGCATTTAATGTACCTATTTATTCTAAAAGTGTCCAGTTCGTAGCTCAGTGGTAACGTGCGCCACTGGTGAGCATGAGGGCGGTTTGGTTTGTCTCTCTACGGTCATCTTGTGCACAGTTTAGGCTAAACAGACCGGGACCTACAGTTTAAAGTGGATTCCGAACCACTACAAACATCCATGGCACCGACGGGACTCTGACCACTCGGCCATTCAGGCCCCGAACATTAGGGCGGAGATTCAATCCGCTGGCGGCATTGCTGTAGTAAGAGTTTCGAAACTCGAAGAGACTCAATGGCGTTCGAGCATCATGCCTCGTGAGTCGGACTACCTGGTGGATGTTCTCCGAGTTTTCTCACATACGATAAGCACACGTGGGGTAGCTCCCCCTAAAAGTCCTCCCGAAGGCACTGCCCTCCTTTTCAGGAACGCGAAGTCAAGTCAGACTTCTACCTACAGGTCTCCCAACACAACAGAAGTTGTTTCATCCTTCTAAGAGACCCCACACGTTATTGGACTTGGTCTAGATGTTGTTTATCAAATGGGATAAGAAAAGAGAGAAAGAGAGAAAACAATTATTTTATATTTTGGGCCTAAATGTTTCGAGAAAAACAACTAAAAAAGTTTAGAAATGCTGTTGTTGTCTATCAAGTGGGGTAAGAAAAAAAAGTATTTGTTTAACACCTTTTACGTTGTTTTATATTAACTAATAGTACACATACGACCAAGGGGAAGATCGGAAAAGATATGGATCGATTCTTTATAGACTCTGATTTTAATGTTAAGATCAAAAACTGGACCTCCACGGCCAAGAGGAGAGCAGCCGGGCTGGATCTTTTAAGGAAGGCCAAGGCTCACAGCCGGCTGTCGAGCCAGTTATGATGATGAATAGTACACATAGTTTCAATAAATACAAATAGTTTAATAACAGCATAATAATTTTTAATAAATACAAATTTAGACAATTTTTTTGTAAAACGATTTATATGAGATTTGAGAAAACTAATAAATAAAATCATATTAATTTAGGCTTTTTGCTTCGTCAAAAATTGTATGACTTTTCTTCTTTTTTTTTTTAACAAATATGCATTCAAACAATATTGTACTATTGAAATCAAATGATCTTAAAAATAATATATTTAAATTAAAGAATAAAATTTGCAAATGAAAACTTCAAATTAAAACCGTTTTATAAAACATTTTAAGGAAATACTTAGCACCATTTTTATTATAAAAATACGAAAATTATTTTCGCCAAGTTAAACATCAGTTTGCATTAAAATTCAATAATTTTAAAATTACTATTTATTTATTTACTATTATTTTTTATTTATTTACTATTATATTTATTTATTTACTATTATTATTATTATTTATAGTATTATTCTTAGAATTACTTAATTAATTGTTATATGAAAGCATGAAATTGTTGTTAAAACCGTTTTATAAAACATTTTAAGGATATATTTAGAACTATTTTTAATATAACAATACGAATGGATTATTTTCATCCCAAGTCAAATATCAGTTTAAGATAAATTTAATAATTTTAAAATTACTATTTATAAATTACAATATTTATTGCGTTATTATTATTATTTATTTATATTATTATTTTTTGAATTATGTAATCAATTATTATATGAAAACATGAAATTGTTGTTTAAACCGTTTTATAACATTTTAAGGAAATATTTTTATAAGCAATGCGGATGTATTATTTTCATCAAGTCAAATATCAGTTAGTAAAATTCAATAATTTTAAAACTGCTATTCTGAAATTACAACTAATTATTGTATTATTATTATTTATTTTATTTGAATTACTTAATCATTTGTTATATGAAATTATTGTTTAAACAGATTTAAAAACATTTTAAGGAAATATTTAACACTATTTTTTAATATAAACAATACGAATGGATTCTTTTCACCAATTCAAAGATCAATTTATATTAACATTCTATAATTTTCAATCGCTATTTAGAAATTATAATTAATCTTTGTAATCAACTGTAAATGTCCTCAAGTTTTAATTTCAATAAACACAAAATATTACGTGCATAAAGAATTGTCCCAGAAATGAGTTTCCCGACTAAAACATTGTTCACTTTTCCCTAGAGCGTACTAGAGTAAGGTGAACGTCCTCTTAAGCATCTCTCAAAGTTATTAAAAACTTAGAAGGCCATTTTCACAAAAATTAAACAAATTTTAAAACATCCCGCATCGCATTAAGCCAAAAGTCATTGCACCCAGTTTTCTTTCGTTACTACAGTAATGGTCTTCTAAACTTTCCTTCTTCGGTATTGTATTTCCCGGGAGTTCTTTAGCAGTTGCCATTTGGTGACAAAAGATTTTGATACGCGAGATTTTTAGAGCGATGTTTAAATTTTTAAGTTGGCAACGCTATTGGTCGAAAGCTCCAGGTTGACATTAAGTAGGAAATCTCGTGGAAATGTGAGCTTTTAGAAAAGTGGCAGAAATTACATGTAACTGGGTAGAAAGATAATTGTGTTCGCTCCAGGGTCTGGTGATTTAAAGATTTGAAGATGGAATTAAAGTTTGTGAAATATTTGAGAGAGAAAAGTTGATACATAATGACTGTTTTCTTTGAGTGCAATGACCTTATGCCTTGTGTTTGATTTTATAATTAATTAAAAATAAGTAATGTAAAAAAAATCTTTTTAAATTCAATTCCTACAATTTTTTTCCGCTCTATTGCAGAAAGTCATTTATAAGTAATTTTCATTCATTTTTTAAGTTTATCTGGCGCCATCTATTGGTAGATACATGCAAATTAAATCTAAAAAGAACTAAAATTAATGAATTAAATTTAATGAATGATTGAATATTTGAAAAAATTGTATTAACATCAAGTGTCATCCACTACTAGTTTTAAAATATTAATTTTAACTTGAATGGATGAATAAAAAGTATTTTATAAACGATTGAAAATTTGAACAAGATATATATAGGGAGAGTGTGAGCTAATAGAAGGAATTGTATAAAATACTTTTTTTTTTTTTTTTGAAATTTTCAAAATTTATTTCACAGATTATAAGAATTACAATTGGGAAAATAAGCGCTGTCTGATTAAGTGGAATTCAGAATCAATTTCGTATTCCGTTATTATAAAAATCAAACCAATATTAAAGCAGTCGTTTAATCAGTGCATCCAATGATTTTAACTTTTGATCAAGAATGTTTACATCCATTTCTCTGTGCTGGGTCATTGAACTAGAGAAAATGAGAAATGGCAATTTTGAAATGGCCATAACTATAAAGATATTGCAATAAACTTAGTGTCAATAAACAGTGGGTGATCTGAAAATGACAAATAACAATAACAATTAACTGTCATGTCAGGAGAGTCAAAATTACTAATAGCAGAGGTGAATGCCCTCGTCATCTGGCAAGCAAGCATTCCAGACTGAGCACCGAAAGTGTGTTTTTTCCCGACTTACGACTCCTGAGTCTGATTTTTATACCGACTCCCAAACATCTATGGCAGCGTTGGAACTCAAACCCGAAACTTGTGGCACTAGAGTGCTAGTGACTCGGCAATCAGACCCCAGAATTAAACCTAGCAAAGTGCAAGCATTAGTTTAATTAAAGATGCATATACCAATTTGGAGGAATTGTACCTATTTTCTTTAAATAGTATAATAATTGTTTCATTTATTTTTATTTAATTTCTAAATATTTATTATCATGTGGTATCATGATGTTGCCCTGACTGGAAGTCCGTGGCGTCTCCAAAAATGTGAAGCTTTTAAAATAAAAAGTAAATAAGAGTATAAGCTATTATTTAGATTAATCTACAAATTAATCTCCTAATGCAACACAAGAAACTTTCATTTCAAAAACTTCTATTTAAAATAAACCTGATTTTCACGGGATTTTATTTATATGTGTTTTAAATCTGGTATGGAATATGTGTTGCTAAATATAACGATTGACGTCACGTGCTTTGCAACTCATTTTGAATTGTCTGGCTTTCAAAATATAAACAGATTCCTGTTTCAATATCCTCAAAATAGTGTCTTAAGAATTAGTTTATGTATATAAAAGTTAATTTAATCATCACTTAACAGACTTTTATGTCTGAATTGGGATTAGGTGATATTTTTTGTGGCGCCAACTGAGTGATAAGTTGTCAAATGCGATGTTTTATTGTTTGCAATTCACTTCATTTACAGTTGTGACCCGTTACTTGGCAGACTTTGGCGAAAAGAATTATTTTGATGCCAAATCCCAACGACCCCTGTTCTGCTATTTTACCAATATTTTTTACAAATTGTTTTTTATGTATATTTAAATTACTAACAAAATTAAAATTATCAAAATGTATTCATTTTATATCTATTTAACAAAATAAAATTGAATATTAAACAGCAGATTTGCAGCATTCCGTATATATAATAGAACAATTTTTTTATGGAAAATCATTAAGCTAATGATTTTTATCTAATTATTTGCTTTTACACTATTTCTCTAGTCATTTTATAAAGTATTTTTACAGATTTAATTTATATATTAGAAATTAATCGATAAAATGATTTTTAGATTATTTTTAAAATCTTTTATTAAATAAAAACTGATAAATAAATTTGAAAAATGTGAAATTTTTTTCTTTGAATCTGATTAATGTAAATCATATTCTTTTAAAAATAAATCCAGACAAAAATATGTTACGTTTTTAAGAATTCTTAATAAGATTATTAGAAATGAATTATGACTGGGAATATGGCTTGAATAAATACACGAAAAAATTATTTTCTTTCTTACGAAAAGAACGCCGAAATTAAATTAAGGAAATTTTTAATTATGACGGAAGACAAAAACAAAATTAAATTTTTTATTTCAATATAGTGAAAAAAAAGTTCTTTTTGGATATCTGTTTAGTTTCCTTTTAAATACATTGCCATTTTTTTTGTATGAAGTAATGAAAAAAAAAGAATATTCAAAAAAGAAAGAATAACCAATGGCTTTAAAACGAAATTATTTCGTAAAATTCAGTCGTAAACTTACGGTTCGTTTGCTGTTCTAAAAAAAAAAAAAAAAAAAAAAAAAAATGGCGCTTGCATTTATCCGAATGCACGCGCCATTTTTTTTTTATTTTCATTTCCGAAACAAAAGTGCAAAGGGTCTTCTTTATTAGAAAATTTATAATATTAATGGAGTTTCTAAATTAATAGAAAAGAAAGGGCGGAATGGATTTGCATTCAGACGGTTTTTTAGAGCATGTCGGCATAAAGTTTTATTTTTTGGCAAAGGATCAAGTTTCGTTCTTTTGTTATGTAAAGATTGTCGGACATCTTAAAAGGTTTTTACAATTTTCGAAACAGGATGTCATTGATGTTGTGATAGTGGAATGATTTTAATATGGAGAGATACTAACAAACCGCAGGGGTCTGAAAAAATGGGAAGCTTAAAGAATTCTGAAATACTTTAAATTATTATTATAATTTTATTTAAAATGTCACATTTGAGTTGAAGGATCCATTAGGTTTTGAATGTATTGCTATACGACAAATGGCATTGCTTTAATGCCCTAATTACAACATAACCCAATTTTTATGGATGTACTAGAAATTGGTCCATAAAACATTTGGTACAATATTTGCATCATTCGAAAGTTAATTAAAACACAATGCTATTGTTGGATTTATTTTTAAGAAGTTACATTTTTACATCATCTTAGAATGTTTAAAGTTTTTTTAAAATTCTTTTAGGATGTTTAAAGTTTATTCTATTTTTAAAACTGTTTTATTAACATTACTTAAATTATTTAGGCTATTATCAAACAGGCTTGCAGCCAATACATATATATTTTTTTAATTGCTGAATTTCTTCATATCTGTAGATTTTAAAAACGAAAGGAATACCTTCGATTCTTTATTAATCCATTACGTGCAGGGAGTTTCGTATTCGAATCTGTTGGTTCTGTCCGTTGCAGTCACTGCTTTTAGAAACGAGCAGACTCGATGGGCAGTGTGTATAAAGCGTCTTGCATCGACGATGCCGAACAAATACATATAACAAATATAATTCTCTCCTCATCACCAATCAGGAACCTTCATGCATCTGTAGAATACGAATCCCACCGATATTCATTAAAAGAGTATAACCAATGCAACAAAAATACGGCATCACCTTTCAATCGATCCTCGATCACAACGAAAAACACATTCCAGCTTGCGGATTTAGTGTTCTCATCCCCCAAAATAGACACTTGAGCTTTCTGTCAGAATTCGTTTATAGGTTTCGAATCTGAATCCTCAACGTCTTATCCACGAGGCTTCAATTTTAAACCTAATGCTGAGGCCAGGTTTGAAACATATAACCGAACGTTCGCCTATTTCCGTGTAATTAAAATTATAATTTAACTAATAACAATTTAATAATTAATTAATAATAATTTAATAATTAATAAGTAAACTAATAATTAATTTTACTAATAATAATTTAATATAAAAATTGTTGTCATCTACAGAGCGAGCATCCAGTCACATAAATTATTTTTTACAAAAATCGACAACAAGTCGAACGGTAATTCTCCATTGAAGATTGAGAAAACGAAACCACCCGAATTTCAATTTCCATCCAAACTGAAGTAAACCGGTTTTCTTCGCAAACGTCAAAAACTTCCCCTTGACACGGCTTAACATATAACATTTCATCCACAAGGAGCTAATGTAACTTGACACTAAGTGAGCTTTGCAGATAAGTTTTCCCACAACTAAAATGCAAGGCTTCCTCGAGGGGTGCCAAGGAACTTGACTCAATCGATTCCGCTTCGAAACACTGGCATGTCAACACTGCGAAAAGAAAGCCAACTCCGCAGCGTCTGAGTAAATGCCCGACGAAGTCGAGAAATGTCTGTGACCTCTTCCGCAAAAGAGTGGCGTCGCTTTATGTAATTTGCTAATTAATTTTTAGTTGCCACTGGCAACCGGCCGCAGGGCATTTCGAGGAATGTGAGAGTGCTATTTTGTACTTTATATACATATGTATATTTTTTCCCCCTGTTTATTACGCCGACTGCGTAATTGTAGTCGACACGTTTTCTGTTTCATGGTGGTGGTAAAATCTATTTTTTTATTTAAAAATCCATCTTATACTAGATATAAATCGAAAAATAATTATTAAATTATGTAAAGAATGTAATTTTTGAAGAAAAATATACTTTTTAATAATTATATGCAAACTTCACTCGTGCGAATAAAAAATATCTTCTTAATTTAAATCGGCCTGATGGCCAATTGGCCAGCGCTCTGGATTTTGCTACGCAGGCTTCAGGTTGAAATCCTGGCAGTGGCATGGATGTTTGGTCCGGAATCCAGTTTAAACTGTAAGTCCCGGTGTAATTAGCCCGAAGTATTGCATAAAATGATTGTAGAGCGACAAACGAAACCTTAATGAAAAGCGACCTGATGGTCAATTGGTTAGTGTCCTGGCCTTTTTTACCACAAGCTGAATGTGCTGCATGCTGTTGACCAAATAAGATATAATATCGAGTGCAAGGTATTTATTGTGAAAACAATACTAATTGAAAAGTGATTTTGTTTTTAAAAATTCATCATATACACTGCACTATATTATGATGATAATGAATTGACCAACTTATCAAGATGCTGTAATCTGGAAACAATACCAATCTTATGATTACTGATCAACCAACAGTATAAAGACATCATTTTCTGAAACATCATTATTTTTCTGTTTTAAGCATCATTTCATCATCAATACCTCGCAGGTTTCTTGCAATTGTATGTAAAGAGTTTACATAGTTTCAAATACCTACTGCTTGGTTAGGTTTATCGCTCTACTGTCATTTTGTGCACACTTTAGGCTAAATAGATCGAACCACTCACAGATAACCATACCACCACCAGGATTCGAACCTGAAACTTGTGGTACTAAAGGCCAGAGCGCTAGCCATTGGCTATCCGGTCGTAGTTCCCACTGCATAGAAGATATTAAATATTTCAAAATTCGAATATGTAATTATTATTATCATTTACTTATTTTTAATTATTTATTCATTCATTTATTTTTGAAGAAGAAATATTTTTTTACTTTAAAAATGTCAAAATTCATTTTTCAGTATTATAACGTTAAACACTTAACTTTCTGAATACTTCGAAAAGTCTGAACCTTACCGTATATTTTTCTTCTAAAATTCGATTTGTTTTTTCAGCTTTGAAGCGTTATTGTAAAAAGAGACGTAAAAACCGTTTGGTCAAAGAGCGTTTGAGGTATTACATAACGATATGTGTAACTTTTACAAGATCCATTCTATTTTTATACCCTACCTTTTGTACTACTTTTGTTACCGTAGTACACATTTGAAATATTTGGTACTGAAAAACGTTACATTTCTTTTATAGTAATTACTGCATTACACATAAGTATGCAATGCTTTTTTCAGAATTTTTTATGTATATTTTCTCTATGAGCATTCTTAAAATGTAAGAGTATGACTTGAAAATCATTTTTATAGATATATAAAATTAAACATAGCATAAAACAGGTGTGGCCAACCCAAATGATGTTGCGGGCCACTTTGGAGATGCATCCTAACTCCGCGGCCGCATATAAAATTATATATCCATATATTAGATTTAGACCCACCATAGACATTTTTTTGGAGTGAGAAATTGAAACAGATTGAGCTATTGTTTTTGTGTTTACTATTATTTTTACATGTAAACACAGGTAATATAATAATAATAATGATGCTACTATACGCACATTGCAAAGAAATATATAACACTAAAAAGGAAATATAAAAATTTATAAATATAAATGAAATAATTAAAAATATTTATTTTACTAGTGCGATATTTGTTTCTCCACTTTTTCATTTAGATTTTGAAAATCGATCGCAATTTGGGTATTTGCACATCGTAATGGGTGTTGTGTCCGTTATGTTTGAGCTTGTTTTGCGTTTGGTTTTCATTTTTGAAAAAAAAAAAAACGATTTGCAGGTGCCAAGTTAAACCAAAAGCGTTTACAACTTGAACTAAGAGTCTGGTTTGCTCTTCGATCAACAATCAATTGTGCGTATCTAGGGATGGTCACTGAGGTCATTTAAAGTGAAACATAGAACCTGTAAACCGAGTTAAATTACAAGTTAATTTTTTCTCTTAATTTCGACAATTAATTTTTGCATAGATATAAGCACACATAATGTATTTTTTAATACATTGGTTTTCACTACTTTGGCCATTGTAAAATAAATATATTTTGTAAACGTGTGATAAATCTCCCAGACAGAAAAATATTCAAGGCGGCCGCGCGTTGGCCATCCTAAAAACTTGGCTAAAGCCCCAAAAGCTTGTTTCTTATCCCACTTGGTCTACAGCAACATCTAGACCAAGTCCATAAACCCGTGTGTTCTCATGGAAGGAAAGGACAGTTTCTGTTGTGATGAAGAACCCGTAAGTCGAAGTCTGACTAGCTCCGTGTCGCTGAAGATGGAGGGCAGTGCCTTCCGGAAGGACTTTTAGTGGGAACTACACCGAATTTGCCTATCGTATGGGAGAAAACCTGAAAAAATTCCCACCAGGTAGTCCAACTCACGAGGCAAGATGCTTAACATCCCAAACGCCATCGAGTCTCCTCGTCTTTCGCAACAATGTCTACAACAATGCCGTTCAGCGGATGGAACCTCAACCCTCATGCTCACCAACGGCGCAAGTTGCTACTGAGCCACTTGTCGGTTTTATATATCAAATCTTTTGTGCACATTATTGAAATATCGAAATTTAATCAGTTGAAAACGAATATTATTCTTTTAATTTTCATATTTTATAAATCAAAGGAAATAATAATAAATAAAAATGTTTTATATATCCCATCAAGGTTAAATCAGCTTTAAAAATGAACAAAGTCGATAGTTCTTTTTGAGAAAGGTTCACTTGTTTCGTTTTCTTTGTTTCAATTCCTTCTATCAGCTCACACTCTCCCTATATATATCTTGTTCAAATTTTCAATCGTTCATAAAATACTTTTTATTCATCCACTCGAGTCCAAGTACATTTTTTTTAACTGGTAGTGGATGACACTGGATGTTAATACAGTTTTTTCAATTATTTATTCAGTAATTAAATTTAATTAATTAATTTTAGATTTTTTTTTAGATTTAAGTTGCATGTATCTATTAATAGATGGCGCCAGATAAACTTAAAAAAATGAATGAAAATTATTTATAATGCAATAGAGTGAAAAAAAAGTAGGAATTGACTTTAAATTTTTTTTTTATATTACTTATTTATTGATAAAATGGAAATTACGGACAGAAAAATAAAACCAAGATATAGATTTATTCAGTAACTAGAAAATTTGTTTGTTTACAACCAAATGCAATACTTCTAGTTTATGAGAAACAATTTTCATAAGTTCTAATTTCTGACTTTATGCTTCAATAAAGCTTCAAAACGATTTGTTTAATTTGAAAGGCGTGTTTTGAACCATTGTCAAGAGACATCTTGATAACTTTATCTCACAAAACCTTTTATTTTTTTTTAATTAGACTAAAAGCACTTTTGCGCAAAACGTTAAACAATAAACACGTTTCTAAGTACTTTATCGATTTTGTTTGTATACAATATTTAATTCTTGTCTTACGGGATATGTGTCTATGATAAAAATAGTACTTTCTAATAATACTAAAAATAGTACTTTCTTTAATAGAAAATATATTTCTGTTATGTCCAAGGAGGTGGGGAATGTATAAACTTACCTGGGATTCACAATTTTTGTGGCAAATCCAAATTGAGATGTCACCCAAAAGTACAATTAAGTACAACTGACCCAAAGTACAACTACCCAAAGTACAACTGACCACCTTTATTGCCATTTTTTTAAATTTTTAACTTCGCAAAATATAGTTTAAAATAAATTATTTGGATATAAAATTAAAAAAAAAAAAAAATTTTCAATTTGCCAGCCCCTTTTAATCATTCTTTCATCATAAGTTTGATTCTGGTGGACTCGGTAACACATGGATCCCCATCAACAAGAAATGCACTTCAATATCTAGATACTGTTTTATAAAGATGCAGACGAAATTTTATAAAAGATTGTTACAAATGTAAATCGATAATTTAAGAACTGACTTTCAGCAATAGATATTGCGCAATATATATATGACATAGATATATTATACCATATCTCATCAGAAAATATTTCGGTTAAGGCGACTGACTACCTTTATAGCCTTTTTTTTTTTTTAATTTTAACTTTAGAAATAATAATTAAATCAATTATTTGGATAAAAAATTTAAAAAATTGAGTTTTTCCCAATTTGTCAGCTTTTTTAAGCATCCTTTCATCATAAGACTGATTCAGGTGAACTCGAAAACACCTTGATCACCATCAACAAGAAATACATTTCGGTATCAAGATACTGTTTTATAAAGATGAAGACGAATCTTTATAAAAAAATTGTTACAAATATAAATCAACAATTTAAGAACTGACTTTCAGCACTAGAAATTATCGTATTGATATAGATATATTATAACGTATCCGATCAGAAAATATTTCGGTTATTGTCACTAACCACCTTCGAAATAAGTTTTTTAACTTTTAACTTTATACAATATACGAGCCTCAGCTATGTCACTCACCTTCACTCGCCTATCTCAGTGTGGTTGCGGTTTTTGGCCGTCCTTCACGTGGGTCATCTTCGAGGGATGTGCGACCACGTTTAAATTTAGCTGCCTACTTTTTAACGGTTGACATGGAAGGAGCAGAGTCCTCGTAAACTTTTATCAACTTCGGATGAATTTCCTCAGGGGTTAATCCATCCAAAACGAAGAATTTTATGGCCGCACGATATTCAAGTTTATCCATTTTAACGAAAAACACGCAAGACGTCTAATGCAAATATTCGTGTAATCAAACTGACGGAGAGAACAAGTTGAAACTGTCATACGAACTAATGACACGTGCACCCAGGCAGGAAACATAATATTTTGCTGATTGGAGCGCCATCTCTGTGTCAGGCCGAGAATTTTTCACTTTACCCTGATAGTTTGAAATCAATTATTCGAATTAAAAAATTTTAAATTTTAATTTTCTTTCAATTTGCCAGCCCTTTTTTAATCATTCTTTCATCTTAAGTCTGGTTCATATGGACTCGACAACACAGTGATCACCATCAACAAAAAAAATGAACATTAGTATCTAGATACTGTTTTATAAAGATGCATATGAAATTGTATAAAAAATTGTTACAAATGTAAATTGACAATTTAAAAAGTGACATTCAGCATTAGATATTGCCCAATATAGATAGTATATCATCAGCACTAGATATTGTCCAATATATATATATTATAACGTATCCCATCAGGTTCGAATGCGGTTAAGGCGACCGACTATCTTTATAATCATTTTTTTTTTTTTTAATTTTTAACTTTAGAAATTACAGTTTAAAATCAATTATTTGGATAAAAAATTTTAAAATTGTATTTTTTTTCAATTTGTCAGCGTCTTTTAGCATTCTTTGATAATAATTTAGGTGAACTCGATAGCATATTGATCCCCATCAAAAATACACTTCAGTATCTAGATACGCTTTTATAAAAATGCAGGCAGAATTTAATAAAAAATTGTTACGAATCTAAATCGACAATTTAAGAACTGTAATTCAGTACTAGATATTGAATAATAGATAGAATGATGATTGATATATTGATGATGATTGATTGATGATTGAATAATAGATAGATAGATTGATATAGATATAATATTACGTATCTCATCAGAAAAGATTTCGGTTAATACGACTATCCACTAGTCATTTTTTTTTAACTTTTAACTTTAGAAATTATAGTTTAAAATCAAATATTCGGATAAAAAAGTAATTTTTTTTTTTTCAATTCATCAGCCCCTTTAAGCATTCTTTCACCATAAATCTGATTCAAGTGGACTCGATAATACATTAATCCCCTTCAACAAGAAATACACATCATTATCTAGATATTGTTTTATAAAGTTGTTATTTATATATTGTTGTTATCGAAACTTTATAAAAATTGTTACAAATGTAAATCGACAATTTAAGAAGTGACATTCAACATTAGATATTGCCCAATATAGATATATCACCAGCACTAGATATTGCCTGATATAGATATATTATAACATATCCCATCAGAAAAAGAGCTCCAGCCTGGACGCCTCTTTGTGAGACGAGAGCTGTTATCGGTTCCAAATCCCTCCCTCCCCAGAAGGACCCCATCTGTCTCCCCCCTCGTGACGGCCCACGCGATAAAGTTCCTTCTCAGAGATTTGTCTTATTTCGGGAAGCCCCGTGACAAAAATCAGCTGTGAGCAAGGGGTGGAAAAAAGGTCGGTTCTTCTTTACTATCTTCAGCGCCCTGTGACATCTGGGAGAGACTTTTTTTTCTTTCTTATCTTCTGCTTTGTGGGCTCGGTCGTGAATAAGTTGATCTCTTTATATCTCGAAGGCATATCCTTTGGACCAATTTCGATTAACTGAGTATATGGCAATTTCAGTAAAACTTAACGGTTGATTTTCTGAACGATTCAATAGTACAGCAATGTTTGTATTAAAAAAACTTATTTGAGGTGGTTATGTAAAAATACATCAGAAACGTGAAAAAAATGAAAGAATAGTAGCACAAATTGCATCATGTCTGAGTGTCTTCAAAAAAGTGCTTCATGTCTCCAGTGCACTATGTCTGAGCAATTATCATAGTTTGTTTGGATCTATTGTCATCTTATGCACACGAGGGTTAACTAGAAAGGTACCTACAATTTAAAGTGGATTCCAAACCACTCACAAATATCCTTGCCACAGCTTTTATTCGAACCTGGAGCCGGTGGTACCAAAGGCCAGAGCGCTAGCCATTTGGCCATCATATCACAGAGTACAAACATGTTGTCATTTATTATGTACGAGCAATGTATCATGTTATAGATAATTTATTTGTGCTGAACGATTCAATATGACAGCGATGTTATAAAGAAACTTATTTGAGATAGGCAAGGAAGTCAATTGATGTTTTAAGTAAATCTTTAACTTTATAGTATTTTTGTGAATGTATGTAAAAATGTATCAGAACCATGAAAAAAAAAAAAAAGAATCAATCGCAATCTTCAATACATCATGTCCGAGCATGCTGTCATTTATCATGTATGAGCAACGTATCATGTTAATCATTATTTATTTGTGCTACTATTTTGCTCATTATCTCTCTGATTCTCTACCTTCCGAGGAATAAAACTATTTTTGCTAATTTTCGGGTTTGGTTTGTTGCTCTACAATAATTTTCTGCACGCTTTAGGCTAATTAGAACGGCCCTATACGGAATGAGGATTCCGACCCACCAACAAATATCCATGACACCGCCAGGATTCAAACCTGAAACCTGGGGCGTCAAAAGTCAGAGCGCTAGCCAATTGGCTATCAGGCCGCCCATTATATCAGGAAACATTGCATTTATCTTTAAAATGTAATCAAGCTATTTATTTCATGAAAAAGTACTAGAATATATTTAATCATACAATGTATATGCATAGTTTATAAAATTTGTATGCTTAATGCAAATTAAGCATACAAATTTTATAAACTATATAACATCGCTTTTACGCGCATTTTGTATGCTTAATGTAAATTAAATACCTAAATAAATTCTAGTACATTTAAAAAAATTTCATCTATTTAAAATCATTTGCATAAGAAAATTCTAAAATTCCAGCAGTTAATGGATAAAATTAAAAATTGCATTTATCTCATTCAACTTTTTTTGCACGTTTTCCATAACTGACAGCTATTTTAAAATAAAAGTTTTAGCCTATGTTTAAAGCACACGAAAGAAAAAAAGTTTGGAAATGCTCCTTAATCTAAGCATACATCACCTTTTCAATGTGACTTCGTGATTCGTAACACCTCTGTTTTCGATCAACCTTGACGGAACGCATTCAATTTCAACAATTTTGTAGATGTTAAGTAATCCATGATATTTTTTATGCAAAGTAGAACTTTTTTATAAATAATTTTTTTGGCATTTGAGGATAATTGAGCTATTTTCCCAAGGTTGTCTATACATCGTTGTGCTGCCTTATTGAACGCGTATTACCAGACAAAAAAAAATATCTCAAAAATGTAAAACGTTGCCTTTCAAGTAAGATAAGGTTTGAAATTTTTGTTACGTTTTTATATGCTCATACCAACATTGAGGGGCATTATAAAATCGATTATTTAATCAACAATCAAGATTAAGGAATAATTTAATTTATGCTGTATAAAATAATCATACGGGGCCTGATGGCAGAGTGATTAGTGCTCTGACGCTCGGTGCCACAGGTTTCGGATTCGAGTCTTGGCGGTGCCATGGATGTTTGTAGTGGTTGGGAATCCACTTTAAACTATAGGTCCTGGTCTAACATGACTGTTGGGCATAAGGTTAACAAACCTACCCTGTGGAAAGAAACCATCTCCCGTCACGAAACACGAAATCTGTCAATAGTCAGACGGCCTTGGCCCACCTTGGCTGTAATAGGGTCCAAAGAGTTATATATATATATATACAGTCCAGTCCCATTAATGTGACCGCCACCTACATTCGACGTCAACGTGAAATAACCAATCAAAAAAGGCAAGTGGCAGCACATTGCAGTGGAGTGTATATAAAGATTTCCACTTAATACCACACTCCACTTAAAGCCAGAATATACAAGAGTGTATATTCTGGCTTTTGACAGGTGGTCACATTAATGTGACTGGACTGTATATATATACACTGAAGTGACAAAAGTCATGGGATACCTCTTAATATCGTGTCGGCCCTCCTTTCGCCCGGCGAAGTGCAGCAACTCGACGTGGCATGGACTCAACAAGTCGTTGGAAGTCTTCTGCAGGAATATTGAGCCATGCTGTCTCGATAGACGTCCATAATTGTGAAAGCGTTGATGGTGCAGGATTTTGGGCACGAACAGACCTCTCGATGATGTCCCATAAATGCTCGATGGGATTTATGTCGGGCGATCTAGGTGGCCAGATCATTCGTTGGAATTGTCCAGAATATTCTTCAAACCAATCGCGAACAGTTGTGGCCCGGTGACATGGCGCATTGTCATCCATAAAAATCCCATCGTTGTTTGGGTACATGAAGTCCATGAATGGCTGCAAGTGATCTCCAAGTAGCTGAACATAAGCATTTCCAGTCAATGTTCGGTCCAGTCGCACCAGAGGACCAAGTCCATGCCATAAAAAAACAGCCCACACCATTACGGAGCCACCACCAGCTTGAACAGTGTCTTGCTGACAGTTTGGGTCCATGGCTTCGTGGGGTCTGCGCCACTCGAACCCTACCATCAGCTATTACCAACTGAAATCGTGACTCATCGGACCAGGCCACGGTTTTCCATTCATCTAGGGACCAACCGATATGCTCACGTGCCCACGAGAGTCGTTGCAAGCAATGTCGTTCTGTCAGTAAAGGCACTCGTGTCGGTCTTCTGCTGGAATAGCCCAAGAAAGCCAAATTTCTCCGCACAGTTCTAACAGACAAGTCCCTTGTACGTCCCATTGATTTCTGCGGTTATTTGACGCAGTGTTGCTTGTCTGTTAGAATTTACGACTCTTTGCAGACGTCGCCGGTCTCGGTCGTTAAGTGCAGGCGGTCGACCACTGAGCTGTCCATGGTGGGATGTTATGCCTGAAATTTCATACTCTCGGCACACTCTTGACACAGTGGATCTGGGAATGTTGAATTCCCTAACGATTTCCGAAATGGCATGACCCATGCGTCTAGCTCTAACTAACATTCCGCGTTCAAAGTCTTTTAATTCCCGTCGTGCGGTAATCATCACGTCAAAACCTCTTCACATGAATAACTTGAACAGAAATGAAAGCTCTGTGAAAGCACTGCGCATTTATACCTGTTCTACGCGATGCTACTGCCATCTGAAAATTTGCATATTGCTATCCCATGACTTTTGTCACTTCAGTGTATATATATATATATGTTTAAAGTGGATTCCGAACCACTAAAAGCATCCATTGCACCACCCGGATTTGAACCCAAAATCTGTGGCACCGATTATCAGTCACTGGGCCATCACGCCTCATGTCATCTTTACAGAAGGGTGAAATAACTTTATAGCTAAGTAAAGCTCAGCTATGCAAATGCAAATTTTTGAAGTTAAGAAATTTTTGTTATCATAATGATAACTTTTTTAAGGCGTTAAGACATGCTTGGTATAGTACCTTCCAACGCTGTATAAGTAAGGTACTTGCGAAATATTTATGCATTAATATATTTTATTTACTGTTAAAAATTTGCATGGCTAATGTATTCATTGTTATAGGTTTGATTTGTTGTTCTATGGTCATTTTGTACACACTTTAGGTTAATTAGACCGGGCCCTACAACTTAAAGTGGACTCTGAATCATTCACAAACAACCATGCCATCAGCAGGATTCAAACCAGGAGCCGGTAGTACCAAAGGCTAGAGGGCGAGCCAGTTGGTCATCAGGCCACAATCTCACAGCAGTTCCGAGGAAAAATTATTTAGTTAAAATAAAACATTTCCATTCAACACCGTAATCTGGGACAAAACACTGGAACATGTGTTGGGATTCAATGATTTTTTTTGTTACATTGTTGAAAGGTTGAGTTCAATTGCTTGTCATCCATAAAAGTGTCATTTATAAAATAACAAGGCTTTGTTTCATACAAAAGCATTTTTTCTTCCTCTTTCCAGCGGTAAAAGTGCTGCGGCACAGATGTTAAATGCATCAAAGGGCGTTCACTTTCGCAGAAGTCGCTCTTTAATTATGAGAGCCGTAGCATCACAATACAAATCGATTTAATTGTAATAAATGCGGAGGTGTGCCATTTTTCATTGTCATTTAAATATTCTCCGGTTGCCTTTTTACACTTTCTTTGAAAAAATTGTTAAAAGCGACCATTGTATTCGTATTGTAGCATACTTTTTAATCTGTCCATCTCATTTCCAGGCATAATTTTTTCTTTACAAGCCGTACGGGTTTTCGATTTTACCAATTTTACCAACGGGTTTTAGATTTTTTTATTTTTAAAAGCAAAAATATCAGAAAATACAGAATTAGTTCATGGTTTATATAACAAATATAACCATGAACAAATATACTTTTTAATATGTTCAGTCCGGGACCTGATGACCGAGTGGCTAGCGGGTATCGGGTTCAAATCCCGACTTTGCCATGGGTGTTTGTAGTGGTTCGGAATCCACTTTAAACCGTAGGAGCCGGTCCTAATAGGATGGTTGAGCTCTGCGGGGGCATTGTTACTCCGGGGCTTATCTTCAAGTTACACGCGCCTTCCTGGGTAATGCAAAGTGAGTAACGTCTGTGCAGCCCTTATGGCATAAAAAGATCACGTTCTATTTGCCAGCTGCGTTAGAAGAAGAAAAAATGTTTAATCTTGTTAAACTAATCATATTACCTCTTGATTGCCAAGATAAAAGAGCTCTTCTTACAATAACCAACCTTAATTTTGCTTCACGTTTGCGATACATTAATCAATATGTATTTAATTAACTTGCGATACATTAATCAATTTGAATACATTAATCAATATGTATTAAAAACATTATAAAACTCTTTCATTATGTCCGTTGTAATATAAAATCTTCCTGGGAGTGGGAGGGGGTTTGGTTGTCTTTCAAAACCCTAGACGCAACTTTAGATGTTAAAAGAGGTGTACATCCATTGCATTTTTTACCCATTTTATGCTGTCAAATGTAATGTTTTCTTAAATATATATAATTTATTTTACGCGTAGAAATAACAAGGTACTGCCTGACTCGTGGCTCAGTGGCAACGCGCACCGCTGGTGAGCATTAGGGCGGAGGTTCAATCCGCTGGCGGCTTTGTTGCAGACGCTGTTTTCTGCCGCTGCATTGCCTTTGAACCACGAATCAGGCTTTTTCACATTTTTTTTTAATATTCGAATAAAAGTATTTCTCTTAGAAAAAGCAAAATTATAGCCATCGACATATAATTTATTTTACTGCGATATATTAAAGCAAATAATGATTTTAAAGATGCAGATGGCAATTAAATTCTTTCCCTGACAGCCTGATGGCCAAATGGCTAGCGCTCTGGCCTCTGGTACCACTGGTTTCAGGTTCAAATCCTGGCTGGAATATGGATGTTTCTTAGTAGTTCGGAACCCACGTTAAATTTTAGTCTACAGTCTCTAATTAGTCTACAGTGTACAAAAAATGACCATAGAGCAACAAACCGAACACTGTTCCGAAGTGATGTCATTCAGGTTTTTTTTTACTCATTTAAATTTAACTCCTGGAGAAAGACATAATCGTCACAAAAATTTCGCCATGGATGCTTTGGGTAGCATTGAATCGCCTAGATAAGTGGAATTATAATGTCCAACGCTTCAGATCAAATACCTCATTCGAACAAACACAGGATAAGGAAAAATGACGTGAACCCCCAAATGTCACCATCACAGGTGAGTTCTAAATTTCAGTCGGACAAAGTATGAGTTTTGAAACAAACAAGTAATATAAAAAAAAAATTTTTGTTAAGTCAATTCCAACTTTTTCTTCACTATAATGCAGAAAGTCCTTTATAAATAATTTTCATTCATTTTTAAAGTTTATCTGGCAACATCTATTGGTAGATACTACATGCAACTTAAATGTAAAAAAAAACTTAAATTAATTAATGAATTAATTAATATTTGAAAAAACTGTATTAACATCCAGTGTAATCCACTACAAGTTCAAAAAAAAAATATTTCAACTGGAGTGGATGAATAAAAAGTATTTTATGAACGATTGAAAATGTGAACAAGATATATATATAGGGAGAGTGGGAGCTAATAGAAGGAATTGAAAAATGATGCTTTTTTGTCCAATAAGTTTATAGACCAAACGCGTAGAAGTGTAAATGCCCCCAATGAAAAAAAAATATACTGAAATATTATTAATAATTTCCCATTGTATTAAAACCCCTTATAGCATAACTTTACCGTCATTTTTTTTATCACTTATTATAATAGTATCTTAGAGCACTGGCGCTCGGTCACACAGGTTTCGGGTTCGAGTTCCGGCGGTGCCATGGATATTTGCAGTGATTCAGATTAAACCATAAGTTCCGGTCTAATATGACTGTAGACCGTTGGGCGTAGGCCTGACAACCCTACCCGGCTTTGGCATCTCCTTAGCTCTGTTGCGCCATTGAAGAAGATTTGGTTTGTCGCTCGATGGGCCATTTTTGCACACTCTAAGCTAATTAGACAAAGACCTACAGCTGAACGTAGATTTCGAACGACTCACAAACATCCCCACCAACGACAGGATTCGAACCCGAAGCCTGTGGTACCAAAGGCCAAAGCTGTATTCAGACCGCTGCCATAAAGAAGAATATATCTGATTGTTTTTCGCAAATAGAATTTACAGTATTTGGTTAAATGTACATAAAAATTAGATGATTTTATTTTATTTTTACTTATACACTTAAGAAATAATTTTTAACAAAGCAAAATCCATTTAGCCTTTACTAATGTATAAAAATGACGAGCAAAACTGAATATCTATTCTCAATTTCACAACATCAAATAAACATGAACCTAGTACTTAAGAAAATACTCTTTATTGCAGCTCTTATTAAAGGACCCAAACCACTTTATGGCCCAAACAGTTTAAAAGGCTTAATTGAAAGTTTTAAGAGTAAGAATTAACTTCATTAGACGAAGTTCGGTTATTTTAACTCGCGCTAAAGCACACACAAAAAAATGAAAAACTATAAACAAGTAATTATTTATTTTATGTAAAAAGTTTAATAAAATATTTCCGAAGCCCATCAATTTAATAACTGTAATGAAACAAGAGCTTGATGAGTGCGGCCCTAATTAATAAATGGCTTAAAGTGAAAAAAAGTTTTGTTTAATTATATTTAATAATGAAAGCTATGGTTCCTCTGCATTAAGAAGTTTCATGTGGGTGCTAAAATGAGCATTAATAAAGCATCTCTTAACACTAGTGTAAGAGGTAATATTTAATATTCCGTTTTAGACAGACAGTTTTAAGACACAAAAGTTTATTTCCATTTCTTGGACAATAAAAAGTCAGTAATATTTATAAGCGCGTAATTTTTATTGCTTTCTAAATTATTAACTTTATAATTTTATTTGTGAGTAATAATAAAACATTACAATTTATTTTATTATTGAATGGTTAATGAATAAATAATATATTTATTAGCCCTTAAACTTTAAAAATAATTTTTCTTAAATACATTAAAGAATCAACTAGGTTTATGAAAGTATAATACATTAAAAATTTTGCTAATACTGCGTGTTTTTAGCAGTATTTTTATTATTTAAAAATTCTTTATAAAACGTATTCAATGATATCTCTAATCATGTTGGAATTTTTTCTAATATGTCTGTTCACATTTTTAAATCCGTAGTTAAATTTTCATTTTATTTATTTCAGGAATTAGTTACAGTTAGCACAATTTATTTGTATTTCAAAATCGTTTAATATCTTATTAAATAAAAATTATTAATTCGCTGTATAAACGAACACTAAATACGGATGTTGTTTTGACTTTATCCATGAATTAAATTTAAATTAGTTAAAAAAATAACCTCAGTGGCATCAGTTAGGAATAGGGTTTCATTATCGTCTGCTGCATTAAAATTATTCTGTGCTTTAATACGTTTGTGGTGAAAAAACTATATAAACGAAGGTCTTATTTTTGTTCTTTACAAAGAGAAATACTTTTATTCCATTATTAAATTATTATTCGATTATTATTATTAATTCTATTCGATTTAATAAGCATAATTTTAACATTCCTACCCTTAAAATAAGTGTCATGATTCAGGAAAAAAAAGTTTAAAAAAAAACAATAAAAGTTTATATTTGAGAAAAACCGATAAAAAATGCATACCCAAATGCATGTAAAAATATCTTGGAACATCTAATATAACAGGTTTTATGTTTCACTTTAAGTGACCTCAGCGACGCAATGACTATCCCTAGATACGTACAGTTGATTGTTGATAGCAGAGCAAACCTGACTCTCACTTGAAGTTGTTAGCGCTTTTGGTTCAACTTACACCTGCGATTCTATTTTTTTTTTTTTTTTTTTTTTTTTTTTTTCGAAAATAAAATTGACCAAATACAAAACAAGCTCAAACATAACGGACGCTAAACTGTAACACCCATGACGATGTGCAAATACACAAATTGAGTTCGATTTGCGAAAGTTATGTGGAAGAGTGCAGAAACAAATAGCGCACTGGTAAAATAAATAATTTTTAATGATTTAATTTTTTTATTTCATTAATATTTATATATTTCGCATATTTTATTTTTAGCGGTATCTATTTCTTTACGATGTGTGTTTCGTATCGTTATTATTATATTATCTATGTTTACATGTAAATATAATAGTAAACACAATAATAATAGAGAGTTTTTGCATACCGTACGTTAGTTACCGTAGGACGTCCGTTAGCTTTTTCTCCCTAGCGCGCATGCTCATAAGGAAACTGAGCATGCGCGCTAGGGAGAAAAAGCTAACGGACGTCCTACGGTAACTAACGTACGGTATGCAAAAACTCTCTAATAACTCATTATGTTTCAATTTTTCACTCCATAAAAAAATGTCTGCAGTGGGCCTAAATCGAATATAATTTTACTTGCGGCCCGCGGAGTTAGAATGCATTTCCAAAGTGGCCCGCAAGATCATTTGAGTTGGCCACCCCTGTAATAAATAAAAGTACTTTTTTATTGTACGCGAATATTTAAACAAATACTAGATATTGCTAATTTTCCTATTAGTCCCTGCCTTCTTAAAATGTACGCTAATAAATGTTGCTAAAAAAAAAAGGTAGAATAATAACCCCATTGAATAATCCGTTCTTTCTGAATCTTTCAACGTAATGCATGTGCGCCCTTTTCTTTGTTTCTAGGAGGCAGCGGCCATTTCGTTTAGCTAGGTGTGCTTTTATGACCTGCTGAAACAACACATTAATATCTACGCTATCAGCTCCCGCTCTCGCGTTGCCATGACGACGGATGAATGCATCTTAATGCTCAGCATTCTGCTGTACGTTTTGTTAGTGGGTATGTAAGAACACAATCCATTGATGTCAAAAGGAATGGCTTATGGTTTTTGTAATGAACCTATTAATGTGTTTGTATTTTTCTATAAAAATTAATCATTAACCACGCTAGCGAATATTTTAGATTGCGTATTCTAATTTTACAATTAAAAAAACATATAGTAACTCATTGTAATATAAATTATTTTCATTTTTTAATAATTTCATTTATATGATGCATGAATTTCGCACAATAAAGTCGTTATATTTTTTATTTTTATTAATGTTTAAAACGACTCAAAAACTCCCATGAAAATACGTTAATTATAATTTAATGAAGAATAAAATTAATACATATTGTTGAAACGGATTGGTTTTTTTTTTAACTTAATAATTGGTCAAGGCCATTCCGATTTTTTTACGAGGTAGTTTTGCCAGCTCTACGCTTCACAGTCAGACCTGGACCTACGGTTTAAAGTGGATTCTGAACCCCTACAAACATCCATGGCATCGCCGGTTCTCGAACCTGAAACTTGTGGCACATAGCACAAAAGTGCAAGTAACTCCGCAATCAGGTCCATTTAGTAGATTATTTATTTAATTCTTATTTAATTTTATGTTAAATTAAATAAAATTAATTTAATTTAATATAATATTTAATATTTTATCTAATTTAACATTAACTTAATATTTTATCTAATTTAACATTAATTTAATATTTTTTCATTTTAAAAAATTCATAGAATATTTAAATAAAAAATATTAAAATTATTTCAAACCATTTGAAAATACCTACAAAACTATTGCTTGGAAATAAAAACAAATTGATTTTACATAATAACATAGGTTTCAAAAGAATAAGTATGGCGTTCATTGTAGCGGTGCCTTTTGAAATCATAAAGTGATTTGTTTTTCAAAAGCTTCCGAAAGCCTAAATAAAGTTCGCCGACAGTTTATCGAGATAATGAATTCCGATGTATCATAAATATTTCCAAATCTGTCTCACATTATGTTTAGATAAGACTGATTAAGAAACATCGCTGTCATCAGACCATTTCTATCAACAAATGATTAGAGACTCTTAGATATGCAAAGATGCTTAGGAAACTCAATAAAAGATTGATATCATTTAAAATATTGACATTTGTAAATTAAATTACTGATTCGCATCAAAAGAAAAAAAATCTTATTCAATTATATGATAATTATAGTACCTCACATAACATGCATTATTGTTCACAATTAAGTTGTTATACGTAATGGAAAATAATTAGGAAAAAATTGGCCACTGATGATGAAATTATTTCCGTTATTTCAACTAATTATTTAATTTCTCTTTTCAGCTGGAAAAAAATGCTTATAAAATATAAGCATAAATAAAATATTTTTATTTTTTATCATTATTTATTTAGATACCAATTTTAAGAAAACGTAGTACGAACAATATTTTTCCGGGCCTGAGGATCTTGAATTCGAGTCCCGGCTGTTCCATGGAGGTTTGTAGTCGTTCGGAATCCACTTTAAACCGTAGGTCACGTTTTGATATGACTGTAGCGCGTTCGGCGTAGGACTGATAACCCTACGCCGTAAAACGACAGCGTCACGGAGCCAAGTCAGACCTTTATCTGTAGATGCTCCATCACAACAGAGCTTTCTGATGATCAATTGGCTACCGCTCTGCCTTTTGGTGCCACTAGCTTCAGGTGTGAATTCTGTTGGTGACATGGGTGTTTGTGAATGGTTCGGAATCCACGTTGAAGTGTATGTCCCTGTCTAATTAGCTTAAAGTGTACACAAAATGACCATAGAGCGACAAACTAAACTATCACAATAGAAACTTCCCCTTCTTTCCCGAGACCACACTTGTTCCTAGGACTTGGTCTAGATGTTGCTGTCTTGTTGTCTACCAAGTGGGATAATTTTTACGCAATATTTTTTCCGTTAAAAAGTTTTATTTTCCTTTTAATATTTTTCCATTGTAAAAAAGTGCTTTCTGTTCTGGCGTAAATTAAATAATTATCGAGGATTTTACTTTATTCCAACGTCATCTTCTAGAATGGTGTTTGAGGATGGACAGAATAAGTGCTAATAGGACTAACTTTCAGTAAGACTTTTGGAAAAAAATGTGTACTAAAATTTAAGCAAGATTTGAATGTGTAAGCACATATATACGCATGCGTAAATTATGGGACATCTAATAGTAACTGTAAGCACTGAATACCTAATAAGTGAACTGTAATACCTAATAAGTATACATAATAATTTTTTAAACTATGGCTGTAGTGCACAATGCCATTGGAATCAAATTCACAAAAACTAAGAAATGGAGTAGCTCCGTTTTATGTCCAATATAGCTGATATGAAATACAATATTTTCGGAAGACACGATGGATGTTTTGCTAAAGCAGCCACTATGTAGTGAAGTTATTGTAGCATTTGAATTGGGAATTTACGTCTACAATTTGCGTAATAATTTTTTTTTTTTTAAATTCCAAACAAATCATATTTATAGATATTACTCATAATAATTCAAGGTAGCAGTAATTGGAGCTTTGGCAGCTTTTCTCTTGAAGAATCTTGAAATCTATTGGTATAACTACAGATTGTACTAAATTTACAGATTGTACGTGATTTTACCGTCCTCATTTTATCCAGTATATAAGTATTTTATTCAGGAATATATTATCCAGGATGCCCGACTCGTGGCCACGAATCGGGCATCCTAAAGGGGCCTGATGGCCGACTGACTAAAGCTCTGGATCTCAGTGCCACAGGTTACAGTTTTGAGTCCCGGTGGTGACCTGGGTGTCTGTAGGGGTTCGGAATAATCTTTAAACCGTAGGTCCCAGTATCATTTGGCAATAGGGCGTAGGGCGGACAATCCTACTCCGTAAAAAAAAATCTCCTGTCTAGAAATCTGCCAGCGACCAGAAGGCCTTGGTCCATCGTAGGTTGTTGCGCCAATAATGATGATGATTTATTCTAAAAGTGCCCGACTCGTGGCTCAATAGATAATATACTCGTGGCTCAATAGCAATGTGTGCCGCTGGTGAACATTAGGAAGGAGTTTCAATCTACTGGCGGCTTTATTGTACACACTGTGTTTCAAAGAAAGATGAGTCTCGATGGCGTTTTGGATGTTCAGCATCTTGGCTCGTAAATCGGACTACCTGGTCGGAGTTTTCTGGGTTTTCTCCCATACGATAAGCAAATTCGTGGTAGTCCCCCCCTAAATGTCCTCCCGGAAGGCACTGCCCTCCTTCTTCAGAGACACGGAGCAGAAGTCAGACTTCTACCTACGGGTGCTCCATAATAACAGAAGCTGCCTACCTCCTCCCTCCTTTCATGAGGGATACGACAACAACAACAACAGCATTTTTGGGGATGTAATAATAACTAAAAAGCAAGACAATTAAGGAATATGAAAGCCCGGTTACATTTTATACGACCACAATTTTCAGATAGCTGAAAAGTTTGAAAGCCATTCTTTTTCTCGCGTCATTTTATCCAGTATATAAGGCAGCATCATTTCATCCAGGAATATATTGTCCAGGATATAACAGTAACTACAAAGCAAGATATTTACGGAATATGAAACCCTGGTTATGTGAGGAACTATTTTATCGACAAGTCTATGTGTTGTCTGGCATTAGGCTGGAGTTACTACCCAATGAACACAGTAACTTGCAGAAATCCTAGTTTAGTGTTTCCCTTACGTGGATAACATCCTTACAATCAAAAAAAAAAAAAAAAATCAAAATTGTCAGCTTATTTTTTTTTATCCAATATCAAAATTTACCCAATATCTATTTTTTTATCCAATCCTTTGTGTCTTTCAATCAAAAGTTTATATTGATTATATTGATTTCGTGACAACATGACTTGGATAAATACTATTATTTTCAAATTTATTTTGCTCCACACATTTAAAACGTTCAAGCGTTTTTATTGGGTTGTTCATTTACAGAACAGAGACTACTTGTATATTTTTTACAGGACTTTCTCACTCATTTGTATATCAATTTACAAAACTTTTTTTTTTACTTTGAGTATACTATGAATAGACCTTGAAAAGCAATGAGTTTTTGCCTTACAGAGAGATTTTTAAGACTTGAAACAAGCCTATAAGGCAAATTGAGTTTGAGAAGCTGACATACGTTGTCCCAATAGTTGTCGAACTTTCTTACTCTTGAAAGCAGTGACTGCAATGCTAGCCCTATTTTTGTTATTACAGAACAAGTCTCATTTCCGTTAAGAATACTATTTATAATTTTTTTTCCTTTAATTTTTTTCCTCAATAGAGTTGTGATAGAATCTTGATTTTTTTTTTTTTCTTTATATAAGTAATTTTTTTTGAAATGGTAGGGTTACTATTAACTGCTACGTAATTTGTAAATGGTAATAACGTATAAATGGTATGTTTATTGTTATAGTTACTGTTACTGTTATTACTGCTTGATACTGTTAACTTTTTAATATTCTATCCGTTTTGTCATACATCTTGCTATATTTTTCCGCTATTCATTTTTTCATGCCTTTTTCAAATTTCATATAATTCAAAATATTTTCCAACCTCTTTTCCGTTGTTAATTCTTGAATATCCTACTCATTTTGTCATATGTCTTCATATAATTTAAATATATTTTCAAATATATTTCCAACCTCTTTAAAACGATTAATTTTTGCATATTTCATTCCTTTTACCATACATCTTCATATATTTTTTAGCTTTAAATACATTCCCCAATATTTTTCTCTTTTGATATTCTATTTTTCTCCCCAATATTTTTCTCTTTATTTAAATTTTTCTCTCTTTCATCTCTTTGATTCTGTTAACTTTTCAATATTTAATTCATTTTATCATATATCTTATAATCATAAATTTATCCAATCATTTATCATAATTTTTTTATAATTCAGAATATATTTCCAGCCTCTTTGCCACTGTTAATTCCAACCATTTTGAAGCTATAAATTTTTGCATATTCTGTTTATTTTATCATGTATCTTCATATATATATATATATTTTGTTTTAAATACAGTTCCAAATATTTTTCCGAACTCTTTGACACTGTAAAATTTCAATATTCTATTCCTTTTGTCATGCATGTTATATTTTCCTGCTGTTCATTTTTTCATGCCTTTTTCAAATTTCATATAATTCAGAATATTTTTCCAACTCTTCGCCACTATTAATTTTTTAATATCCTACACATCTGGCCATACGTCCTCATATAATTTTCTACTTTAAATATATTTCCAAATACTTTTCCTATCTCTTTGGTTCTATTAAAGTTTCAATATTCTATCCATTTTGTCATATATCTTGCTATATTCTTCCGCAATTCATTTTTTCATGCCTTTTTCAAATTTCATACAATTAAGCATATTTTTAAACTCATTTTTGTCAACTTCTATTGTTAATTTTTAAGTATCCCACACATTTTGTCATACGTCTTCATGCAATATTCCACTTTGAATATATTTCCAACCTCTGTAATGCTATTAACTTTTTGCCCATCGCATTCATTTTATCATGCATGTACATTGTTATTTATCTTATTTCTTTGATTCTGTTAATATTTCAATATTCTATCTATTTTATCATACATCTTGCCATATTTTTCCACTATTCATTTTTTCATGCATTATTCCACTATTCATTTTTTTATCATTTCAAATTTCATATACATCAGAATATTTTCCAACTCGTCGTTATGGACTTTTATTGTTAATTTTTTAACCCTTTGCACTCGAATTTTTTTTTCATTCGTTTTACCAGCAACTCAAAGCGATTTTAGTGAAAAGAACATATTCACATGTAAGTTTGATATATGCATTATTTATATTGTTATTTGCATTGTCTCCGTAGCGGAGCCCTCGAGCTTGAAGACAAATTTTAAATGGCTCCGCTCCGGAGCCCTCGAGTGCAAAGGGTTAATATTCTACACATTTTGTCATACACCTTAAATATATTTCCAAGTATTTTTCCAACCTCATCGATACTGTTAATATTCCATTCACTTTATCATACTTTCTCAATACAATTTTTTTAATTTTTTCACACGTATATCTAATGAATCTGACATTCACCTTGCATTTTACAACACCGACTCCATTCCGATGCCTGATGACCAATTCCGACGTCGCTCACTCTATCCGGAGTGAGCGATTCGAGCGATGCCTACTTGAGAAAGATTTCATGGCCACTGCTAATCCTTTGATTCTGGACATCCGTGGGGCATGTCGTTCCACATCGATCTGATGCGGGATTGCACTGATGATCCCGGGGTCGAAGGAAGGGGAGCGCGAAGGATGATTAAGGCTGCGTTTCGGGACTAAATGAATCGCCGCTCAGTTTCGGGGCTCTCAGAATGATTCGCACTCACATTTAAGCGATGATCTTCGACTTGGCCGAGAATGCGTCGGATGCATGGATTTTATTCTTCATTTCTGATTGGCGCACTTGATTTATTTAGTTACTTATTAATACTGAAAGCCGACTGATGTCCAGTAGCTAACTGCTCGTTGAGGCATTAATTGCAATTGAAAAGATTTTACGAACCATGGCAAAATAATAATAATAACAAGTAATGTTATTTTCCACAAATATTAAATTTTGTTTATTTTTGAGTAATTCTTCTTCTTCATTGGCGCAACAGCCTCAAGGTGGGCCAAGGCCGTCAGCTTACTGGCAAATTTCGAGAAAGGAGAAGTTTTCTTTCTATGGGATTGGGCTGTCTGCCCTACGATCTTACACTCATAGTAGACCGGGACCTACGGTTTTGACCTACTAGTAAAGTGGATCCCATTTGTACATGGTATTTCCTGAAAATAATTTGATTTTTAAATTATTTTTCTTAAATTAAAAAATTTAATTTAGTATAATATTTAATATTTTATCTAATATAATATTTAATTAATTTAACATTTTATCAATTTAAAGGCCGAGGTTTTAGCGCTTGGAGCCACAGGCTTCTGGGTCGAGTCACAGAAATTCTCATGTATGATTGTAGTAGTTCGGTCCATTATGACTATAGAGCGTTGGGCTGACAACTCTACCCCGTAAAAAGAAAATATCTCCTATGGGCCTAGGTTAAAGTTGATTCCGAAGAGCATTTATGACACCGTCAGGGACTCGAACCCGATAGCTGTGGCATCGAGAGATTTTTGAACAATTAGTAATTAAAAATTAAAGAATTAGCAATTATTTTAATATATAATAAAAACGAAAATCGTAATAAAAGGTATAAAAAACTTTTAAAATTCCCCCCCATGAAAACATGTTTTTTGAAGACAGCATTTTTTTTTTTTATTTAATTTATTTACTTTTGGGTTTTATTTTCAATGCAATCGCAATACAAATCTATGATTTGATGTGGAGTAATTTAGTATGGAATCCGGAGTTTAGTGCGGAGTAATTATTTTTAATGTGGCTAAGAGAAATACATAAACGAAATTACAGTCCATAATTGAGATAAATTCGTGTAATATGCATAAAAGTAGCAATATATCAATTTATTCCATGGTTAGTAATAAATTGCAATTAAATATATTGAACTATTCCAAGTAAGATTACAAAATTGAAACTACTCTATCAATAATTAAAGAATTATAATTTACGAAAAAATAAATGTTTAAATTTTTTTAAACCTTTCTTAGAATGTATATATATATATATATATTAATTTATTCCATGGTTTAGTAAAAAATTTCAATTAAATTCAACTATTCTATCAAAAATTAATGAATCATAACTTACGTAATAATAAACATTGAACTTTTTTTTAACAATTTTTGAATATATAGATATATATATATATATTATAAATATAATATATATAGAAATTTACTCCATGGTTTAATAACAAATTTTAATTAAATATATTGAGCTATTCCGTTTGAGATTACAAAATTGCGACTATTTTATCAAAAATTAAAGAATTATAACTTACATAAAAATAAATATATATATATTTATATACATTCTAAAATTATATATATAAATTATTCCATGGTTTAGTAACAAATTTCAATTAAATAAGCTGGACTATTCCCCTTGAGATTACAAAGTTGCAACTGTTCTATGAAAAATCAACAAATTATTATTTACGAAAAAGTAAATATTTAAATTTCTGTATATATTTCTCAGAATGCATATACATATATATACGTATATATACATTTGCCCTTTGTATATATTGGGACCAAAACAAGGGTCATTGGAGACAAGGGTCATTGAACGTCATATATCAAAACAACGTCGTATAACAAAAGTACAAAATGCAGTTCTCAATACATAACTTTGCAAGTGTCTACAAGTCAATCCCATCCAAAAAGGAGTCACCAAAAACTGAAAAAAATTATTCAAAATCCGAAGCGTGCACCGACTGCAGCGACGGAACTAAAACTGGCTAAACAAACACATGCATCAAAAGAGAGTCGACAAACACTGCATAAGGAGATAAAACGGAAAATGCATAAATATACGAATATAGTGTGAGAAACAAGTCTTCTAGGGAATCAGTAGAATCCTATAAGAGAATAGTTATAATATCCGGAAGCATAAAACTGACTTACTGATTTTCTTTTTGACCTATATTATATGGTAAAAAACTACAGAAAATGTACTGATACAAGACTAAAATAAAAAGAGGATAAAGCAAGTAACTTGTCACACACAATCAATTTTTCGCTTCGTATAACAAAGCCATAAAATAGCGTTCGTTATACAAAAATTTGCATGTGTTCATTTGTTAGTTTCATTAAAATAGAATAATCAAAGATAGGAAAAAAAAAATGGAATATTGTAGAGTGCAGGTTGGACAATCTGATTGTAACTAGGTGTTGTTGGGTTGAGATACTGGAGGCACAGGTTGGAGAACTCACAGTTTTATTGACAGGCGCCCAAACACCACACATCTATAATATTTAAAGCATTTAAAGACATATAATTATAGATTCGGGGAAGGATTACACTTCTAAGCCGAAAACCCTATACTCATCTGCGCACAGGATGCGCGAAATATACATTTTCCTTTCTGGGTAAGAGTCTGTGGCCCAACTGACTATTTCTTCTCTACGCCACTATTGTTACAATATTAGGTTTATCTAATATATTTTTAAAGGAATACACGCCCTTAGATATTATATTAGGACATTATAGACCACTAGATGAGTGATCGAAGTCGAAATAAATAGAACACCGTATTTCCAAAGTTAACTAAATTCCTTCCAAATGGAAGCGACAAAGAATAAAACAGATATATAACAATTCGGCTGAGCAGTTCGTGTGTGTGTGCTATGTAATGCGATCTTTGTGTGTGTGTGTGTGCTATGTGTTTTGTGTGTGTATGTGTTCGGTAGTATACTATGTATTTTTAATATGGGGATATTATACATTTATTGATATATACTTTTAGTCTATTTTAGTTATAATGTGTGTGTGTGCTAAGTCCGACCATCAGACTAAACATTCCTTGCTAAGGAAAAAAGAACTCGCTTGGCGTGCAGATTGTCAGATTGTAACTGGGAGTAGTTGGGTTGAGTTACTTGACGCACAGGTTGGGAACTCTTTATTACACACAATTAGCTACTATATTACAGCTTTATTTACACCACACACACAATTAGACATACAATATTTAAAGATAGATAATTATAAATTCGTGTAAGGACTTCACTTCTAAGCCAAAAACCCGAAACTCGACTACGAAATATATTTGCTTGGATGCACGAAATATATTTCCTCTCCCGGGGAGAGTCTGTAGGCCAACAAATACGCAAATTTGCGCTAAATATATTTTCTCTCGGAATCAGAGACTCAGCAGGATCAGTCCCTCAGTGTGTAGTTAGAATCACTGTTACACTCGTTCTTTGATGCAGAAAGAGAAAAATATCTTTAAAAAATATTGTCTAGACTTTATTAAATTGTCTAGACCTAAACGAATATTGTAATAATCTATAATAAAATGTAAATATTTCCTGGAGTGAAATTGATTAATAGGGGATATTTAAAAAAAACAGTATTGCACTCGTTTTATAATATTTTAAAATACGAAATGAAATATACTTATTGTAATCAAATTATAAAAAATGAAATGCAACAAAATGTGCGATTAAAATAAAGAATAGATTTCACGATCAATTGTTGTTTTTCCCAATAGTTTGTGCTCTAATATACGTATTATTAAATGAAAAAAAAGTTATTATTCGCAAATAAAGTTTTTTTAAAAATAATTTAATTAATAGACAAGTGATTCAAGTACTTAAAGAGTACGCTTTAGAAGATCTCCGGATGAGCCGTGGTAATGAAGAGAAATATGTGCCCAGATATAAAAATAAATATAGTTACATTATTTCTTGTCAGTTTTCCCGTTCAAAGGCAACTTTCTGGTAACTTATGAAATAGATGCTTGAACAACAGAGAGATCACATCAGGATTATGTTTCTCATAAACACAAGAATGAATAAACTTAAGGTATGTTTCATTTTTTTATATCGCATTGTTTTTTTCTGTAATTTTTAATTTTTTATTGTTGTTGTGTCTAATCCTCAGTAATAGTAATATCCCATAAGTAATCTACTCATGGAGGGAGAGAAAGGGGGGGGCAGCTTTTGTTGTGAGGGAGCACCCGTAGACAGAAGTCTGACTTGACTCCCAGTCGCTGAAAAAAGAGACAATGCCTTCCTGGAGGACTTTTTAGGGGTAACTACCTCGCATTTGCGTATCAATCTGAAAACTCACACCAGGTAGTCCGATTAACGAGGCAAGATGCTGAACATCAACAAATGCCATCGAGTCTCCTCAATTTTTGAAACAATGTCTACAACAAAGCCGCAAGGAAGGCCAAATGATCACCAGCGACGAGAGTTGTCACTGAGTCACGAGTCGGCCAATATTTGATTTGATTATAAAAGATTACTCACAAATTTGTATACATAGAGAGCTACAATTATTTGTAGGATTTTAAATGCGCCCTCCAATTCAAAAAGTTTGAGAGCCACTGGAATACATATACTTAAACAAGTTGCAGAAGAAAATTAACGAGCAGCAAAAACGAACTTATTTATAGATTTCCGTACATATATTAAACTTTTTCGTTGTAGATTTAAGTACGTAAACTTTTTTGTTATAGATATTATAATCAATGTTATGGATAGATGATACATTTTTGTTATAGATATTATAACCAATATTTTCGTATTGGTGCAATGAATTAGAAAGTATAATCCTGTTCTGTTACCGCAATTTATTTATTTGGTATATTTATAAGCAAAACAAAAAGATAGGTTTTTTCAAATGTGCAATTTCCCAATTTCTCATAATTTTAAGGATACAAATTATCAAGTGAAATACACTATCTGGAAGAAAGTGACGGGACACCCCTCGAAAAGTAGAAAAATCGACAATACAGCTGACACATGCGCAATAATAGGTGTCACGTGCCAGCCATATCCTATAAATACTGTGAGGAGTCGACTAGACCTGTTTTTTGTCAAGATGCCGCCACGGGAAGAGTTGTCTGAGTTCGAGAAAGGTGTGTTGGTTGGATTGCATCTTGCCAAGGTGTCAATTAGGGAGATATCCCGTCTCCGTAACTGCTCAAAATCAACTGTAGCACGTGTTGTATGTCGCTACAAGACTGAGGGACACTGTCAGAACAAACCCCGAACGAAGTGGACGACCCACAGTTCTCCCCAGCAGGGACCGGCGGGTGCTCGGCAGGGAGATTCGAAGTAACCGTCAAACATCCATGGATAACATCGCTAATGAGTTTAGACAAGACGACCAAAGACGACCGTACTTGGACTCTGGATGACTGGAAACGCGTCCTTTGGAGTGACGAGTCACGATTTACCCTTTTCCGTTCCGATGGACGTGTTTGCGTATGGCGTTTACCAGGAGAACGCCTTTTGCCCGAGTGTGTCGTCCCAACTGTAAAGTTTGGTGGAGGAGGATTGATGGTATGGGCCTGTTTCTCCTGGTATGGGACTGGCCCACTGGTGAAGGTTGATGGTGCGATGAATGCCGATAGATACTGTGATATTCTCGACAATCATGCCCTTCCTACCTTGTAGGCAACGTACGGTATGGATGATTGCTGGTATCAAGACTACAACGCAACATGCCATGTTTCAAGGAGGACTCTTGATTGGTATGTGAACAACAACGTTAAACGCATGGAATGGCCGGCGCAGAGCCCTGATCTTAACCCAATTGAACATCTCTGGGACGAATTGGACCGCCGGTTGAGGACCTGCACCCCACTCCCCAAAAGCAAGCCTGAACTATGGAACTTCCTGTTAAACATTTGGAAGGAAATTCCTCTTGCCGCTATGGCTAATTTAGTGGAAAGCAGGGCCAGAAGGGTTGCAGCTGTGATCGCAGCCAAAGGAGGCCCTACCTCCTATTAATTTTAATAAATATGGGTTTATGTCGTGGGGTATGCGTTAAAATATGGGTTTATGCGTTTATGTTATAGTGTCGTGTCCCGTCACTTTCTTCCACATAATGTATTATAAATGAAAAGTATGTTACGTATAATAATTTAAATATTACGAAATATAATTTTAGTTCTTCATTAAAAATAAACGTTTATCACCTAATCTTACGCATATTCTCGTGTGTATTTCTTTTTGCTATAAAATCAAAAATTAAAAACATTTATTTTGAATAAAATAATGCAAATTTGAAAGAAAACATTTACATGTTTGATAAAGTTTATCGAATAATAATGTTAATTAAATTAAAAGAATTTATTTGTTAAAAATATTTTCTTAAATAATAAAGATAAATTACAATGGGAATCCAGCTTTAATTGCTGCCTTAATCTTTTGGTAATAGTTAGTTACTTTTTATCATATAAAGAGCAAATGTTTTATTTAATTATATGCATGACTTTTCTGTGATTTCATATTGCTTTTTAAAATTTTCATATGAAAAGAAGGAGATACTACGTCAAAATCCTTACATTTACATTAAACTGTGCATGTAAATTTTCGTATAAGTTTTTCATATTTTTAGGTATTACGTAATAACAATTTTATAACATTATAAAGATGAGAAGTTAAAAAAAATACTTTAAAAAATACAGTAGTACGACGAACTTCATTTTACGAACGAATTAAATTTATATTGTTTTTGATAACATAAAGAAATTTATTTTTAAAGTATATTAAAGTTAAAATAAACACAATTAATGGATTAAATTGCAAATTAATGGAATTTAAATTGGCTAAAATTACAAAGAGAAAAAATATTATTCTTTAATTTTTTTTTTTATATTATTCTTTTATTTTAAATACATTTCCCATTTTTTTTAATTAATTAAATAATAACAAAATGATCAGTTTAATAAATAATCAAAATAATCAAAGTAAATTTTGCCTTTTCAGGAATGACTTAAGGAATCCAAAGTAAATTTAAGATGTAATAAATCTTTATAGTTCGATAAATATCATATTCATCATAGTCAGGAATTCATTTTGTGCAATGCAGAATTTTTAAATATCTTTAATAAAATCTCGTGTAAAATATTTTATTTTTAAAAAATAAATAATAAAGATTTTGTTCCGAATTTTACTTAAAAAAATTACAAGTTGTAGTAACAAAATCCTGACTTAAGCATTTGCTTGCTTATAATAAGATTTTTTCTTACAATAAAAATTGTCACTAGCACAATGTAATTTTGCAATTTTATTGTTTTTGTTATTTAAAAATAAATAACTTATTTAATAAATTCAGATAGATGTGTATAAACTGAAGGTTGGACGACAGCGTATTGATGATAATATGAAAAAAAAATTTATTTTATGTTCGTTTAGTGCATATTATTCATTTTAATAATGATATTAAATGAATTCCAGTTTGAGTTGATAAAATTTAAACAGTATCAGTAATTTATGATATTTAATAAAACTTATATCAAATTTCAATGACAATTTTAGAAAACAGTTTGTGAAATATTCGAAAATTATACATGAAAAATGTAAAAAGATACTTTTTTTAATCATTTCAGCAAAAACATGAAATATTGTTAAAATTATCTTTAAAAAATTTCCTAAATTATTTGATGAATTTAATGCATTATTAATTTTAAAAATCTAGCAAAAGAATATTATCAGATTAGAATTTTAAAATTTAAAAATAAATCAAGGCTACAATTTAAAATTATCAAACTATTATTTCAATATAAATTTATTTTACGGCTTAATCATATTCATTTTTAAATAAATAATTTATTAAAATAATTTTAGAAAGTTACTATATTCGGTACTGTAAATCTTAAATTTTATTTTTATCTGAATCAGCCGAAAAAAACGCAAACCTTTTTAATATTCTTTTCTTTAAACATTAAATGGAGGATAATAGAGAGTTTTTGCATACCGTACGGTAGTTACCGTAGGACGTCCGTTAGCTTTTTCTCCCTAGCGCGCATGCGCAGTTTCCTTATGAGCATGCGCGCTAGGGAGAAAAAGCTAACGGACGTCCTACGGTAACTAACGTACGATATGCAAAAATCTCTCTAATATATTCTGAAAAGCGAATATTTAAGAATAAACAAAATAAAAATTTTAATTAAATAGTTTTTTAATTAGATATCATAGAATATTGCGAATTATTTTTTGTTTATAATAATTATCATTTTTTTAAAAATTAGAATAAATAAAATAAATGTTTATCTTAAAAAGAAATTCCAAATAAATAAATGATTATAAAAATAGAATATCGTTTTTCTTAATTTTTATTTATACCGTACAGAATGATTTATTTCTTATTTTATTCTTATTTTAAATTAAAGTAAACACTAATCATATATTTTAAAAAGAAAAATTTTAAAGCATAAATAAAATAAAAATTTCTTTTAAATTTAAAAAAAATATTTTTTAAATATTAAACAATAAATATTTAAAAAAAATTTTTTTTTATTTATTTATTTAATTCGATCAGAAAATTTAAACAATTTCAAATTCAGACGATATTAATCTTCTTATTTTAAATTAAAATAAACACTAATCATATTAAGAAAATTTTTAAATTATAAATAGAATAAAAATTTCATTTAAATATTTAAAAAGTGTATTTTAAATATTAAAAATAAATTTTAAATTAAAAATAATTATTAAAAAAAAAAATTTTAATTAAAAAATAAATATTACGAAATTTTTTATTTTTATTTAATTCGGTCGGAAAAATTAAAACGATTTCGAGTTCAGACGATATTAATATTCCTTATTTTAAAATAAATTAAACACTAATGATATATTTTTAAAAAGGCAATTTTAAAGCATAAATAGAATAAAAATTTTAAATATATTTTTTAAAAAAATCCTCACCGATTTTTGTGAAGTCTCTTTCCCACGCTAAATTCTGTGTGCGAGCGGAAACAGTCGTCCGAATGCGAGGATGGTCTCTCATTCCTCTGACAATTCCACAGATCCGCTCGCTCCATACGTTCAGACGTCGTTGTGACGTCAGAGCCCACGCTAACCAATCGGATTCATTGTTTCTCATATTTTACGCAATTGCTGCCATTCAGTAGTATTGATGGAACGATGCTACATTGTTAGGGAAGGAACAGTAGCTCGCCGGGGGAAAAAAATAATTCCTATCTTTTCAAAAGTGGGCCGTAAAACTTTAGCTTGGCTGTAAATTTTTTTTTATTCTTTTAAAATCATTTAAATTGTAGAGCGTGGGTGTGGAATCTTATAAAAAAATTTAGGGAATTGAATAGAAGTGAGAATTGAGTCTTAGAGAATTGAATTTTATTTTATATCACAGTGATGCAGGATAATAATAAAATGCAGTCTGAGAGATTGATGTAGGATGTTTATTAGAATGTTGATAGTTTAAATGAAATATTACTTTTAAATTAACTAATAAAAATGATTTATTAGCTAATAATTATTATAAAAATTATTAATAATATCTTAACCAATTGAAAAAATCATTTAAATTGTAGAGTAGTTATGCAGAATATTAAACAAAAAATTTAGAGAATTGAATAGAATTGAGTCTTAGAGAATTGAATTTTATTTATATCACAGTGATGTAGGATAATAATAAAATGCAGTGTGAAAGATTGATTTAGGATGGTAATTAAAATGTAGATAGATTAAATGAAATATTACTAACCAATAAAAATAATTTATTATCTAATAAATATCGTAAAAATTATTATCAATATTTTAAATATTACTTTTCAGTTAACCAATAAAAATAATTTATTATCTACTAAATATCATAAAAATTATTATTAATATTTTAATCAATTATAATACTCGTTTAAATTGTAAAGTAAATTGAATTTTATCCAAAAGAGATGTAGGATAATAATAAAATGAAAGATTGATTTAGGATGTATAGTAAAATGTTAATTGCTTAAATGAAACATTACCTTTGAATTAGCCAATAAAAATAATTTATTATCTAATAATTATTATTAATATCTTAACCAATTATAATAATCATTTAAATTGTAGAGTATTGTAGAGTGGAATCTTAAAAAAAATACGTCTTAGAGAATTTAATTTTATTTTATCCGAGAGTGATGTAGGATAATAATAAAATGTAGCGTGAAAGATTGATTTTGGATGTTTATTAAAAAGCTGATAGCTTGAATGACGCATTATTTTTTAAATTAACCAATAAAGATAATTTATTATCTAATAATTATTACAAAAATGTACTGTATTATTTATTTATTTTTATTTATATCTTAATCAATTATAATAATTGAATGTTATAAAAAATTGTTTTTAAATAAAAAAAAAACTATTTATTTAATTTTTTTTAGCTTTTATGCTATTTTTTATTTCAATTCGATTTTTTTATTAAAATTAATTTAAAATACATCACAAATATTCTATAATGCTAATAATATTGAAGCCTGGATTGATACATTAAGATTCGTCATTTTTTAATTAAGTTAGTGTTGTATGAACATCAATTTCGCTTACAAGAGAAATTATCAAGAAATTCAAAAATTTAATGTAATTTACTAAAAACCGATGAATAAACATAATACATTAAAGCAGAGGTCTCCAGCCTTAGGGCCATACTGTTTACTCCAGAAGTACCAAGGGCCAAAACTGTTTTAATTTTTCTGCCATTATCTATAATTTGTAGACTAGTCGCGAGTACGCGCTCTGAGCGAGCATACGCTTGCTAAGTTCGCTGGTTCAATTACTACAATTACTATTATGTGTATCGATACGACAGTGACACTTGACCAGCCTTAGGGCCATACTGTTTACTCCAGAAGTACCAAGGGCCAAAACTGTTTTAATTTTTCTGCCATTATCTATAATTTGTAGACTAGTCGCGAGTACGCGCTCTGAGCGAGCATACGCTTGCTAAGTTCGCTGGTTCAATTACTACAATTACTATTATGTGTATCGATACGACAGTGACACTTGACGATATCTAGTGGTCAAAAGCGGAAATAGGCATATGGTGCTAGTAGTATCGAAAGCGCAGTAACGATTAAACATTCGTGAATAATCTCATTGGTTCGAGAAAGTTCTGGTGTATTCCACTCACTTCGAGATCGCAGTAATTGGAGTATTACACCGACCCCTGTATTTTTTTATCCAACTTATTACAGCAACAATAAGCTATTCGCTGTCGCGGGCCGGATTGATGACACTGGCGGGCCGGATTTGTCCCGCGGGCCGTAGTTTGGACACCCCTGCATTAAAGTATAAAATATATTTATTTAAATAAAAGAACAATCCTTTTAAAACATAGTAGAAAGGATGTAATATTGTTGCACTTTTCAATTTCCAGTTTTAATAATTTTGGAAATGGAAATTATAAAAAGTTAAGACTCTTTATTCTGTTGATACTAAAATAAATTTTTTTTAAATATCATTATTTTGTTGGTTATTATTATTATTTTTTTTATTTAAACTTGTATATTTTATTTGTATCTCGAATTATTTTTTTCCACTTCAAATACGTGTCTTCTTATGTTACAATACCATTCTGAATTTTTACAATGTTACTAAAAGCTTCCAGAAATGCCTTATCTTCAAAAATCTAATACATTATTTTTAACTATACCATTCATCATCAGTAGCTTTTCATTGTAATACATCAAGATGACAGAGTGCATTTGTCTAGACGATTTTGACGCACGTGACATAGACCGTGTATGAAAAATTATAGAGAAGATTTCCGTTATTTTTTTATAATTCATCAACTAAATTTTTTATGCTTTTTGTGTTACCAATAGGACAATGACATTGGGTTAGCATACTTAAACAATAGGGGTGATCGGATATTTTGATAAGCATTGTAACACAACCAGACATGTAGGTAATTTGAATTAAACATCTAATTATAATAACTCCGTTTAGCTTTCCAGGGCTAATGAATTGTTCTGAATTTTTTCAAGATTTTTCTATTGAATAAAAAAATTACAAAATCTGGTTAATAACAATTAGGTATTGACGATTTATTGATAAAAAAATAATGGTTCTCAGTCTTTAATTGCATGCATGTTGAAAAGGACAAATGACTCGATAATATTTATTTTTTAACCGTGCTTCCTCCTACACATTGGAAGGAGAGCTTCCTTTGGTGTTCAGGAGAAACAGCAGGCCTCGAGACTCTCATCAGAGAGAAAGTATTGAGCGACCTGCTCTCCAGCTAAGAAATGTTCAGTTTATAGTCTCTCATCCCGCTAGGAAATATATTTAACACAACCCTGCGCATTAGTTGGCATACAGACTCTCACCCGGAGAGGAAGTATATTTTGCACATCTTGCACCTAATTGTTTATTGGTTTTCGGCATACAAGCTGTCCCAGTTTCTATAGAATATCTTTGTTTCGTTGAAGTGATGGCTGCAATGAAGATCGTCATTGCATTCAAACTTGAAGCCTTCTACACACTTTTCTACTGAGCCCATGAGTCATGAAAATTTGTAATCTGATTTTTAAGATTGAGGTGCGACAGTAGATCTACCGCCCCGTGGTGCACCCTGGTAACGTTCTAGGCGGCTAAAAGATCTACTATTATCAGCATGCAACAATGCTCCAACCTTCGCGTAGGCTGAGTGTCTTACAATGGGATGCGGGCGGCCAGTCCCAATCTAAAAAGGTTGATATTCAACATTCTCTTGCCAGCTACGATGTTCAGACTTGATGTGGGCCATAACTATTTGGCGAGCCATCTGCATCCCATTGGCATTTTTGATAGCGCAAATTGGCCGCTCTGTGGGAAAGACGGCATCATGGACAGACACCACATTGCAGGAAGATCGGCCTTGCGTGCGGACTTCGAGGTGAGAAGATATTGGAGAATTGATGATGAGACATTGACTTTTTATCTTATTGTTTTCTTTTTTTTTGGCGTGTGTTTTACACTGTTTTGATTCTGTAAGAGTTTGTCATTTTCTTTTGCCAGTGGAAATAAAAAAAACTTTTAATATTGTTGAATTATTTTATTTTAGGAAAAAAATTCGGAAAATTGCCTGGAGGATTGTCTCTAGATACAATAGTAAATGTGAAAGTCGGGAATAAAATGGCAATATTTTTCACTCAAACTGAATTTTTTTATTTATATTTTTCTTGGTAGTAAGCAGAATTTCTTTTTTTAAATAGTGTTAAAATTCCTTTTATTATTTTTAATCGATTTATAGAGTATTGAGTAGATTATTTGCTCAGAACAAAGATTTTACTTCAACAACTAAAAAAAATATATCTTCGAAAAAACTAGTTTCCCCTCAAATAGGAAGAGAAAGAGAGAGATTTCTGTCATTATCCAAGGAAATAAATATTGATGAGGTTGCCGGCAAAATAAACTTTGGATTCGGATATGCTGGAAAAGGGCACTACTTAGCATAAAACCGACATCAGTGCTAAACGGAAACTGACTTTTCAATTGTGTAGAAACTTTTAGCTTCGGCACAGGCAAATATGACTCGCTACACCCCCGCTTGCTCAGTTTGAATTCTGGAGTCAACAAAGATTGCTCCAGAAATTAAATCTTTTCGGAGAATTACGTTTTGGCGGCGATGCAACCCACTTCAATATAAACAATTTCGAAAAAAAACCAACTAATTTTTATAAAACTCATTTTATTTAAAATTAAAGTTCACTTAAAAAATATAATGCAAATAAATAAAAACGTGCCATATTTAGGGTTATATGGTCATTTATCGTTAGTGCCCGGCTAACGAAAAATAAGGTTTTTTGCGATAAAAGCAAACCTTATTTAAGCCGACCCCCATAATTTAAAGTTCTAGAATTTCTCGGCTAATACACAGAACAGTACTGTACATATTTCAGTTAGTTTATATAATCATAATTGAGAAAATGTCACTAAGACGATGGTGTGGTGTCAACAAGACGATGACATGGTGTCAACAAAACGATGGTACTGTGTCAATATAACGATGATATGATGTCAACAAAAAGATAGTATGATGTCAACAAGACGATGGTATTGTGTCACCAAGACGATGACATGGTGTCAACAAAACGATGGTACTGTGTCAATATAACGATGATATGATGTCAACAAAAAGATAGTATGATGTCAACAAGACGATGGTATTGTGTCACCAAGACGATGACATGGTGTCAACAAAACGATGGTACTGTGTCAATATAACGATGATATGATGTCAACAAAAAGATAGTATGATGTCAACAAGACGATGGTATTGTGTCACCAAGACGATGACATGGTGTCAACAAAAGGATGGTACTGTGTCAATATAACGATGATATGATGTCAACAAAAAGATAGTATGATGTCAACAAGACGACGGTATTGTGTCACCAAGACGATGCCATGGTGTCAACAAAACGATGGTATGGTGCCAACAAGACGTTGGTATGGTATCAACATGATGATGCTATGATGTCAACAAAAAGATGGTATGGTGTCAACAAAACGATGGTATGGTGTTTACAAGATGACAAATTCTTTTGCGATCAACAAGAGAATGATAAAATTATTGTTCGTGTGCGTGCTATCTGACAAAAAGTTTCTTTTGAATCCCACTTGCCGTCAATATATGCTGACATCTTCTAATGGAGCACTGACATAGCAACAAAACCCAAAATATACGATCCTCTTTTTTCGAGTATTTTTAGGCATTGTTTTCCACCTACAGATAATCGAACTTTTCCACAGACAAAACTGAAATATGAAAAATAAAATAACTACTTAATGATACATTTGCAAACATGGAAAACAAAATATTTGCAAAGAAATAACAATCATTTTACCGATATCAAAGCGGCTCCCCGCATAGAAAATGCTTATCTTTTCTTGTTAAGGGAGAATGACCGCGATATATATCGCTGACAGATAACGCCCCAATAAAAAAAATGGTCTTGGTGACAGATTTTATCACATCATTTTATTCCAACACAACATCTGTCAATCCACGAGCTATAAAAAGCTCCTTTTCAAACATTTATTGACATTTTTATTTACAGCTATAAAGTGGTTTTTAAGTCACGAATTTTTGCAAAAACTGATAAAGAAGACGAAGTTTATGTAGAAAGTATAGTAATAGGATTGTTCGAAGTTTTCTTTGACATCCAAATAAAAATATTATTGTAATTTAAGGTTATGAAATATATTATTTTTGGGAATGCGATCTCGAATTAGAATGAAACGAAACCAGTTTTTATTTAATCGTGTAAAAGCACTTTGACGTACATTTATTAGCTACAAATGATTTATTATTAAGCCTAGCAAATCAATTTTCAATAGATCTCAGTTGCTAATTAGTGTGAATATGTATAATTTAAATTTTTTTTAAAGTGTCATTATTTATAGTTTAATGATTTCTTTTTGTAACATAAACTTATATCTAGACTTGGCCAATCACAAATCACCTATGATTGCTATTTACAGTTCCTATAAGACCAGTAATGCTTATCCAATGAAAAAATTCCTGTTAGATGAAGTCATAAACTTAACCAATTAGAATTGCGATGTGGAGCAGGAGTTTAGGTACAATATGCACTTAATGAAATAATAGATGATGAAAAATGGAAAGTTGCCGTCCGGGATCATTGACTTTTTATTAAAACCGTCAGCGTTTATGATTTATGCAAATCGTGTTGTGTTTAAAAACATCTGATTGGATGGAACAAGAATAAGAAAGTGCAAGAGATCTTCTGAATGTGTTTGGTTACGATGATGCATCGTTTTGTTTAATTTTTAATATTGATTCGGATTAATTATTTTAAAGAAAATTAACCCGAATCAGATGATTCTTCTAATAAACCCGAATTTTTGCGTCGATATATGACAATGGATGAAACATGGCTCCATCATTTCACACCGGAGTCCAATCGACAGTCAGCCGAGTGGACTGCACGTGATGAGCACTAAAAATGCTATAACTTCACTAAAAATGCTATAACTCCCATACTAATAGTACAACAGCTGTCAAATTTATACACGTGTCTTTTGAAGGTTAGGGCTAACTAAAAATCATATGGATTTAATACTAGTACCATCTATGTGTTAGCCTACGAACTTTTCAGCCTTTAAGATGAGAAGAGTCACAATCTTTGCATCGTTGTCCTACATTCCATGAATCTACATTTCCATTAATGTTCATAAAATTCAATTTTTTAATACATTTCATGAATCTACATTTCCATTAATATTCATAAAATTCGATTAATTCCTATATTCCATGAATCTACATTTCTATTAATGCTCATAAAATCTAATAAATTCCTACTTTCCATGAATCTGCATTTCCATTAATGTTCATAATCAATTAATTCCTACATTCCGGGAGTTTCCATTTTCATTAAAGTTCATAAAATTCAATTAATTCCTACATTCCACGAATGCACATTTCCGTTAATGTTGATAAGATTCAATTAATTTTCATGAATTTAATGAATTTCATTTCATGAATCTACATTTCCATTAATGTTCATAAAATCTAATTAATTCTTACATTCCATGAATCTACATATCCATTAATGTGCACAAAATACAATTAATTCCTACATTCTCTGAATCTACATTTACATTTTCCATCCAGAATCTACATCCCCATTTGTTCTACATGCTTTATGCATTTTCAGGAATTAGTACACAAAAAATTAAGCAGAATTTAAAGCAAAAAAAGGCCAAATAGAGGGTTTGGTGTGAAGGCAATAGGATCCTATACATTAATCAATATTCCATCACAAAAATCAACTTAAATTTCTATTTCATATTACATACAATAACAAATTTATGTAGTTACTTGTAAATTTAACATCATGTTTACCGTTAAATTTAATAACGCTGTAATTTTTTTTGCTTTATTATTCAACTGTGTTCAATAATAAGCAAAATAATGATGTCCCGTGCTCTGTTTGAAGATCTTCGATTAACCCTGCAACAACTTCTGAGAGCACTTTATGCTTTAATTGTGGTACGTGAGCGGAAACATGGGTATCGATTTTCGATTGGGCCCTAACATCCCTCACAGAAGAGCTAACAGCAGTCTTGGGTTTCTTAACAAGATAAATTTCTTACATAAAAAATAAGTGCATAAAGAGAATTTCGTGCTTCTTTTTTGTTTCGATGAAATATATGAAACGAAAAAGATCAGTTTCTGTGCCATTTTTCTTTTTAATTGTTCGAAATATATGTGTTCAAATCAAAAATATGTTCTTAAATTTAAAACACCTTGTACGTGTCCAGTAGTAAACGTGCACAACTGGTATGCAAAAGGATTCAGATACTGGCGAATGTCTGTTGTAAAGCATCTTTCATTAATAATCAGGTTACCTGCTATTTACTATGTTTTATCCGTGAAAAATCAAAACAAAAATACACAAAAATGGTGGTTTGTTATTCAATCAATATCATACTTTAGAGCTCAAAATATTTTTCAGATTTATTATCCTAAAGTCCTCCCAGACGACAATTCCCTCCCCTTGTCACCCATTTTGGTTTCATTATTTATGACAAAAATAAACATAAAAAATTCCGATGAAGATACAATAAGCCATTTTAGATTATTTTTAACTTTTGAAATAAATAAAAACAGCATTAGATGGTTTGCCATTTTTTTTTTTTCGGGATAATTACATTCTGAATAAAACCGCAAATAAAACCTATTAAATTTATTTTTAAAATGCCGAATACTGGTATAACTTTTGGTCCGATATTGCAATCCCTACTTTCTTAATTACTTATACTTAAATAATTTTAAAACCTATTAAATTTATTTTTATATTTCTTAATTACTTATACTTAAATAATTTCGAACAGTAAATTCTGACAAAACAACCGCTCATTTATTACTGGAAGAAAATATCGTTTGTTTTTATTTACAAAAATTTTTTACCCACAAAATTATGAATTTTGTTTTGAGAAGTGGGATTTTTTGTTTCTTTTATCACTTTTTTCATGTTCTTCATCAATTTTTGCTTTTCTTTGACCCCTTTCAACGTATTTTATTAGTTTTTCTTTTTTTTAATTTATTTTACGAGCTAATAATTTTATAATTATTCTTTTATTCTATAATTTAACATTTCTAATTTCTAAATTGTACTATCGTCTTCATTTGGTTTGAAAGGCAAATTTAACAATTTTTTTTTCCAAAAAATGCCAAAATAATGTTTGAAATTTTTAACAAAAAATACAATCGTCAAATAAAAAAATACATAATCGTTTGGAATTCTATAATTATGGAATTCCAAACGATTTTCAGATTCTATAAATATCGTATTCTATTCTATAAGTGTATTATTCTATTCTAAACTCTGTTCTTTTATTCTATAATTTTATTCTTCTATTCTATAATTATAATATTCTATAATTATACTAATTGTATTTGGAATTCTATAATTATGGAATTCCAAACGATTTTCAGATTCTATAAATATCTTATTCCATTCTATAATTGTATTCTTCTATTCTACAACTCTATTCTATAATTCTAATATTCTATAATTATACTATACTATTCTTCATTTGGTTTGAAATATTCTTAAGGTAAGTTTGTATTTAACGATTCGCTTATTTTTTATGATTCCAAAAATGCCATCAAATATAAAAATACAAAAATGGAAATATAAAAATATACTTAATTTTTAAAAATACATCCTTATAGTAACGACTACAAATCGCGAATACATTTTAGATATTCACGATTTTAGTATTCCAAAATATATTTTGAAAGATATAATCTGTTTCTTTTTTTTTTTCTTTTCGATGCTCTCTAAGAAAAGAAATGGTCAACTATATGGTATTACTGATGCTTTTCAATGCCCAGAAAAACGCAACTTTTTAGAGTTTTTTAAAGAAATAAAATATTTTTAAGATGCATACTAGCCGGAGTACATTGAACTCTGAATGCTACTTTTATGGAAATCTCAGTAGTTTTCTATGGTGACTAGTAGAAAAAAAAAAAAGAATCAATGGTTTTCTACAAGAAATTCCAACAGAACCAGCGTATATATTTAAAATATTTTAACCGTGAAATTGATCTGTCATGGCTGGTTGTTTGGACAGATTGGACGTTTAAATAGAAGTTGGATTTCAATTATTCGTCTTTGAGTGAAATTCCATTCTATTTATTTTAGACTTATTGAAAATAGGAATGTCAAATACAGAATTAACAAGCATATTTTTTTAATGTAATTGCTTTTAAAATCGAAATTTATGTGGGTGTATTGTCAATAATTTAAATAATTTAGAAATAATAATAATGAAGATGAATTTTTTTCTATAAAACTATAATGCTTTATGTTTTATATGTATTTGTAATCAATTCAAAAAAATTTCTAATTATTGTTAAAATCTAATCGTATTCTATTTTTATTTATATATATTTTTTTGTGTTTAAGTTAATTTACTACATATTACCATTTCTTTATAAAACAGCACTGCATTTATTATGGAGTACCATGTCTAAAATCGGTTATTTTAATATTAACGTATTTTTTAACGTATTTTTTAACAACACTAAACATGGACGTTTTTGGGCATTTTTCATTTTTCTATTGTTGTTGTTTCTTATTCCATTTGGTAAACAGCAACATCTAGATCAAGCCTACGAACCCATATGGTCTTATGGAAGAAGGGAAAGGGGCCAGCTTCTGTTGTGATGGAGCACCCGTAGATAGAAGTTTAACTTGGCTTTATAAAACTGACTTTTTTACTGAGTAGTGTTGTCAGCCCTACACTCAACGCTCTACAGTCATATTAGACCGGGACTTACAGTTTAAAGTGGATTCCGAACCACTACAAACATCCAGGGCACCGCCGGACTCGAATTCGAAACCCGTGGCACTGAGCACCAGAGAGCTAGTCACTTAGCCATCATGCCCTTTTTTTCATTTCTACCTTTTTCGTGGTACATATGTCATTTAAGCATTATATTTAGCCTTTCAAAGCCCGCTTTTTAACACTTTGTTGATTTATTCACAAGTGTAAATATAATTTTATTATACTTAGTAGTTAAATAGTTTTGTTATAATATATAAGTTCAATAATTGAAATTGTAACCGTGTGAGCTCCTACACATTACGCCCCTTGTGGCGTTGAAGAGAAATTATCAGTTGGCAACGAGACTCTCACCCGACAGGATGAACGTCGCAACCGGCGCTGCCATTAGTTACAATCTCTCATCCCAAGAGGAAATATACACTGAAGTGACAAAAGTCATGGGATACCTCTTAATATCGTGTCGGCCCTCCTTTCGCCCGGCGAAGTGCAACAACTCGACGTGGCATGGACTCAACAAGTCGTTGGAAGTCTTCTGCAGGAATATTGAGCCATGCTGTCTCGATAGAAGTCCATAATTGTGAAAGCGTTGATGGTGCAGGATTTCGGGCACGAACAGACCTCTCGATGATGTCCCATAAATGCTCGATGGGATTCATGTCGGGCGATCTAGGTGACCAGATCAGTCGTTGGAATTGTCCAGAATGTTCTTCAAACCAATCGCGAACAGTTGTGGCCCGGTGACATGGCGCATTGTCATCCATAAAAATCCCATCGTTGTTTGGGTACATGAAGTCCATGAATGGCTGCAAGTGATCTCCAAGTAGCTGAACATAAGCATTTCCAGTCAATGTTCGGTCCAGTCGCACCAGAGGACCAAGTCCATGCCATGACAAAACAGCTCACACCATTACGGAGCCACCACCAGCTTGAACAGTGCCTTGCTGACAGTTTGGATCCATGGCTTCGTGGGGTCTGCGCCACACTCGAACCCTACCATCAGCTCTTACCAACTGAAATCGTGACTCATCGGACCAGGCCACGGTTTTCCATTCATCTAGGGACCAACCGATATGCTCACGTGCCCACGAGAGTCGCTGCAAGCGATGTCGTTCTGTCAGTAAAGGCACTCGAGTCGGTCTTCTGCTGGAATAGCCCAAGAAAGCCAAATTTCTCCGCACAGTTCTAACAGACAAGTTCCTTGTACGTCCCACATTGATTTCTGCGGTTATTTGACGCAGTGTTGCTTGTCTGTTAGAATTTACGACTCTTTGCAGACGTCGCCGGTCTCGGTCGTTAAGTGCAGGCGGTCGACCACTGCGCTGTCCATGGTGGGATGTTATGTCTGAAATTTCATACTCTCGGCACACTCTTGACACAGTGGATCTGGGAATGTTGAATTCCCTAACGATTTCCTAAATGGCATGACCCATGCGTCTAGCTCCAACTAACATTCCGCGTTCAAAGTCTGTTAATTCCCGTCGTGCGGTCATCATCACGTCAAAACCTCTTCACATGAATAACTTGAACAGAAATGAAAGCTCTGCGCATTTATACCTGTTCTACGCGATGCTACTGCCATCTGAAAATTTGCATATTGCTATCCCATGACTTTTGTCACTTCAGTGTATATCTTTAAATGTGTTACATGTTATGGGTTAAGTATTGTTTGTAGTTAATTGTGGTGTTTATGTCGTGTTTACGTGCTTGTAAATAACGCTGTGTGTTCTCAAACCTGTGTCTCAACCCAACCACACCCAGATCCAGCTGCCAAACAAACGACGCACACTAAAAATTTTAAAAAATAACTCTCATTAAAAATTTAATGTTATTTACAAAAATCCATATAAAATTATTCAAATGATAACAGATAACTGTTACAAATATAGAAGGAGTGATCGTAGAAACCGCTAATGAAATTTGCTAAGTTCAATATATGGAAATAATGCATTTCCAAACAGAGGAAACTGTTCCCAATTAGTATAATAATGCTAACAAATAAAAGACAATGACGTTCGAGGTCAAAACAAAAATGAAAACTTAATCGATTAATTTCTTTTTTTCAACGAAACAGATAGTATGATTTTGTAGAGAGCATCTCAAGTGCATCTAAAAATATATTACTTTTAAACTAATAAACAATGCGTGTTATCAGATTATTGCAAACTATATTAATTTGTATCTAATTAATTAATTATAATAATTACAATATATTGTTATATATATTGTTTCATTTCTTTTAATTTTTCTTTTTTTCAATTTTTATAAATAATTGTAAATGGTTTTTTTTAACATTTTCTTTTTTAATTCTGATTTTTTTTTTAAATTTAAATTTGTTTATTCTCAATGTGTTACAGTTTGCAAAATGTATTACATCAAATGATTTTTTTTTTTTTTAAATATTTTTTCAACACGACATTTTAAATGTGATTTTTTAAAAAAACAATTTATTTTGTTCTGTCTTTTTAAATCATTTTATAATTTTTTCCAATTTGATAACTTTACAAAATTTATTTTTGTAAAAGATTTTATAATTTTTTTAAAAAATAGAAATTTAGTTATATCAAATTTTTACTTTTCTACTGAACATTAATATTTTCCTTAAACAATCTTAATTTATATTTTATTATTTACTTATTTTCATAATCATGATATTAGTTTGAAATATTGTTTTCTAGCCAAGATTAATTACTATAGAAAATATGTGAAAAAACAATTGCATTGTTTTTGATAGATTTAGCACATAAGTGTATCTAATTAGAGCATTAAGAGTAAGTATATACATACTCGTAGAAATGAAAATAGAGAATTTCTATTTTTATAAATATATTTGTTAAACTTCCCATAAATACAATTATCTATCTATGTTAGTAATTGTGTTATAATACTAAGCTAAAAATAATGGTTTTTTATTAAAAAGTACACATAAATTTTAGCAAGAGTAAAGATCACTTATAAAAATCTTAAAGCATCTTATAATTATTACTTTACTATTTATATAATTTGTACATATATTTTTGAATGATTATCTTACTTTCAAAAACAATTGTTATTTTTGACGAGCATTCATTTTTTAATATATGAAAACATACTGAATTATATTTATTATATTTATAAAAAATTACTAGCATCAAACAAGAATTTCTTTATTCTAAAAAAATAATACTTTTATTGATATATAAATTATAATTTTTATCTCTTTATTAAACTAGTTATGACTCCCAATTTTTTTTCTATTATTAAAATTAAATTCAGGTTTCTTTAGAAATTATATATTTTTGCTAATGTGTTGGTAATACCAATCACAAACTAATTAACAAACGAATAAAGAACTAATTAACAAACGAATTAACGAAAGAAAAATGAAGGAATAACAAACTAATTAATTAATAAACGAATAAAGAACGTATAGCAAACGAATTAATAAATGAATAAAGAACGTATAGCCAACAAGTTAACAAACGAATTAATAAACGAATAAAGAACGAAAAGCAAACGAATAAAGAATGAATAACAAATAACGAATTTAAACAAGTATTTTCAAACATTTGGAAATGATCACTATTTAGACTATGATTTGGCAAAATAAAATACTAGTTAAACCGTTTTATTTTTATATCATTTTTGACAAATATTCCATTTTGTAATGTACTATCTTCTTTTAATATAAATAAATATCTTTCTCTGAAGAATACCAGAAACATATACCAGAAGCCTAGAAATAGAGAACGGAAACTGACGTACTATTTACGGAGTTTTTATCGGATAAAAATAAACCCCGGAAAACTTTTCATATCCTTTTTAATGCATTAAAATTACCAACATGTAGTTTCATTAATCATAAAAGAACAACAAAAAGGACAATTACAATTAAAATTACAAATTACGCTTTAAATGATAAAATAAAGAAGAGGTTAACAAAATAGAAGCTACCACAGTTAGAGGACAGTTTCACGATTAATTAATAAAATAAAAAAATAAATTAAATAAAAGCAATTAAAAATAAACGCTAGAAATATAAATGCGAAAGTGAAAAGTTGGTGGAGAATGCCACAAATCTTTTTTTATAATTACAATACAGATTTAATATATTTAACAAATTAATTTCATACATTTAATATTTTATTCGTAAAATTAAAAAAATATAGTATATTAAGAAGTCAATTCGTTCCTTTAACATAAATAAAATGTAAATAATAGAAACATCGACATAAGCAATTGAAATTTCTTTCAGCTCAAATAGAATTTATCTTGAATTTTATGTTCCAAAAAAATTTGTTAAGTCTTTTTAAGTATAAAGTTTTCCAATGATATTTATTTGTTCTTCTTATATGTAAACGTGCTATTATACTATTATATCTATTGAATCGATTCTAAATTTTATATCTAATTTAACGATTTACAAACAAACGAATAGTAAGCAAATGAATAAAGAACGAATAACAAACAAATTAATGAACGAATAAAGAACGAATAGCAGACGAATTAAAGAATTAATAACAAGTAACTAATTTAAACAAACATTTTCAAGCATTTAGGAGTGATCACTAATTAGACTATGATTTGATAAAATAAAATAGTTAAACCACATTATTTTATTTCATATTCTATTTTTTAATATAAGTACACACAGCACTGAATTATATTAATAAAAACTTTCTCATAAATACTGAATAAAACTTTCATTATTCTAAAACAATTAAACTTTCAATGGTATCTAAATTATAATTTTAAACTATTAAATGTATTGATTCTTTCTTAAAAATTTTTTTTACATTTGTATTTCTTTAGAAACAGTACAGATTTTTTCATGCAAACTGCCTTCTTTCTATATAAAAGTTGTATTTCGTAAATATAAGAAAAATTACTGAAATAGAGAATAGTAAATAGAATTCGAGGAAATTTTACGAATATTTTATATACTTACATGAAAGATTTAATATATTTCATCAATTAACTATCGATATTTAATATTCAATTCTTTAAATTTAAAAAAAAAATGAAGTATATTATTGAGACAGTTTACGCCTTTAACTTAAAATATAATTTAGTATAAATAAGCAAAAATACTATGAAAATGAAAAAAAAAAAAAAAAGAAACATAGACATGAGAAATTAAAACAAATATTATTCAATGATTATTAAAATTTAAACAAGGACCAAATGGAAGCTAATTGCCAGATTTATGCATGTCAGAATAATAAAGGAAATAAAATGTAAGTGAAAACGATTTAAAGTTTGAAGAAATAACTAACAAAGAATAATTAGAAGTACACAATATTTCTGAAGTAATATACAGTTTTTTGACTGTAAATAAATTTAATTACTATGTATTCATTATAAAAATAATATAATTTTAATATTTTATTTTTCTAAATCTTAATCTAAATAATCCTTTTTAATTATCTGAAAATATAAAATTAAAATTTCCTTTTTGTATCAAAAAAGAATTATAAAATTTAACATCGATATATTTACGGACGATATTTATATCGATTTATTCTCTATTTTAGCAAATTTGCATAATAGGCAAAAAGGCAAAAAGAATAAATAAATAAATAGAAGAAAATCGTTAGGAATTTTTTTAATTAAATCGACTTAAAAAATGTATTTTATTTTTTGGAACATAAAATTCAAGATGAATTTCATGTAAGTTGAAAGCAATTTTAATTGTTCATGTCAATGTTTTTCTTTTTTTTTTTTTTTCCATTTTCATTATATTTTGTTTATTTTCCATTTTCATTATATTTTGTTTATTTTCCATTTTCATTATATTTTGTTTATTTTCCATTTTCATTATATTTTGTTTATTTTCCATTTTCATAACATTTTATTAAAATATATTTATGTTAGAGAAACTAATTGTATCCATAATATACTGCATTTATTTTAATTTAAAGAATTGTACATTAAATATAGTTAACTAATCGGATTAAATGTATAAATGTAATTATATGAAAGATTCGTAACTTTTTAATGGATTGCTTCTAGTATTCTGTTATTCTGGTAAATTTTCTAATATATTTCGAAAAGTCATTTATATAGAAAGAAGGCAGTTTGCATAACAAAATCTATGCTATTTCTGCAGAAATACAAATATATATATTGCAAGAAAAAAATCAATAAAATTACAGTTTAAAAAATTATTTATTTAAATGACATTGAAAGTATTAATTTCTTAGAATAAAGAAAGTTTTGTTTAATATTCGTAAGTAATTTTTTATATGTGTAATTCAGTGATATGTGAGTATATATTTAAAAAAATAGAATGCTCGACAAAAATAATTTTTTAAAAAATGGTTTAACTATTTTATTATACTAAATCTTTGATCGTTTCTAAATGTACGAAAATGTATGCTGAAATTCGTTATTTGTGTCAAAAATAAGTTATAGGGTTTAACATCGTTTTATAATACAGCAAGCTTACAAATAGGAAAAAAGAATAAAGAAATAAATGGAAAGAAATATCAGTGGAAAAATTTATAATTAAAGCGATTTAAAAATATGTTTTTTGAGCATAAAATTCAAGATGTGATCTATGTGAGTTGAAAGAAATTTCAATTGTTTAGGACGATTTTCTTACATTTTATTTATGTTAAATGAACGAATTGTTTATGTAATATACCGTTTTTTTAATTTTAAAAATAAATCATTAAGTAAAGAAATTTAATTGGTTAAATAATTTAAATATGTAATTCAATTACGAAAAAAAAAAAAAACATTTTTTTTCAGTTGTGTTTAGTACTCTCTATTCGTACAGTTCTGGTATATGTTTCCAACATTCTCCAATTAAGATATTGTTATTGAAAAGAAGTTGTTTGCATAGCAAACATATTAACAAAAATATATAGTTTCTAAAAAAATAAGATTGCAATTTTAAAAACAGGGGGAAAAGTATGAGGCATAATCAGTTTAAATAAAGAATTAAAAATTATAACTTAACTATCAATGAAAGTACTATTTTTTAGAATACAGAAATTCTTATTTAATATTTATGAGGAGTTTTTTTATAACTGCTATTCAGAGATATATTTACATATAAATTTAAAAAAACTAGAACGTCCGTCGAAAATAACAATTGTTTTTGCAAGTAAGATACGGTTAAAAAAATCATGTAAATATAAGATACATAAAATACATAAATGATAAGATAATAATAATAAGGTATGTTTGCGTTTTTATTAGTTGTTTTTTTTACTTACTGAAACTTACGTGTAGTTTCTTTTTATATGCGAAACAAATTTTTATAATATTGATCATATATTTTTTTATAATATTGTAATTGTACTTCTATATATATGTAATTGTAAGAGATTTAATAAATGTTTTAACGAAGAGATCAATTCATTATTTTCATTTATGTGTATATATACATTGAATGTTCTAACTAATACACTTACATATTAAATCTATCGAAAACAATGGAATACTTCTCTCCCAAATTTTAATAATTATTCTTGTGTAGAAAATTTTAATTTCAAAATTAAATTTTAAAAATAAATAATAAAAATTGAGGGCTTTTAAAGAAAACTCTTAATGTAATATTTACTGGAAAAAAGCTTTAATGTAAATAAATTCTGAATGAATATATCTTATTCATATGGTAATTAATTTTTTTAAACATTTCAATGTATTGACCAATGTAAATATCTTGTTCTCAGAACATTTTTAGGCCTAAAACTTTTCATGCTCGAAAAAAACACAAAAATGTTAAATAGAAATTATATTTTCAAAGTTTGAAAAATTCCCGAACAAAAATTGTAATTTTGGAGATTATATAATTTTTAACGAACCATATTAAAAAGTTGTTCATAAAAGTAAAGTGTTTTATTAATGGACATGAAATTAGTTCAATTCCCAATATCTTATTCTATTTGTTTACAAATCATAGGACTATCAGATTTAAACTGTCTGGGGAAAAGCATTTTTGGCATTCTTTTCAGTCTGTTGCAAAATTTTATTTATTTAAAATCTGTTTCTAAATAAATGTATTTAGAAACAGTTATAGAATCCCTCACATTTTTTGGAAAGACTATAATTTGTTTCAGTTAAAAAAAAAAAAAATTTAAAAGTGTTTGCTTTTCACAGTTTAATTTTTTTTCTTTCAGTTTACGTGTTTTTCATAAAAAAATATTTAGAAAATTAGTTTAAACTGAAATATAAGCATTTTTTTTATAAAAAATTTATAAGCAGCTTTTCTTAGATGTAATATTTTGTAATGTATCATTAACATTCTCTCACTTTTAATCGGCTTAATTTTTTATAAAAAAAAGAATCCCAGATGAGAAATCTGATTTTGAAATCATTGAATTAAATAACATTAATAACAACATTATAATTAGCAAAGTTTGAATAATGTCCATGCATTTTCCTGAGAAAATTTTCTTTTCTTTAAATCTAATAGGCTTATTTAAATAAATATATTTTCTTTTCTGTAATTAAATTTTATTAGGAAAAACTCCACTGATGTACATATTTTTAAATATCAATCCATGTTCCAAACGTCCAAAAACCATTCTATCCACTTTTATTCAAACTGCAAAACAAAGCTTGTTTTGTTTTTAAAAAATGAAACGATAATAAGATTAACGGGTGATTTATTATTTTACTTGTACTTTTTTGTGCTTGAAAAGTTATCTGTTTACCGCCCTAAACTTGCATGGGGAAGAAAATAATCTTTTCTTTAAAAAAAAAAACTCTTTGTGCAAACAATAAAATAGCTTATGCGCATACTTAAAATCAGTTGATGTTGTTTTTAAAAAGTTAGATTGGTATTTTTTGCTTCAGTATGGATTTTTTTTATAGAAACTTAGAAAAAAAGAACCATAATCGCAAATAAATTTAATAGGTTGTTAAATAAATATATTTGTTTTTCTGTAATTATCGTGCATTTAGCAAAATTATAAAATAAATATTTATAAAAGGCTGTAAATAAATCGTTATTTTTAAAAGTCACCAAAGAAAGACTTGTAAACAAAATTAAAAATAATTTTCCTCATTATTTTTTAATAGTTTGAATGTAAAATGTAAATTAAAATTTTTTAATGGGACATTTCTATTTATAGCAAATATTATTTTCTAATTTGAAAAATAAAATTTAAAAAATTTTAGAAATTTTTTTTTATATGTATTAGATTTTTAAATATAATTTCATACTTTTAATTATTATTATAATGCTACATGTAATATTCAAATTAATTACAAATATATGTAATGTTAAAACTAATTACATTTTTTAGTATTGTTTTTATTACTTTAAAGAACAGTTTTAATATCAAAACTCATATATGTTCTTGTTTGATGAAAGTTTCGTCAAAAACTTTTGCCTTTCTGAATCTATTAAATTTAATACTTTCAAAATTAGATTATTACGTATATGATTAAAAAAATATTTCATAATTTTCAAGATAGAATCTGCAATAGACTTAATATTTGAATATTTTTATAGTGTTTACAATTTATTATCTAAATTCTTTCAAAATTATTTCTTTTAGTATTTTTTTCTGTGTGTAGAAACGAATTTTAATATTGTTTTTATCTATTAAATACTTTCTTCAGTTCATTAAAGACAACATATTTAATCATTTATAATCCATGAATCCATATTTAATCATTTATAATCCATGAATCCATATTTAATCATTGATAATCCCTGAATCCATATTTAATCATTTATAATCCATAAATTCATATTTAATCCTTTATAATCCATTTTCTGAATTTTAATGCTGTTGTTTTTTAACTTCTAAATACTTTCTTCAATTTATTAAAGACAGCATATTTAATCATTTATAATCCATGAATCTATATTTAATCATTTATAATCCACGAATCCCTATTTAATTCTTTATAACCCATTTTCTGAATTTCAATGCTATTGTTTTATAACTATTAAATACTTTCTTTAATAATCTCAGTTTATTAAAGACAGCGTATTTAAATCCATGAATCAATATTTAATATCCAATTTCTGAATTTTAATGCTATATTTATCAACTATCAAATACTTTCTTCAATTTATTAAACATAACATATTTAAGCATTTAAAATCCATGAATCCATAATTTAATACTATATAATCCATTTTCTGAATTTTAATGCTATTGTTTTTTAACTACTAAGTACGTTCTTCAGTTTATTAAAGACAGCATATTTAATCATTTATAATCCATGAATCCGTATTTAATCCTTTTTAATCCATGAACCCAAATAATTATTTTTTCAATCCATGAATCCATATTTAATCCTTTATAATCCATGAATCCACAATTTAATCATTTATAATCCATTTTCCGAATTTGAATGCTATTGCGTTTTTTAACTATTACATACTTTCTTCAATTTATAAAAGACAGCATATCTACTCATTTATATTCGGATATATTTTTTGATGAAGATTAAAACTAGTATAATAGATTAGAGGAAATAATTAAAACAAAACACAACAAATATTCAAAATTGCAAGACTCACGAAATATCAACCTTCCATAATCATCACAAAGTTGAACGTTAATGCGAAAGGCATTCAAACCAAACCTTCCCCCAACAAAAACAAACTTTTTCTTGTGCTCGGCGAGACGCGATAAATTACTTTGACGCACTTACGGCTGAGAAAGCCAAAGGACAGGTTACATCCATTCATTGCAATTCGCAATTTATGGGTGTTATGAAACAAGTGGCTCCACATTACCAATCCCATTTCTCCATCCCACCTCCACCCCCCTTGTTCTGGTGCAAGAAATATAGTTATTAGCACTTATTCCTTTATGAACCTGCAATCCTTTTTATGGGTCGACAATGGGCAAAGTTATAAATGACCAGTATTTTTTTGTCGTTCTTAGGGTAGTGACATATCTGCCAGACATGAAAGAAACCTGCCATCTTTAATCTTGAGGAAAAATTGATACCTTTTGGGTTAAATCTTGGGATTGAATTTAACTTGATAATTTTTAATATAATATAAATATAATAATGTATTAATAATTATTATTAATTTAATTAATATAATAATTTTTAATATAATATAATTATAAAATTCTGCAGCTGTAATATCTTCTTCCGCGGCCTGATGGCCAATAGGCTAGTGTTTTGGCAATTGGTATCATAGGTTTGAGGTTCAATCCTGGCGGAGGAATGGTTGTTTGTGTAGGTCCCGGTCTAATTAGCTCAAAGTGTGAATAAAATTTCCGTAGAGCGACAAATCAAACCAAACCTTCTTCTATACTGGCGTGTGGCCTGATAGCCAGTTGGCTAGCGCTCTGGCTGTTGGTATCACAGACTTTAGATTCATATCCTGGCGATGGCATGGATGTTTGTGAGTGGCTCGGAATCCCCGATAAATTGTATCTCCCGGTCTAATTAGCCCAAAGTGTGCAAAAAATTACTGTAGAGCGACAAACCAAATCAATCTTCATTGGCGCAACAGTCCCATGGCCAGGATTCGAACCCGATACCTGTGGCAGCCAGACACAGAGCGCTAGTCACTCGGTCATCAGGACCATTTTTCCCACTTAACAGTAGCTAATAGTAACACGTGTTTTAATTTTAAACTGTCATCGATTGTCAATGAAAAGGGTTGCCACTTTTTAAAAATTTGAATCTTCCAGTAATGGCTTAAACTTTCTGGCTAAGCCGTTACTGTCTCAATATGAAGAAATGTTTGGTTTTGGATGAATGTTTCATAGAATTCAGATAAAAAGCTGAAAATATAATATTTAAGAATATTGTTGGGGGGAAATGAGCATTTTTAATATCGTTGAATTCAATATCGGAGATCACTTTCAATTTAAAGAATAATAATTAAATAATCTATTTGTTGGAAATTCGTGGAAAAGGAAATCTTTATTTTCAATGTAATCACACGTCTCTTGGACATCAAACTGCAGAGTTTGAGAAAATTTTAAAAGTTTTTTATTCATATAAATGGTGTTTTTAAAACATGTTGTAAATGATACAAATGTTGTTTTAGATCATTTTACTAATTAAAATCGTTTTATAACTTTGAGATTCCCATAAAATAGGGTTGAATCATGGGAGGTTAATAAATTAATTTAAAATGTATTGATTTAAATATGCAGCAACTGTTAATAATCGATTTTTATAAAAAAAAAAATCTTTTCCATCGTTTGCGACTCTATATGATTTTCAAAGTTATACTGAAATTATTTTTTTAACAAATTAATGTTTCAGATATAAATTATCTTTTTTTTTTAATTTCATTGTTTTCAAAAATTAAATTTCAGTTTAAAAAGTCCAGTAATTTGACGTCACTCTGAAAAACAAAATTTAGTTGAATTTTGTTTGCCCTCCTGAAAAATAAAAATTAAATGCATCCAAATCTAAATTTGACTTTTTTCATACAAGAAACAAAAAATAATAATCTAAATCCTCGAATAAAGAAATAAACCAAATTAAAATTGAAATTTTTTTACTAAGAATATCACGTTGAAATTTTAAAAAATAAAAGCATAATTGGAACTTTTAAAGAATCCCTTAGTTCTTAGTTTAATCAAATTTTAAAAAATATCTTTTTGATTTATATAATCTAATACTCGTACACTTAAAGAAAAATCCTTTTTTTTTTAAATGTTATCCACTTACTGTAGATTTATAATTTATCATGCACTTTGCTTGAGGATAACAGTTTTCTAAATATAAATAAATTTAATTAATTTTGGTAAAGAAAAACATACGTAAGATTTTTTTTTATTGTCCATTATTTGTATAATTGAATGAATTATTGAAATTGCTTTTTTATTTATTTCTTTGTGAAACAAAGCACATGGAAAAACTACGCCAAATAGCAAAATAGGAGACCGTGGGATTTGGCGGCTTTTTTGTGGTGTCAATTGGACGATTAATCATCAAATGTGGTAGCCCGTGTTTCTTGTACTGTTTGCAATTCACTTCACTTACAATCGCAACCCATTACTTGGCTCATTTTGGTGAAAATATTTTTTGAAGCCAAATTCCAATGGCTCCTATTCTGCGATTTTATCAAAGGCTAAACTCAAAAATTGTGTTTAAATGGCTATTGTTTTCTTCTAAATATTAGTTTAAAGCTTACGTTTTTTGTTTGTTTTTGCAATTATATGCTTATTAATATAGTTCCAATTAAACAACTTAACAGAAAATTAAACATTGATCAGCCAAATATGCCAAATAATACATTTTTGACATTTTTTTTAAATTTCGTTTAGATTTGTTTATTATCCTTTTTTTTACTGAAAATAAAAAAAAATCCTCTTATGTATTGTAAGCCTTAAAAATCTTTTACATAAAATATTTATTAAAAAAGCGAAGCGAAGTAGCATATTAAAGTGTTTACTTAAAATTATAGATTGATATTAAAATGAAATGAAAATTTTTTAAACGATAATACATTTATTTTTAGTGGAAGTAAAAGAAATCAACAAATAATTGTTTTAAAAAAAATGTATTGCCGTTGAAAAATAAAATATTTGAAAACGGAGTGACGAATTAACAAAATCGTGGAGTAAATGCTAATAAAAAATAAATACTCATAAAAAATATTTTTAGAATATAAAAAAGATTATTGAAAGAATATAGAAATGGATATCTTTAAAAAATTCTTAAAAATATTTTATTAAATTTTTTTTTAAATCTTTTGTTTCAAAAAAGATTAGATCCATTGTTGAAATCTGTAATAACAAAGAGAATGGAATGAGAGATAGCAGGATTAAGAATTCAAATGGATGCACAGAGAGTAATAAATCGTCACTCTCATTTGAAATGAGTAATGCTCCGAATCATTTCTACATGAATTTATTGGAACAAGTCCCAAATGTTTGCCGTCATTTTACACTGTCTGTACCTGAAAAGACCACGCCAAACTGCAGGTGTTTGCGAAACAACTCGTGATTCATGGAACATCTTTTAACATTTTCCCCTTTCCATTCATTCATTCATTGCGACTGTAATGCTGCAAAAGCAATGTAGGTACTAAATGACAATTCTTTTAGATCAGAAGCAAAGGCAGAAAAGCATAGGAAAAACAGTTTTGGTAATAAATTATTCTTGGAAATTACCTCTGTTATATATATATATATATATATATATATTATACATTCTTCCTGCGAGAAATTTATTCGACACTCTTTTAATTTAAACATTTATGTGGCAGGTGGACTTTTTTAGAATAATTGATTAATTATAAATAGGAGTAGCCAACGGCCGTACCATGCTGAATATACCGGTTCTCGTTAGATCACCGAAGTTAAGCATCATTGGGCGCGGTCAGTACTTGGGTGGGTGACCACCTGGGAACACTGCGTGCCGTTGGCAAATTTGGGACCTGAATGGCCGAGTGTCTAGCGCTCTGGCGCTCGGTGCCACAGGTTTCGGGTTCGAATCCCGGCGGTGCCATGGATGTTTGTAGTGGTTCGGAATCCACTTTAAGCCGTAGGTCCCGGTCTTCTATGACTGTAAGAGCGTCACGGAGCAAAAGTCAGGCTTCTACCTACGGGTGCTCCATCACAACAGAAGCTGCTTCCTTCCCCTTCAATCATGAGTCCATATGGGCTCGTGGGCTTGGCCAGCCAAGTGGGATAAGAAACAACAACAACATAAATAGGAGTAAGTAATACAATATTGAATAATAATAGAAAATCAGACTACAGTCTTGGAAAGTTTTCTCAAAATTCAACGAAAATACATTTTTTTAAGATTTCCTACTGATATCAAAAACAAAAATTTGCTCTAAAATAGGTATTCAATAAAAAATATGCATTTATAAAATAGGAGATGAAAGTATTACATTGGATATTATAATGTAGCAATTAATTTTTACCAAGCAAAATTTTTAAATGTGACATTTTATGCAAAAAAATAATTATTCGGCTGGCCCGATGTACAAATCACCCATAAAATTTAGAATATAATCTAAGGAACAAAATGGCAATCTCAACAGCAATCTCTCAGCAAGCAAACATATCAGCAATCTCAAACAAACAAAAAAAAAGTATCAATAAATCATATTCAGGCAATAAATTGTGTTCATCAATTACCTTTCAAAACTGAAAAAAAGGGAAAAAATCAAAAACTGTAAAATACTAAACGATTTTATAAAAAAAAATAACAATTGAAAGAAATTTAAAATAAATTTAAAAAAATAAAAAATTGTAGAATATGAAACGATTTTATATAAAAAAAAATAATTGAAAGAAATTAAAAATAAATAAATAAATAATCTATAGAATTCCAAACAATCTTAGAAAAAAGCACGTGAAAGAAATTTAATTAAAAAACACGTGAAAATAATTTAAATAAACCAATAAGAACAGCTTGTGAAAGAAATTTAAATAAATAAATAAACCAATAACAGCGTTTACAGTGCTCCATGACATCGTCTGACTCACTCTCCCCAATACAATATCCATATATTTTATGGCTAATACAAAATTAATTTCTGATTAGGCATGGTTAAACATCTAAACAATTTTATATTTATTTAAATAATGAAACAAATTTCTAAACAATTTAAAAAATAAGAGGACTGTAAAAGTAAATAATAAGTTACTCTTAAATTTAATGAATATACACGTTTGTTTCACTGAAAAGAAAAAAGTTAAATAACTTTCGTAATAAATAGTTTAAGTCTAAAAAAAACTTAAATACATAAAACTTGAATGAAAGCAATTTAATATTTAATTTATCAGCAATATTTACATTCCAATTAAAATCTTATAATATTTACTTTATGTTAAAAAACGTTGTTATTGAAATGTTTTTAATATGATTTAATTATTTTTGTTTATAATTATATAATTAATGGCCTTGTTCAATTATGTTAAATTTCAAAAAGTTCAAGTGTCCAAAAAATTTATGTTTACTTTTAGAAAACTAATTAAAACCATTTTTGCTATCAAATAAGCCTCATTTTATAACCTAAAAGCAGAAAATAAATATGTTTTTTAATTGGGTAGTCAAATTTAAACATTCTAATTAAAAAACAAAAAAATTCTTAATTAAGGAAAAATTCTTTTTCAACGGAAAGAAAAAAAAAGCAATCAAAGTAAGTAAAATAAATATTAGCATTAATTTTTTAATTAACTTTTTGTGCAATATTAATAGGAAAAAATTGTAATTAAAAATAATGTATTAATGTGTCATTTCCATCAAAAAAGGAATTTGATTTACGTTTTAAAAAAAGTTTTTGGAATCTTTTTATCAGATTCTTTTCATAATTGAATAAAAATTTAATCAAATCATTTTTAGGAAAAAAAAAAAAAATTTCTGAAAAATTTCGGTTTCATAAAAATTTAAATAAACTTCTGTATACATTAAATTGTTTTTATTTTCAGAATTTTTATTCTTAATACATTCGATATATTTCTTTTACTCTCTCACGTATTTGAATAATAAGTCTGTTTACTTCAAAACAGTTTTAATCTTTTGTTGTATTATCGAAAGACTGGACTGAAAAAGAGGAATTTTTTATTTACATAAGAGATAAAATTTTTAAAGCTAATCACTGACAATATGTGACGGACGCCATTTTTTGCATGATTTTGTTTACATTCGTAGCTCACAATTCACATACAAAATTTTAAATTTTTTACTATATCTATATATATAAGTAGATAGATTTAATGTATTGTTTATTTAATGTCTAATATTAGTTATATTTAAGTTTTGACATGGAATGCTTTATAAATATATCAACTATATAAAAATTTGTAAATTGACCCCATTTAGAGCAAAAAATTTAAATTAAATTTCATAGTCAAATTTTTTTGTCATTCTTTTTTTCATTGTCTATAAAATATATTAAAATATTGTTTAAGACAGTTAAGTTTAAGACGGTTATATAGTTTAAGACAGTTATATAGTTATTATTTTATGAGCTTCAGCTTAAAAGTTATCTTTAAAAAGAAATAAAATATATTATACTCTCGATTTATTTTTTTTTCTTTTGCTTTATGCATCTAAGGTATAATTACGATTTTTCTTAGTACAAAAAAGAATTTAAAAATCTTGTAAGTTTTAAATGTTAGTAAAAATTTCAATTTATTATTGTAAAATTATGTGCCAGTAAAATGTATTATTTCTACAGGTTGGCAGTCCAAATTCGCCTTTCTCCAAACCAATTCACCTTTTCGTAAATCAAATTCAACATTCTCCAAATTAGAGTTTCATTTATATATTAGTACTTCCCCATATGCTTATTTATAAAGACTTATATATGTACATTGAAATATTTATTTTTCTAAATAGTGGTGTTCTACTATGGATAAACATGCATACTTAATTATGGGTGAGGCTACGCATACTTTGATCCATCTCTAGTATATGTTGTTTTCTAATAAGCATGATATATGTACCTTCAGCTACTATAGCATATTTACCTACTTATGTATACAAAATACATTTATATTCATGTATGTACGTGTGCATTTACTCGAGTGGGGATAGATTTGAATGTGCATGTTTGCGGTTGTATACATGCCGGTGTGTACATATGTACGAGTTAGTTTACACATGTATGCGTATATATATGAGAATGTAAATATATGCGTAGGTGAATGGGTGTATATACGAATGTATTTTTGTGTGTATATACGTGCGCATGTATGAGTGTATGTTTGAGCATTTGATTGTATGTGGATATGTAAGCGTGTATGTGAGCGTGTGTAGGTATGTGCGTGTGTAAGTATGTGCATGCTTACATGTATATGCGTAATGTATGTATGTGAGCATGTGTACTTATGTATGTGCATGCGTGTATACCTGCGTATATATGTGAGCGTGTATAAGTGTATGCGCGTGAGTATGCATGTGTGTGTTTATATAAATGCGTATGTATGTGAGCGTGTATAAGCGTATAAGCATGGGTATGCATGTGTGTTTATAAAAATGCGTATGTATGTGAGTGTGTATGCATGGGCGTGTCTATAAATGTGTATGTGCGTATCTATTCAATTCAATATACATATGTAGAGGTGAGTGTGTGAGTGCGTAGGTTCGAATGTATGTGTCTATGTGTAATATATGTGTAAATTGTGAATGTATGTTGGAATGTTCAAATGTATGTATGTGCGTGCATGTATGTAGGATCGCTCGAATGCACATATATATATATATATATTCGAGCAATTCTACATACACCCATAATTTATACATAGATTACACATACACACAATTATACACAGCTCATGCGTATACATTCATATACATAACAAACGTACTCATATACATACACGTATACACATGTGCATACATATACAACCACGCACATACTGCATACACACACACGCACACGAACGCAGATACATGCTCAACATACAAACACAGGCACAGACATATCACCACAAATACTCATGCACGCATATATATCCACATACTATCAAACGTACAAATTTACATGCACACAAATGCCCATATATACGCATATGTATGCCCACACATACATTTGCATACAGTTATATATGCATACGTTTACATTTGCATAGGTTCATACATTGATGCGTAAACTCTCACTTATATATACAAATCTAACTAGTCATTTACATGTACCCACACACGGGTAAACGCATACAAGAACACAAATGTATTTGCGTACATATTGTAAATATGCGTTTTTAGCTAAGATAGAATAGCACATAATCATGCTTATTGGAGAAAACACAGTTTAACATATGCATACTGTCATTCATATTTAAACATACATCTCTACCCATACCAGTAAATCATTACTCATTGAGAAGTACATACTTAAACATACATATTCATAGACATTTTTATAAGCTATATATGTATAAACATTAATATAAATAAACCCTAATTTTGAGCAGATTGAATTTGATTTGCAAAAAAGTTGAATTTCTTTTCAAAAAGTTGAATTTGAATTGCAAAAGGAGGAATTTGGATTTGGAAAGGAATATAACAATTTTAGAAAGTCTTCACATGAGCCTTATGAAATCTGTGACATGAAAAGTGAAACTAATAATTTGAGAAAAAAAAAAGAAACACATTTTAATGTTTACATACATATTTCTTTAATAAATAACAATTAGAAAAATACATTTTTGCACAATATATATTATGAAATTCCCATGATTTAAGTTCCATTTTTTTAAATTAGGCAAATAAACAATCAATTTTTTTTTAAATAAATGTAACATATTTTTTAAAAAATGTGTAATATAAATGAAATTTACAAAATTAAATTGAAATCAAAGAAAATAGAAATTGAATAATTATTACTATTTAGATTCTCCAAATTTTTTCCTATAAGAATGAAAACAATAAATGTATAATTATAAAGGAGGTTAAAAACTCTTTTTTTTTATAATTATAAACACAATCACACATTTAAAAAGTTGAAATCAGTAAAACAGTAACTTATCAGACACAATGTACACTGAAAATACAATAACAATCTTCTTAATAGAGTTTTTGTACATAAGCAATAACAAAATTTATGTATTGAAGAATATTTGACTGATTCTTGATGATATTAAATAAAAAATATAAAGTTCTAATTTAGATATTTTTGTACTGTTAAATTTAGTAATGTTAAATTTTGTAATGTTAAATGATATTTTTTTTCTAAATTACTTACTAATTCACTTCTTTGGTACTTTATTACAACAAAAAAAAAAGTAAACACTGAAGAAGCATTGCATGAAACTTTTAACCTTTACAGTACTTAATAACCTCTTATTATTTTTTCTTCCACTTCTTAAATCATCATTAATAGATACATTAAAAGCTCTTGGACCAATTATCTGTCTGAGAAAGAGATGACATTGGCTAAAAATAATGATGGCAAGATTTTTTCTCAAAATGTAAATGGGTAATTACATCAATAAATCTAGTAATAAGCTCCCTCCAATGATTTTGATTTAGGTGACCTCTAGCATATACACTGAATAAGAATTTGTAAAAATAGTTCCATAATTGTATTACTTTTACTCTTATATATCCATTAATATTCATTCGTTTCTCTTTTAATAATCGCATTACACCTTTATAACACGCTTTGAAGCATTTTGCCTTGCTTTGATTGAAAAAGTATTGAAATGTATCCGATGAATCGGATTATTCGATTATTTCATCGAGTCGAAATTTTACATCGAAATCGTTCGCAAAGAATTCCTTCTTGGTAAAGACGCAAAATGATTTTCCAAATAAAATACTTTTACACACAGCCAAACGGGAATAAACACTAAATGACTACATTGAATTTTTAAAAGGCTCATATGTTCATACAAATGTTAGGATGGAACTGATTTTCAGATATTTTGTTTAATTGTATTCTTTGTAAACAGCATTATAGGGATATTTACTTTTATCATTATATGATTCTTTGTAAGGGCAATAGTGTATGATTCATAGAAGAAAGTTCATCTTCTACAAAATATTCAATCATTTTATGGCTTTTTGTAAGGGAAATATGGAAAGCTTCAAAGAAGAAAGTTCATCTCCTACAAAATATTCAACCATTATGTGACTTTTTGGAAGGGCAATAAGGAAAGATTCAAAGAAGAAAGTTCATCTTCTACAAAATATTCAATCATTTTATGGCTTTTGGAAGGGAAATATGGAAAGCTTCAAAGAAGAAAGTTCATCTCCTACAAAATATTCAACCATTATGTGACTTTTTGGAAGGGCAATAAGGAAAGATTCAAAGAAGAAAGTTCATCTTCTACAAAATATTCAATCATTTTATGGCTTTTTGGAAGGGAAATATGGTAAGCTTCAAAGAAGAAAGTTCATCTCCTACAAAATATTCAATTATGTGACTTTTTGGAAGAGCAATAAGGAAAGTTACAAAGAAAAGTTCATCTCTTACAAAATATTCTCAATTAAAATGTTCCAAACGTTTTAAGAATATATTTTATTTATAGCATTTTTTAAAATCAAATGCTTGTAATGCTTCACATTATATATGAACTTTTATCATATTTTTAAACATTATAGGACATTAGAATACGAAATCTCAACTTTTATTTTGCATCATCAACTAATGTTGCGACACTTTAGGAAATGAATCCAAGAAAGAACGGTATCTTCAAGGTCTGCATACTCAAATCATTTTGGTGCTTTAGTATACACAAGTATCATAGGATCTGGAGGAATATCACATGGAAGGTCAGATACGACAACAATGAGAGAAAAAAAAAAGAAACACATACACTTCTCCCTAAGCTTCAATCCTTTCTTCTCATCCCTTTTTTGTTTCAGGAAAATGAACCGACTTGGACAAATAAAGAAGCACTCTGTTAAAGTGACCCACAATGTTCAACCATTCCCGTTCAAACTCTTTTCAGTTTGATTCGCCATATTTTGATCAGCTTGTAAGCGAAATAGATGGAGTAGAAGTGCACTTGCACAGCCACTGTGACGAAACCGTACCACCACAAGCCGACCGGTATGCCTTGCCATTTTTCGACCTCTGCCTCCTGCTTCTTGTCGGCGTATTCCGCCACGTCGCTGTAGAACCATATCGCAGCTCCAATCAATGGGCACACGCCTAGGACCACGGTGCCCGCCGCATAGGAATTGAGGGAGGAGAGTCTGTTGCGGGCCAGGCCCCTGAGGCCTATGATGGCGAAGATGATGCTCCCCGTCCACAGGTACTCGAAGGGCAGGGGCTTGGGGATGAAGAGCTCTTCCAGCTCCAGGATGAAAATGTCCATCCGGTCGAGGATGTCCTCGGAGAGTTTGGCTAGCATGACGAAGAACAGGAGGAAGTGGAGGAAGATGCATGATTTTAGACGGCTCTTGTATAGGGCGCTGTAGGGGGTAAAAAAACAACAATTTAAAAATAGGATGATAAAACATAAAATTGTAGATTTGGTTTTTTTAAATATAGAAATTCAAATTTAAGCTTTTCCAACACATTCAACTTACTTCAGTGGATAACTTGACAATCATTATTTACACAGATTTGTGTAAGTATAAAACGCGACACATACGTTTGCGTTGGATAACTTTTCGAAAATCATAGCGTGCTCCTGTTTTTAAATGTGCTATGAATGTTTATTTAATAAAATTATATGTTAAATTTTTATGCTGATTTTCTGGTTATCCTTATTAAAGACAAATAATAAATCAAAATTAATTTTTTTCTCACATTTTGCAATATATTTCTTATTTTGTACTTTGTGCAATAAAAGCATCACATTCATGTGCCTTATTGAAACAGTTTTTCAACTATACTGCGAAGAAAAAAGAGATTTAGTGGTACTTAAATACCACATTGGAACTCAGCAATTGGTACGCACGTATCCAATTGTTCCCGTTGTTCTTTTTCATGTCTTTTTTTTTTTTTTTTTCGTTTTAAATGTTCTTTTACATTAACTTAAATTTATTCTTTACATTTGAAATTCATTTCATTTGTAATCACATTTTCTTTCATTATAAAAGATTATTACAAAACAATTTCCAACGTCGTTGAGTATGCTTCGCAGTAAAATTATATGTTACATTTTTATGCTGATTTTCTGGTTATCTTTATTTAAAACAGATAATAAATCAAAATTAATTTTTTCTCATATTTTGTAATATATTTTTTATTTTGTATATTGTGCAATAAAAAAGCATCGCATTCATGCGCCTTACAGTTTTGAAGCAGTTTTTCAACTATCGAGACTGCGAAGAGAAAAGAAACAGTGGCTGATATCGTTTTAAATTGTCTAGGACTATTTATTATTATAATCGTTATTGACAATCATTACGCAGTGCAAATTTCGTGTTGATTTTTATTTAATAACAGTCAATAACAAAATGCATGCTAAAAATTTAGAATAGCTATTTTAAAATATACTTCTGAAAACATTTAAAAGACGTTGTAAATTTCTGTGAAATAACGATACAATAGAAATTATTTTAAAAGGTAAGAAGGGGAGTTTAAAATCATTAAAGGGGCGTTAAAATCTATTTGTCTGTGGCGTTTAAAATTATACAATAGCGTTAATCGGTTTTTGTAACCTTGTTCCCTCCTACTCACTTGCAAAAGCAACCCCTGTGGTGTTCAGGAGAAATGGTCAGTTGACCTGCAGGCTCTTACCCGTAGAGGAAGTATATTTAGCGCACCCTGCTCGTAGCTGAGTATCGGTAGCTCAGGTTGCAAGCAACCCATTCATGACGACTTAGAAGTGGAATCCTTCTCTTAATCTATAATTATCTGTCTTTAAATGTTTTAAATATTGTATGTGTGTGGTGTTTGTGAGTGTGCAAATAAAGCTGTGCGTTTTCCAACCTGTGCCTCAAGTATTTCAATCCGACCATACCCGATAACAATCTGGTTGCCCAACCTGCACACTACATTTTCAACTTATTTAATGAAAAGCGGAAAATGATCAACAGGCGTTGACAGCTGTGCATGGCTGACTGTAATGTCTGTACAAAGTCATTTAACAGAATCATAATCGTAGAAAGTTATTGTACCCCTAGAAGGGGGTCAAACACAATCCATAGTGTTGGAAGCAATTAAAGCATCACAAACTAATTTTCAGGATCTGGACTCATTCGTTTATTTTAAAGATTTGAAATGTATTTCGAAGACCCGATGAAGGTCGTAAATTATAACAAGACCACATAAGACACATTATTTAACACAATGAGGCCAGGAGAAACCGAAATATAAATTTCCATCAAATATGATTACTTTTAAGAAAGCCTATTAGGAAGAAAAAATTGGCCGGTAGTTTTACTTTAAAATCCTTTTATCTATATTAGAAGATAAAAGATGACAAGATAATTGTATCTGTAACAACATGGGAATACATATTTAATGCAGAAAAACACAAGAGCGCAATATTTATTTCCTGACTTACCCTCCAAAGCAATATTTATTCCCTTTTGCTTGACGTTACAAATGCATGAAAACAGTTTTATAGTTCTGTTACGTCCGAATTTATAGGAAATAATATTTCTGCCTTTACTCCATGCTGATCTTTCTTGTGAATGCTTCTTTTATGTTTTATCTGGTTGTTATCATTTTTTATAATCATTTGATTTTATGTTACATTTAATGCTCCTCGTGGAATACTTTGTGGAACACGGGGGAATTAAAGAAAAAGGCTTTACGAAATAAATACATAAAATTAACATATTATATTTATCAATAATAAGTAATAGGAGGCCCGGAAAATTCCCAAAGGCGTTTTGATAAAAAATGGCCCTGGATTGTATGCATTAAAACATTCACTTCACAAAAGGATTTTAATTCTTATCTAGTCCATTTTGCTTATTTAACTTTGTTCCTATTCTTTTTTTCCATTCCAGCATTCCTGAATATTCAGGTGTTTAAAAAGTCTTACTTTGCTACTACAGCCATGAAATCCATTTTATTTTTTGGCTACCAATAAGCAAAAGTGTCACGGCGATGTGTTTCTTAGCAATTCAAATTGTCTCGGGCTCATCCATTTATTAAAGGAAGAAGAAAGAAGGTCTAAATTTCGCTTTGCTTACGCGAGCACTTGCGACAGCGATCCATCTGAAGGCGACCTTGAAAACCTTGTCAACACAATTTACTGTAACCTTTGGAAGTGTCAGTGAAGTTTTTTTTGTTTTTTTTTATTCATAAAAAGAGTTGCGAAATCTCTCAGCTGACACAAATTGGGTTTCATAAAAACAAAGAAAACGAAGTAGAAAAATTAGAATTTTGATAAGGTGAGCATTGCAAAATTTTTTGCCCCAAAAAAATTATATGATTTTGAAATGCTTTCTTTTTTTCAATGAGAAAAACAGACTAAACCGTTGATGGACTGAGAATTTCTCTAAGTAAGCATTTCATGTGCCAATGTTAGGAAACAAAGTATCTGTATTTGTATTACTAAAGAAAGTAAACGGGGCCTGATTGCCGCTTGACTAGCGCTCTGGCGTTCGGTGCCGCAAGTTTCGGGTTCGAGTCAAGGAGGTGACATGGGTGTTTGTAGTGATTTGGAATCCGCTTTAAACCGTAGGTCTCGGTTTAATATGATTGAAGAACTTTCAATGTAAGGCTGAGAATTCTACTCCGTAAAAAAAAAACCATCTCCTATATCGGAATCTGCCAGTAGGCCTTGGCCCACCATGTTCCGCCAATGAAAAAGAGGAAAAGAATCAGAAAAGTGACATCCATTAGTTCAACTGCCACGAAGATTTTAAATTTATGTAATATCACATTCTAAAATATTGTAATTAACCAACATCATGCCAGAAATCTTTGTATTGGATTAAATCATTATCCGATCACCTAGCTCTAGGATTGTGTTAAAAATAAATTTAAAAAAAACAATTTTTTTAAAAATATTAAGTTTAAGAATGAAACTACAACTTTAAACTTCTGTTAAAATAATTATTATAGCAATTGATTGTCAAAATAATAAGTTTAAATTAGGTAAAATGTAAGTTATAAAAAGTACATTTTGATTTAACCTATCATTATTGATTCAATAATAATACATTAGCGTTACAGTTATTGCGTTGATGATAATAATTATAATAAAGATGATAATTAAAAAATGATGAAATAAATAAATTCGTATCGAAAATTGTGGATTTTTTTTTTTATTTCCCAAGAATTCGAAAAGCTTACACATTTTTAGTAATAAAAATAAAAATTAAAATTCGAAATAATTTATGTTTAAATTGGATAAAACACAAGATGAAAAAAATTATATTTTTATTTAACTTCTTCGGCAACAAATTGCTTAAAGTTTAGAATGTTATTTGTTAGATTACTTGTTACTAAATTGATATCCATTACAATTTAACCAGCATGGAAAGAATTACAAAAGCAATAAACACTTAAAAATTAATAAGTATATCTACATACATAATAATAACTGAAAATATTTCATACATCCAGGATACCGGCCATACACTTAAAAATTAATAAGTATATCTACATACATAATAATGACTGAAAATATTTCATACATCCAGGGTTTACTATTCCTTTGTATTTTTCTCAGTGAGTTCGTTTTATGTTAATTTTTAATGACATCTTTTTTGTTTAACATCGATGGGTCTCATTTATATCCCCAACAGCTCACCGACGGGGGGATAAAGGGTATACAGTACCTTCCTAGAGGACTTTTAGGGATAACTGCCCAGTATTCGAGTGTCGTATGGGAAGGAACCCCTTAAACTCCCATCATGAAGCCTGATTATCGATACGAGAAGCATTACATACATTGTCTCGTTTCTGAAAGCAATGACAATAACAACGCCCCCTGCGGATCTGAACCTCGAACCTTCTGAGAACTAGCTTAGCACATTGCCACTAGGCCACGAGTTGGGCTTCGTGACACCTCGGGGGAGTTTTATGTACTAATATTTACGTTGGTACAATACTTAAAATGCTATCATATTTATATTGAAATTACTTATTATTTCATTAGAATACTTTACGGTCGTTACAATGCTTACTATTTCTTATCACAAATCTAACATTACAATATTTACAAAACAATGTTATTACTTATTATAAAATTTTTGTATATGTCGATCTTTTCGGCTTTTATCGGTGAAAGATTTGTAATAGATAATTTTCAATAGATTTTTTTTTTTCGATTAAAATAGTTTTTACTTAAAAAATTTTCTGTGCAATACAAATACCAATGCTCTATGAATCATATCAGAATAAACGTTCCTGGAGTAAAATAATGTTTTTCAAAATAGATTTGCTATAATAGCCAGTTATTTATTATTCTACTGTTTGTCTCTGTTTACATTATATCTTAATGTAAACAAAGATATAATGTAAAAAAATAAATTCATAATGATCTAGAAACATTCTCAATTAATCTTTTGTTCAATATTACTAAACATTCTCCTTTCCTAAAACTTGTTTAATAAAGAACCCATTCAAAATGCTTCTGAATGGAAGTATTTCGATTGCTTCTCAAGAACTAATGTTTCCGAAGTAATCAAATGTAAGTCGTTAAAACATTATTTATGCGTAACCCAGCTTATTTGTTAATAAAGGTTTATTTCGTTCCATTACATAAATTGCTGCTGAAGTACGAAACTAGATTGAAACTCTGAATTTAATGTAGTATAACAGAATAATAAATGGTTCAAAATTAATCCACTAATAAACAGTACAAGTCCATACTTGATGAGCAAATATATCAGAAATGATAGAATGGCTTAAAGTTGACATTGCGCTAATTAAATAACAAATGTAGGTCAAAACAATTGTGGAAAATTGATTGCTACAAAAGATTTTAAGTTTTTGTAATTATAAGAAATAAATTAAATATTAATAAAGCCTGTTATATATTTACATGGCATTTTAGCTATTATTTTATTACAATCCAACTTTGCTGCTTTTCTTGAAAATTAATTCTACAATAATTTTATAACGTACCATGAATCAAAATAATTTCTATTTAATTAGAATTTTTTAAGTTAAAACTTAAATATTTAAAGCATTTATAGATAATAAAAACAATTAATTAAGTTTGCAACCGTGCTTCCTTCTACTTACTGCATGAACGCAGCCTGTGGCGTTCAGGAGAAGTGATCAGTTGGTCTACAGAATCTCCGCCTAAGAGGAAGTATATTTCACGCATCCTGCACGTACCTGAGTATAGGGTTTTCGGCTTAAAAGTGGAATCCTTCCAGGAATCTACAATTATATGTCTTTGAGCGTGTTAAATATTGTCTGTATGTGGTATTTGTGCATATGTAAATAAAGCTGTGAGTTGAGCACACCAACGTGGGGCCTGCTTGAACCTACTACACTACAAGTTCTATTTACTATTGCATTGAATGGCTATGTAGATTTGTAAGAGTGATAAATTTTATAGCAAACCTTACCAATAGCTGAAATGGCCAAACTGTCTGTCAAAGAAGCTAGTAAAAAAATAATTAATATTTTCATAAATTGTTAATATTTTAATTAAACTTAATTAATATTTTAAAAACTTTAATGCTTATAATCATCAAAAGATTTGATTGGAAACTTTATAAGTTATTATTATAAATCGTGAAACGCTTAATTAAAATATATCGAAATCGGTGGATTTTTTTATTTTACAAAAAATTTAATAATTTTTACATTTCTGATGACAGGAAAGGAAATGAAAGACGCACCAATTAAAAAAATCTCGTTTAAATAGCCACAACTATTGAAAAATTGAATTATAAATATTATAAAAGGCAATAAATATGTTCTTAAGAAAACATCCTCAATATTGACAGCAATTTTGTCACAATTTAGCTTTTTATAATAACTTTTTTTTTCATGGAGCTTTAGCTTTTCTAATTAAAATTATATTTATTTGTATATCCCATCAAGAATTATAACGAAACCTTTAAGAAAATTTACGTAGTTTAGAGACCTTTTCTATCAATACAGATGATCACCGATTGCAAACTTTTACTTTGATTCGGAACAATAAAAGTCTTTCAGTGGTCACAACATAACTGCAAAATGCAATTACAAATCTTCCTCAGTAAAACTGTTTCTACGAGTATATTGGGGACAGGCCTCAAGATATTCCCAAGGTGACATTCCAACGAAATTCAATTACTGGTAGCTAATTAACGTTCATGTCAAGTCTTATTTTGTGGATAATTCCTAGTCAACATGAGACTGACCTGATTTCGAATTTTACGAGAGAAAATTTGAAAAAAAAAAATTACTCAACAAAAATCTTAATACTTTTTTAAAAAATAATACTATCTTGCATGAATATTTCAGTGAATAAGCTAAAGCAGGTCATAGATTTGTTTTTCAGGGGTACACGTTCTACAAGCGATAGATATTGCTGCTACATGCTCGGACTGTGTATGATTTTAACTTTTAAACTTGAATAATAATGATAGAAAACGTTTACTTAGCGATATTTAATTCTTTGTAAAAAAAACTCACCTTTTGGATCTAATTTTTTAAAGGTATTTTCAGTCACTTTACAAAGAGAGGAGATGAATATTTTATTGCATTAATATTTCACAACGTTAAACTTTTAATAATTGAAATACCTTCAAAATAAAATTGCACTTATTTTATATTTAATCAATGCTTTTTTTTTTTGTGTTTGGTATCATTTCTTGCATAATAATAAAACTAAGTGTTAATGTTTATGTAGGTGTAACGTATAAAGTTCAAATTCCAATACATATTTTCTAAAGCATTTCTGTCAAACCTAGAACTTTCAGTATTGTTATATAGGAGATTAACCAGAAATTGTAAATTTCCTTAATACCTAACGAATTTACTTTTATTCAATGAAACTCATATTACTATACACTGAAGTGACAAAAGTCATGGGATAGCAATATGCAAATTTTCAGATGGCAGTAGCATCGCGTAGAACAGGTATAAATGCGTAGTGCTTTCGCAGAGCTTTCATTTCTGTTCAAGTTATTCATGTGAAGAGGTTTTGACGTGATGATGACCGCACGACGGGAATTAACAGACTTTGAACGCGGAATGTTAGTTGGAGCTAGACGCATGGGTCATGCCCTTTCGGAAATCGTTAGGGAATTCAACATTCCCAAATCCACTGTGTCTAGAATGTGCCGAGAGTAGGAAATTTCAGGCATAACATCCCACCATGGACAGCGCAGTGGTCGACCGCCTGCACTTAACGACCGAGACCGGCGACGTCTGCAAAGAGTCGTAAATTCTAACAGACAAAGCAACACTGCGTCAAATAACCGCAGAAATCAATGTGGGACGTACAAGGGACTCGTCTGTTAGAACTGTGCGGAGAAATTTGGCTTTCTTGGGCTATTCCAGCAGAAGACCGACTCGAGTGCCTTTACTGCCAGAACGACATCGCTTGCAGCGACTCTCGTGGGCACGTGAGCATATCGGTTGGTCCCTAGATGAATGGAAAACCGTGGCCTGGTCCGATGAGTCACGATTTCAGTTGGTAAGAGCTGATGGTAGGGTTCGAGTGTGGCGCAGACCCCACGAAGCCATGGACCCAAACTGTCAGCAAGGCACTGTTCAAGCTGGTGGTGGTTCCGTAATGGTGTGGGCTGTTTTTTTTATGGCATGGACTTGGTCCTCTGGTGCGACTGGACCGAACATTGACTGGAAATGCTTATGTTCAGCTACTTGGAGATCACTTGCAGCCATTCATGGACTTCATGTACCCAAACAACGATGGGATTTTTATGGATGACAATGCGCCATGTCACCGGGCCACAACTGTTCGCGATTGGTTTGAAGAACATTCTGGACAATTCCAACGAATGATCTGGCCACCTAGATTGCCCGACATGAATCCCATCGAGCATTTATGGGACATCATCGAGAGGTCTGTTCGTGCCCAAAATCCTGCACCAGCAACGCTTTCACAATTATGGACGTCTATCGAGACAGCATGGCTCAATATTCCTGCAGAAGACTTCCAACGACTTGTTGAGTCCATGCCACGTCGAGTTGCTGCACTTCTCCGGGCGAAAGGAGGGCCGACACGATATTAAGAGGTATCCCATGACTTTTGTCACTTCAGTGTATATATATATAACAAAGAAGATGATGACATTTTTATGTTATTTAAATATTAATCTCCGCTTTTTGATTTATATATGTTATTGGGGGCCTAATGGCCGAATGACTAGCACTCGGTGCCACAGGTTTCGGGTTCGAGTCTCGGGGTGCGATTGATGTTTGTAGTGGTTCGGAATCCTCCTTAAACCGTATATCCCGATGTAATATGACTGTTGATCGTAGGGCTGATAACCTTACCACGTAAAAAGATATCAAAAGTCACGAAATTTGCCAGCAGGCAAACAGCCTTGGCCTACCATGGGGCCGTTGCTCCAATGAAGAAGAAGAATAGTTGTTATTTTAATTTGTATCTTTTGTATAATTAAAGCTTCATAACCTGATTAATATAATATTATTATACAACAACGTTTATGTTTATTTGTCATAATGAATATTTTATATTTTTACATCTGCGGTTATATTAGCAATATTTTAACAGACTAACAGAAGTTTCATATATGCGACAAATGAAAATAAAAACGAAACTTTAGACGAGGAAAACGTTAGAAGAAAAAAAACGTAAAAATCGTTAGAAACTCAAAACGAGGTTGTTTTATATACTGAGTTTTTTTTTTTTTTTTTTCTAAAACTTAAAAGACATTTTTTCATTCAATGTTATAGTTATTTCTCACGTGGTTTTTTTAACATCATGTTATTATTTTTAAAAATCTCTAAAGACGGTCATTTCACAAATAGAGCTTAAAATAATTCTTATACTGTATTTCATAAAGAATGAGGGATTTTTTTTACAAAAATTCAGTCTTTCCTCGTTTACTGTATTTAAAAGGAAAACCCTATTTTAAAATAAGTTTTCAGTCCTATGGTTTACTAATTCATTTTGAGTTCATGTAGCTTTTCTGGATTTTTTAAATTGCTTATTTATTTTATTTTTGTACTGCCAAGTGTTGTACACCAATCCAAACGTCAAAAGCCTCACAAACTATACATCTCACCTACAAGTATAATGAAGCAAATCGAAAGAATTCCAGTTAACATTTAATTTAGTAAAAAAAAAAAGTTGCGTGTTGGTTGATAAGCAAGAAAATATTTCAAAAGCTTTTTTATAATCCAGCTGTCAAATACTTGGGCAGTTATCTTGTATGTCATAAGTAAGGGCTACACCGACGTTATTCACTTAGCACTACCCAACGGGTGCATGTAGCTTAAAGATAGGCTACGGACGCTGAGTGACACTACCCCGCAACCCTCTACGATCCCATTAGACAGGGTCCTACGGTTTAAAGTGGATTCCGAACCACTACAAACATCCATGGCACCGCGGACTCAAACGCGAAATCTGTGGTACAGAGCGCCAGAGCGTTAGCCACTCGGCCATCAGATCCCTATATGTTGCGAAAGTAACTTTCAATAAATACGCTTACGTTTCTCCTAGAGTATTTAGAATTGGAACTTTTTGATACACTTTCCTTTTGCAAGTAAGAGGTATTCTTCAATTCAGAATCTTTTTGTTTAATTATAAAATAATAAATTTCCAATTAACAAAATTTGTACAACTGGCTAGAATTACAAAAGACTTTTGAGATGGATCATTTTGGAAATTTTATATATGTTATACTACTAATATATTATGCATATCATGCATTATATAACATTATAAAGGAAATTTGAGAACTTGTACAGTTTTTAAATTCAGGAAAAGATCAAGTACCCAGATTCGGTAACAATGTAAATTTCTTATTTTGTCACAACACTGATACCGAAATTTCTTATTTCGTTATCCTTTTGCTTTAGTTACAGCATGACGGGGACTGCCACTGGAATGTAGCAATGATTTTAGTTCTCCAGGAGTTATGAAGTTGGACTGTATAATTATAATTGCTAATAATTTATTCTTTGTTTTTTGGGTTTTTTTAAAAACTTTTATTAATAAGTTTCTTTAATCGGCTTCAAAGATCTTCAACGAGATTAAAGCTAGCCATATTTCTTGAGCAATCGAATAACACAATATAATTTTCCTTTATTATGCAAAATCGATTTTCAGACACCTTGTAGAATTGATAAAATTAGAGGAAAAATGTAAAAGGACATTTCTGAGAAAATTTACAAGCAAATACACTCTACAGTCTCATTTATCCGAAATGAAAAATTTCTAATGCAATTTTTTGTAATTCTCATTAAATACTATAACTATTTTTATCTATATTAAAATTAAAATCTTAACTGATTAAGCAAAAACATTTACCATTAAAAGAAGGACAATTAAAATTTTAGACAGTGTATTTTTTTGTTTCATTTAAAATAACCCTAAAAGTATTTTATGTAAAAACTGCAAATATAAATGTACTTAACCAGTAATCTAATTTTCCAGTTCCGAATTTAAAGGCTTTGATATAAAGTAATATTATGAATAAAATATAAATAATTTTTCATAATAATTAATAGCTTATTTTATAAATTTAATTTGAATTAATTAAAAAAAGTAAAATAAATTATACATATAAGACTACAATTAAAAAAATTATCATCTCACAACAATCTAATAATTAAAATATTTACACGATTATTATTTTCGTAACTTAAGCAGTTTTTTTTTCTTATCCCACTTGGTAGACAGTAAACCTCGACCAAGTCCATGAATCTATGTTTCATGGAAGAAGGGAAGGGGGCGGGAATCTTCTGTTGTGATATAAGCACCCGTAGGTAGAAATCTGACTTGGCTCCGCGTCGCTGGAGAAGGTGGGAAATGTCTTCCGCATTTGCGTAACGTATGGGAGAAAAACCCGGAAAATTTCCATTAGGCAGTAAGACTCCCGAGGCAAAATGCTGAACATCACAAACGCCATCGAGCATCCTTATTTTTTGAAACAGTGCCTACAACAAAGCAGCCAGTGGATGGAATCTCATCAGCGGCGCGCATTGCCACTGAGCCAAGAGTCGGGCCTTGAAATAGTAGATACAACTCGTAATACACAAGAGTCAGAGATAAGAGATAGTAAAGTAGATACAACTATAAATCGTAGATGTAGTTTACATCTTCGTAATAGTTCATTACAATAGCTATTACTAATAAATTGACAATAATCGAACAGTTACTTTCAGTTATATCATATTTTTATGACACCAAATCAAAAAATATTACGTAATAGAAAGAGTGATACAGAAGAAAATATTTCAATTTATGGACTCTGATTTTTACAAATTAAGGACAAGTCAGAAAAATTGCCATTACACAGCCAAAAAAAAGTAATAAATAAATAATAAAAATTGCGCGATATATGAACAAAATAATTCTTCAACAATGAAGCTTCAAATTAGTGGAGTTGCTGTTAACATCGTTGGATACGTGGCCAAAAAAAAAAAGACTTTAAAAGCGTCTGCGGTTTCTTCAAACAGAAACTTCTTCGAGTAGTTGTAACATTGTCATATTTTAAATAAGAGTACTCCACGTAATTTATTTAAACAATTCACGATGTACGCTAAGAAGAGGGCCAGAATCAATATTATGCAGCAAAACGGTTGATGGAAAATAATATGATTATTTAAAATGATTGAATGTGAATCATCATGTAATTTATAGATGGCGGAATGCATTTATTTCTAAGAATAGAATCTGCTTCCGGAATTTTCAGCCGAGAAAGACCTAGAGCTGCAAGTGCTGCACAAGACAGCTGGTTGTATTTAACTGCAAGACGGCGTAGAACCGCTACAACAATACCCCTCAAGTATTTTCTTATAGGAAATATTGTACTTTATTTTACCCCAGAATACCGGAGATATGTGGCCATCAACCAGTTAAAAACGGAAGAGGGTAAAATAAAAAAAAATTTAAAAAAAGACCTTTCAATTACAGGGGTACAATGAATTATAATATAAAAAAGAAAAATACCTTATGATAAAACTAACATAAGTATTGTAACGTCTCGGCCTATATTAGACCTATAACGGCTTATAGATCTAATAATAAGTGAATAATTAATAATAATCTTATCACAAGTGCACGATTAAATCACAAGTACAATTCACTCCAAGGTCGGAGAATTTTCAGAGTTCTCGAATCTAACTGCCTGGCTAATTATCACATGGCCTTGATACACGAAACCACAAGAGATTCACTTTGGAAAACAGGCGGAAACTCCGTACTCTTCGGTCACTTTAGAGAAAAAGAGGAAAACAACACTTGTCGACTTGTCGCAAAACTTTCTTTTCTTCTCCAAAAAAATTCCCTTTAAGAAAATCCGTCAAGAAGGAGGGGCTCAATTTCCCTCACTTCTCATTGGAATAAACACTTCTCTAGCCCATGGTCTTTCACCCATTACGGTGCAACAACTCATGGTGTAATCCATATTCCATCTGCAGTTGTTTCGACCTGTGAAGATCGCACAGGCAATCGCTGATTTTATGAGTCTCATTATACATGATACCGAATATCTGCTATCAGATTTGAATGACAGTTTGTTCTCATAAGTCCAAAACACTAATTGCATGTAATATAACTACCCGCAACACTGCATGTCTTCTGTCAAATTTGAGTGATGTGTTGTTATTATGTGTGTGTCAAATAACGTACATTCCTCTCTCCTAGGAATGAAATGTCAAAACTCTTCCCGTGAGAAAAATTGCTACAGCATGAATGTACCGAAAAGTATACATAAATATCTTAACCTAATTATATAGAAATAAACAATGGTAATACTCATGGGAAAAAATATAGTATGGCATGGTATATAGTATAAAATATTATGATTGCTTTCATTCTACGAAATACTTTTGTTTGGAGCGAAAGAATGATCGCAGAGAATTCAATTAATATTTCAGGGGTAATGGTTTCTTCGGATGATTAGTTGTTCGTTGAATTATCTTTCTGTGCTACTAAATGTAAAAAGTTGAGAGGGGATTTTAAGATACTATGAGTTTGTTGGAGGATAAGTAGTTGTATAGTGGAATGGCTCTCCAATTTCTCCTTATAAGCAGAACTATTCTTTTAAGATAGGTTGGGAAGGGACCATGTCTTCTAGTAAACATAATTTCTTCTCTAGATGGAATCTAGAATTTCTTCTCTAGATGGAATCTAGAATTTCTTCTCTTTCTGAGAATGGAATTATATTATTTTTTAAAACTTTAATTATGATATAGAAAAAATTTCCCCTTGTGTTTCTATGATTCCAATCTAGTTGCCAATACTGTAGTAGACAGTTATTTTTAAGAAATGAAAATGTGTACTGGAGACAAGTCGTATCACCGTCTATAACGTTTGACAAACGTTTTTGAAGAACTTCATCAAATTAAAATGATTAGAAATATCAGAATCACCACTGATCTGATTTTATCTTTGCTTTGTTTTTTGGGAATCAGTGTAGTACGCAAGCCATTCAAGATGTATATAAACACAGTGGCTTAAAAGATTAACTAACCTTAAAATAAAATACAAAATATTTCTAATCTCTGCTACCCAAATACTTTTGACGAGTAACTAAAGTTATGAAAATCGTATGTTGAATGTTTAACCTATGGTGAAGGATCAATAAGGTATAACTTGATAAATTTTAAACAAAATCTGATGAAGTTGTACAATTATCAAAATGATAATTGCATGCGAAGTGCAATACAATCTGTTGTTGTTGTCATACCATCTAAAGAGTATTAGAAAATCAAATATCTTGGTGTTCTCGAATAAAATTGGCTATGTTGATTACCAGCACGGAGTATAAATTCTCTTCCGAGGGATGGTCCAGACAACGAATGGCACCTGCAACACTGGGCAATCAAAGACATGATGAGAAGACAGCTTGACATCAGGGAAGTTACCATTTTTTTAAAGCCATCAACAGAAATTTTCATATTTTTGTGGTGCTTCATCTTTAATATTGTGAGAGTAGTAGATGTTTTCTGTCAACATTTAGTTCTGTAATTTAGTATTTAGTTTTGTTCTTAGAAGGAATTATAAGTTTAGATTTTGCCAAGACATTTGCATTTGCAAAGAGAAATAGGAATGGCAGTCTGATCCAGACTTCAGGCATTCTTCGCCAAAGAATCTGCAATTTCATACCATGAAAAAACAATAACATGAAAAAACAATATAAGATCCAATCAGGTTTTTTGTTGTTTCATATACATTCAACAGCTGATTGACATGGTCTAAATAAGGTCTAAATTTTTACTTCCAAACGTGAGAGTAAACTTCCGATTGAATCATTCAATTATTTCAAAGCTAGTTTTTTTTTATATTCGTTTCTTTATTGTAGTTTCTTTAAACAAACTGTGCAACTCATTTATGTTCCCAAAGAAAGTAAAAAAATGTAACTAATTACATAGAAAAGGATTAAAAATAACAATTTTATATGAAAAGGAAAACACAATAACCAGGTAAAAACACAAAATGTACGAAAGTGATCAAATCTATTAATGTGCTCAGTCATTTAAAAATTCAATAGGAAAAGATCCACACACAAAACATGATGTTTTTATGGCAACAGATAGCTACATTGATTTGTTACACTGCAAAATTTAATGGATTCATGTGAATCTGTTGTAAACATGAAATACAAAAAAATACAAAATACAGAAGTGTTTGAGATAGTTTCAAAATTTCAGTTCAACTTTAGAATTCCAGGGAGACAGAAAACTTCTATCTCTTAACAGAGGAACAAATGAGAATGAGCAGAAATCAATATAAATTGGAGGCATCTAGAGAATGGAGAGATTTAATCTAGAGCAATAAAACCCATAACACCCATACAGTGTTGAGATGGAAGGGAGTATGTTAGGAGAACAATTGAAAAAAGTTGGCTATTTGAGAGAATTGATTTATTGTGAAGCATCCATTTAGTGTTATGTTATGGGGATATTATGTAGTACAAGTATGAGAAGAATATGTAAAGGGTAGCATTTTAAAAAGCAGAACATACAATCAAAATTATTACTGTCAGCAACGAATTTCTTTGTTGACATTAATACTTCAAATTTCTGAAGGACTTTTCTGCTAATCCTGTTCTGTTACACTGTCTTAACTTTTAACCTTTAATTTATTTTACTTTTTTAATGGTAAACTTTTTGTTTAATAAGTTAATATTTTAATTTTTATATATAAAAAACAGTTATAATATTTAAGGAAAATTAGAAAAAAAACCACATTAGAAGTACTACATTCCGGATAATGAGACTGAAAATAATATTTTTCTGAAATTTTATAAGAAATTTCTTTTTATATTTTTCATTTATATTATATTTTTCCTCTAATTTTACCAATTCTATAAGGTGTCTGAAAAACAGTTTTGCATAATAAAAATTCATTCAAGAATTTTTATGGGCTTTTTTTAATCAAAAAAGTAAATTAATAATAGTATAAATTAATTAATATAAATAAATTAATAATTTATTAATAACTATTAATAAATTCCTTAATTGATTAACATACATAAATAGTATGCCATTAAAGAGGCCCACAATAAAGTATTGAAAAATGTTTAAAAAATAAAATTATTTTAGTAACAAATTAATTTACTTTCTAATTAATAAATTACTAATTTATTAATAAATTACTAATTTATTAATTAGAAAATAAATTAATTATGTTTGCCTAAGTCGGAGACAATCTTTATTCTGATTCGAAATAAAATCCTTCTTACATAATTTCTAAAGAAATAAAAAATAACATGTAATTAATATTACTTAATAATTTCTTACAAATGTTCAAACTATATAAATTCATCTGGAATTATTAATAATGCAATAAATTGACTTATTATTTTTTTATTTGCATTTCGAAATAAAGTGTGAAACACAGTAATATTCTTAATTCAAAGATTAAAAAAGTTTAAAAATAACTGAAGCCATGATATCATTTTAGAATTTATAATGGCGTTTAGCATAATTATATAACCTACTAAAAATATAAAACGATGCCAGTATTTAGGTAGACATAATTTATTATATTTCGATAATCTTTAACCAATAAAAAAATTATTCAAAATGTAAAATGAAACATTATAAATTTTTTTTAATATTTCTAATGAGACAGCAAAAGTCTTGATAAAAAAAATTCTTTCTAAACGAGTTTTGTAGAACTTTATTTCATCTTTAAATATGCCGATCAGTATTTTATGTTCTCATTTTTTTATTATCTGTTTAAGCTTTGTAAAAAAATAAATTCATACTTTTAAGTTTATTTTTAACATATAATCTATTCCTGAACAGGAGTTTAAAAAAAGTACATTGATATTTTTTGTTAAATATTTAAACATTGATATTATTATAAGATCAAGTTGATGCAAAATAATGATATTGTCACAAAAGTATTTGTTACAAATAAATAATATACAATTTCTTTTATGAATTTTTATAACAATGAAATACATTGTAACAAATTATAATATAATATATTATTAAACTAAATTAAAAATTTTTTATATAATTAAAAAATAGCTAATAACATTTTTTTTTAATTTTAGATACGTACAGATAAAAAATAATAAATTTAGAGAAAAAAATTAAACTTCTAAATTATATAGTTTTTAAGTTTTAGAATAAACTAATCTCTTGCTTTATATTTAAAGAAATAACTGAAAATTAAATAAATAAAAAACAGACAAATACGTTATAAATTTAGCATAGATACCGGATAAAATTATAATTTATTTGTCAGATTCAATTTTATTATTAAACAAAAAAAAAATATACTAAATATCCAATATCCAATATGCCCATATCCAACTATCCAATACACCGAATATACCCAATATAACAAATAATCAAAATTATAACTATAAATTTTATTTATTTATTTAATAATATTACAAATTTTATCTTAATAAGAAAAAAAGTGAAAATTTTCTGCAATAAAAGAATAATAAAAGAATCGAAATGCATGATTTAATGCAAATTATTCGAAATCAATAAGCTTGCATGAAAAATTTAAATGCACAATTTTATTGTATTTATAAATAGCTGCTTTTGTGTAGTTTAATTTCTCGCAGACTTTGTCACAATCCGCGAGACAAAAGTGTTTTCTTGTTAGATTTCTTCGTTAGGATTACAAATTCAGACGGTATTTAACTGAGCAGGCAACACCACCTGGCACTCGGCCATCATTTTTCAAGGAGCGGTTGTTTTCTTTTTTTTTTTTTTTAGCTGAACCTCATACAAATTGCACTTTCACTGTTCCTTTCTTCCATTAAAATATTTTGAAAGAAAGGAATTGTAACAAAGTGAAAAATCTTAATAAGCAGTTTTTCATAAACGAATTAAAAAATTATATAGTTGAATTAGTACTCTGTTTATGTAAGTCTTTTATTCATTAGAAATATTTCAGCTCATAGAAATAAAATACAACCTTTAATGGTGTTATTTTAGTTCTATGAGTTAAAAAGTTTGATCTGTGTCAAAAATTCTTTATATGACGGCAAAATATGTGGCAAATGAGAAACTACGAAGCTATATTTGGCACAATTTCTCATTTCACATTTACACGAAATTTCTATAAAAGAAAAATACAATAAAGGTAACATTAAATAAACTAATTTATTTCATTATATATCTTTGGATTTGTGAAGCCTCATGCCAATAATTGTATCGCTTTTCGGTAATTTGCCAATAATTCAACAATTCATCTACTTTGATATCTCTTTTCCATCACTTTAATGTTCTGGTGGAGGTCTTCACTGTTCTTTACAAAAACTCAGATTTTCAAAGAAAAAACGAGATGGTATTGTACAAAGCCAAATCTTCAAATGTAAGCGGCTTGATGGCCAATTGGCTGGCGCTCTGACCTTTGGAACTACAGGCTTTTCAGGTTCAAATTCTGGTGGTGGCATGTTTGTTAGTGATTCGGAATTCACGTTAAACTGCAGGTCCCAGTCTAATTAGCTGAAAGTGTGTACAAAATGATCGTAGAGCGACAAACCAAACCTCAAATGTAGACTATATTAACAATTGAAATTTTACAAGAATAAGATATTTACATCATTCGGATCTATGTATCTTTTAAAACCATTTTTAAGCCTCTTCATATTTTTAATAAGTAATATTTATTGTTCATTTAAGTCTTTCAAATATATTTTAAATGAAAAAAAACAAAAGTTCCTTCTTTCAATTTTACATTTAAACGAGTTAAAAATTTCTCATACGTTTTAAAACTTTCAGCATTTTTCGCAGCTTTAACAAACCATTTATTCGAAAATGCGTAAAATCGAATTTAAGAAATGTTTCCTTGTTTATATTTAAGCATGTCTTAGGACTCAATTTGTCACGAACATAAATATTGGAGAAAATTTAAACTATAGATTAAAATGACAGTCCAAACGTTTTTATATAAAGCCGCACAATTGGAAAAATAAACAGTTTACTTGTAGCAGTTGCCACTGCCATCCCATTAATACCAAAAAGCACATGATTATTTTTCGAAACCACAATGAGCATCTAAAATTCTATTTCTTTTAATTTTAATTATTAAACGCAAATTTAAAATAAATATTATTTATAGTTACTATTAAATACTAAATATCTTTTGCAAATTTTCTTTCTTATTCGCATAAATAATATTTATTTTATAATGAGCATGTATCAAATCATGCGCAAAACGAGTTATTCTGGTATTGAAATCTTATAGTGGAATTAAAAGCTAACGTTATAAAGAAAAGGTTTTGTAAATCAAAAAATATCAAATTTAAATTGCTGAAAACACAAAATTTTTTTCGTCTTTCAATTTAATGTTATGTAAACTTTAATTTTGATGTGACAAATTCTTTGAATTTATTATCATGCAAAATCTTTGATAATTATTAATTTTATTTTTTCCAAATGAAACATTAGTGAATATTTCAGGTTCGTAAAGCAATTTAGAGATGGAATAATGAACTATACTTTAAATGAATATAGCAAGATTTGATATTTCAGTATCGACTTTGTTGACATATCTCACATAAAAATGAAAACTAATGAGTTTAAAAGATATCTTGAATAAATTTCATAACTGATTTTTAATATGTGCTTTATTTACCAGAAATATTATACTCTATCGCAAATAATTACATTGTAGCATTTACAGGCAATTCTGACAAATCGAGTTAAAATAATTTGATATATTAAAGAACAAATAGCATTTGTGTTAGAAAATGCTTAGGCCTTTTTCAATAATTAAATCAGGATGTAAAGGAAGGTCATTGTAATAAATAATTATTGAATCAACTTTTGCATATGCAAGCTTTTTCAAAGTATTGATAATTATTTTCATAATTAATAATCATGACTGACATATTTGGATTTTTCTTTTCCTAATAAACTTGTTTTATTTATTTTTTTAATTTATACTATCCTAAATCTACGATTACCTTGTGGAAAAATTATTATTATTTGGCTATCGTGCCAATTAAATAACAGACAGAGCTTAAACTTAATTAAAGTTTTTAAACTTAAATTGTAAGCTTAAATTATAATTATAAGCCGATAAAGATTAATTATTTAAAAACTATAACTGCACATTATTAAATTAATACAATAAATCTGAAATTCAGTGGATTAATATAACATCTGTAAATTTTGTGCCTATAGCTCATAGGGAAATAAATTAGCACAAATGGTTAACAATACAAATTGAATACTAATATAAAATGATATAATGTATAATGGATAAGTTTATTTAGTATACTACTGTATCCAAAATGTAAGACCAATTTTCAATTTAAAATTCCCGGGACTTACGTAATTTCAATTTTTTTTTTTTTTTTTAAGTTGGTGGTATTGTCCTTGACACCTGTGTGAAATTTGACGTCAAAATATTCATGAGTGTTTCAGTTACGCTTGGCTTTGTGAGACGTTAAAACTGATTCCGGCGGTTTTCGAAATGTCTGAATTAATTGAACAAAGAACTTTCATTGAAGTTTGTTTGCGAAAACGCATAGAATGTTGCAGAAGGCATTCGGTGAGCATTCCTATATCGGAAAGAAATGTTTAGAAGTGGTATAAACAGTTCAAAAAAGGCAGAGAACGCGTTGAAGACGAAGAGCCCTCTGGTCGACCATCAACCTCAAATGACGAAGTTCACGTCCATAAAATTAAAGATTTGGTGCTTGAAAACCGTCGATTTACAATTAGACTCCTTGATGATGATGTTGGAATTTCAAAAAGATCGGTCAATTCTATTTTGGGCCTCAAACGCGTCAAATCTCGATTGGTACCGAAAACACTGAATGCTCTGGCTCACACTGCATTGATTCTTCGTGACTTTTTCGCCAAAAATGAAACCCATATCGTTCCGCAACCACCATATTTACATCGTGCAACTTCTGGCTATTCCCTAAACTCAAAAGACCACTCCGGGGACACCCTTTTGAGTCGATTGAAGAGATTCAACGTGAATCGGCTTGCGCTTTGAAGGCCATCCTTGCCGATGATTTTTTAGCATGCATTGAAGATTGGAAAAGAAATTATCGTAAGTGCATCGCGTCCGGAGGGGATTACTTTGAAGGCGATGAAATAAATTTGGAAGAATAAATAAAGAGTTTTTGAAAAAAAAAATAATTGGTCTTACTTTTTGGGCACAGTAGTAATGTAATTTTTTAATTATTTGCGTAGGAGTATTTGAAATAATAAATAAAATTTGGGGAAATTATGATTAAAGAAGAAAATTATGGAAAAAAATGAAAAAATAAAAGAAATTAGGGGAATTACGATTAAAAAAGAATATGAAGGTTACTTTAAATTATTCTTAAATTAGCAAAGCAAAAATTTTTTTTTTACTTAAGCAAAGCAACACACTTTAAAAAACGCAATCCCACCTATTCAATTAAATGTTTCTCTTAATAGGTATCTGTAATGATATTAATGGAAATTTTGATGAATTTTCATCAAAATTAATTGTCAATCGGTGATCAAGATGACTAATTGATCATTGTAATTAATCATCATTTTAATGGAAATGACCATTAATTATTTTAATTGATATATAATGATTTTTACTTAAATTACTAATCCTAATCTAATATTTCATTTGTATTACCATCCGATACTTTTGTGACAACAAAAAATGATTTTCATTAATATTTTGTTGTATTTATCTGTGTATTAATTTTAATAGTTGTATTTTTTTTTATAAAATTGTGTGCTTTTAATACAGATTATAAGCATCGTTTTAAATGTAAGATTCTTTTTAATTTTCAAAGATTGGGAGGGATATTTTAATAAAATACAGTTTTTAGTAAATTTTCCTTAAAACTTTATTAAATCGAGTTGCACTTTTAAAATTTCATTATGAGTTAAAATGGGAATTTTAACAATTTTTTACTGTTAGCAAAATGTTCTTAACAACGTTATTGTTTAACACGATCAATGCAGATTCATCACAAAGAGTCAATAAATGTGTTGTAACAGAGAATTCTCAAGTATTATTACACTGATGAACAACAAAAGACACATCAATAAATGAAATCCGTGTAGATGAAATTAGACTGGGTGAAATAAAATAAGCAATAGGAATAAGGGATTCAAAAAATATTTTTCCTTGAACTATGCACATTAAATTGAGAGATAACAGAATTGTCTCAATTTTATTTTTTTTTTTTTTTATCTAAAAGTTTCTCTATCCACAAGAACTTGGTTATACTTATTAAAGAACTTTGAAAATTTTGCTCATTTTTTATTTTTATTTTCTGCCTAAGAATACTTAATTCATTTCTTAAAAAACTTGAACAAACCATGAAATTAATATATTTATATGCACTCATATGCTTTATCCCAATTTTATTAGAAATATTCGAGCCCGAATTGCAAATATGAAAATATATAGAAACATTTTGTTATTCTTTCATGAATGAATTACTTAAAACCACCTATGTAAAATGTGTACATTACACATGGTCGGCTATAACAATTAACCAGGTCTAATATGTCAGCCAATTAATTTTCTGAATTACATTTGCCATAAAAATATCCAATAATAATTATTATTATTAATGTATTAATCTATAAAAATACTATAAATTCGTTAAAAAAGAATTTTTTACAGAATTTTTTACCAATGTTTTTATACTTATAAATTCAATTTTCGTCATTTTGGCTTTTAATCAATTGCTATGACAAACATAGTAATTAAAATTAAGCTGTTTTTATTGTTTACTAGCATGATAATAATTTTTCATCTATGCCAGTTCTCTATTTTTCTTCTATAATTCATCAGTCCTAATTTATATCTACATATCTTCTTATTTAAACGTTATGTAATAATTATTCCTCTATTTCATTCGTTTCTAACATTTTTCATCTGATTTAAACAATTTATTATTGTAAGATTATAACAGTAAAAGATGTTGATATGCAGCAACCCGAGCCCATAACCAGCCGTCCTCTAAATGCTATATGATAGAGGCTGGATGGTCAGCTCAGCAAATGGATCGCCATTTCAGCCGTTTTGACAATACAATAAGAAGCTGTTGAAACTAACGGGCGAGACGAAGTTCGCACATACACAGCCTGACTTACGACGTCTTTAGAGGACTGTTAACCGGAAGGACAGCTCATCTTCGACAAACACACACCTGACTGCGTCTTGTCCTACTTCTGCTCACAGGTGGCACTATCGTTATGAGCCTATATGCTTGTCCGAACCATTGTGAGCCACCTGGCTGACAAATATTTGATATCGAGGCTCTCGTTACGGTTGTTTGCTTTCAGAACCACCCACCGTCGCAAACTTTTGAGTATTGCGTCTCTTAATAAGATTGTAATGGAGAGGAGTGGAGGCAGATCATCATTAATATGAACAGCGATTTAATTTGGGTTCCTTATGACAACCTTATACATATTTGGAGGCCTGTGGTCTGTCTACTGCTTGGAGCCCACACCTGGTGTGAATGATTTAGAAGGAAGGGGAACATTGAATATAAACATCATTTTCTTCTGTGATCTACATCACTGTGGTGACATAACTGTACATTCGGGATATCAATCAGTCACTTATGTTGCCTCTCAAATCGGCTCTCTGAGTAGTCAATTACACATAACAAGGATGTCACAGGACTGCTTCCTCAATATAGACATTTCCTTGGTTGAAGATTTGCCACCGCTTTAAAATTTCCAGGAAGATCTGAGTCAATAAATTGGGTAAAGGTTTGACCGCTTAACCCGAGCGACTGAGGCTCTACAGATGAGATGTTGCATCACACAATATGAAATCTCTATGCATCAATGTTTACCAGTATTGCATTCAAGCTAGAGGTAGTCCACCGAAGTACTAGACCCTGTATTTCCTTGTACCTTTTGCTGTAATTAACCCTTTTGACGTTGAATAAGTATAATATTATACATGCAACAAACACTACCCATTTAAACACCCATCGAAAATCTCACATAAGCTTCTCTTGTGTTTGTGTTATTATAATTACATAATAATAAAACAAAGGAGGTCCTTCTTCTTCAATGAAGCGACAGCTCCATAGTAGGCTAAGGTCTTCTGCCTATTCACAGATTCCGAAACATGAGATGTTGTTTACTTTTTACGGGGTAAGGTTGTAAGCCAGACTTCCAACATTCAATATTCATTACAGACCTGTACATAACGTTTTAAAAGGGATTCCGAACTACTATAAACATCTATGATACCCCTGGGACTCGAACTCGAAACCTGTGGTACCGAGCGTCAGAGCACTAGTCACTTGGCCATCAGGCCTCATAAAGGAAGTTAATAACTCTTAAAAGAAAATGTCGATAGGAAGTTTGGGGACTGACATCATTTATCATTAACTTAAATAATAATATGCAACAAAATAAAATTTGAATACTTGTAAACATAATAGAAAAAAATTAAACATAGAAGTTTTCTAGGGACATAGTAACAACTATTTTATATTCTATGGAAGTAAAGATTTAGAAATATAAATCTTAAAATGTTTTCAACTACATTTTTACGATATTTTAAATATACTATACCATTCACTGCAAATTAAATAGAAATTACAGAAAATTATAACGCTTTCAAATAAACAATTAATAGTAATTTGACAAAAATAAAAATTTCTTGATAAACATAATTTTTTACAACATTTTAAAGCAAATATATAGATAGATTTAAATTTATAAAAAAAAATTATTTTTCAGTTTGGAAAGATTCAATTAAAAAATTTTTAATATTTCTTTGTTTCTTTACTCTATTGCCAACTACATATACCTGTGATTGATTCTATGCAATGTTTATTAAGTTTTGACTGCGTCTATCCAACGCAACTTGGGTCATCTCTTTGTTCCTGTGGATTTGCCAAAACAAGACTTTTTACAGGGTTTAAATTATTCCTTTAAAATATATGAGCAGCCCAGATTAATCTATTGATGTTAATAAATTTTATAATATATGGGTCTTTATAGGATTTATAAATTTGTTTTGTCTTCAATAATCACTTTCCCTAACACTTCCAAGAATAGCCCTTATTATCTCCTCCTTAAATATACCCAAACGGGAATCATCAGATTTTGTCCATGTTCATTCTTCGTTGGATTTCTTAACAGTGAGTTGTTTTTTACGGGATGGAGTTGTCAGCCACACGCCCAATCCTCAACCTGGAGGATCAATCCCCTGATATAATCCCTAGGGGAAGGGTTAATTAATAAAAAAATATATGTTATAATACATAATTTAAAAAAAAATAATATATAATTTAAAAAAAATAATCTACAATTTATCACTTGTTTCTTTTATGATCTTTACTTCCATATCATGAAAGGAGCAAGTGTCATATGAAAGGTAAATATAAACAAATATTTTTAAGGACAATTTCGCACATATAAGAATCAATTAACGTTTTGAAATTATGGTGAAAAATATTTTAATAGATTGTAAGATATTTTGATTATTTCAGCAGATATGAATTACTGGGCAAGAAAGTTTTGCTCAGTAAACAGAAAATTGATAAGAAATGCTATTGAAAAGATAAGTGTAAAAAATTTACTATGCAAAATTTGGAAAATAAAAATGATCTACGGGAAATACATACTGTCAAAAGCATGCTTGTAATTTTTTAAGCAGCTGGGATATAGAAGGAATTGAAAAGTTTATTTCCTAAAATCTGACAAGATTTTTCCCTGGGAAGTAATAATGTAGAGTAAGTTTAATAGTTTATCTAGTAGACAATAAAATGAATAGAAAGAATATACCACAGTTGATGGAATATAAAATTATTTGAAATTGATAAAAAGAACTACAATAATTAATTATAAAATTTTGGTTCCAAAAGCCAGTAATCCTTTTTATTTTCCCTTTATCTATAAATGTGCGCCAAACGCTGTCTTAAAAAAAAACTTTAATTATACATCTATATATAAAATTATTAGATGAAGGAATTTTTGTATATCTGAGACACGTTGCTTTCATTTAAGATGGAAAAATAGTGTTGTCTAAAGTATATTTATAAATTTGTAGTAAAATAGCAGAAACACCAGTTTTCTAATGGAAAAGCAAAATTTACGAAAAAATTTATTTGTAAACAATAGGTAAAAAACATTACAATTTAATTTGAGTAAATTCAATATAAAAAAGATCTGTTAAAAATATCTTTTAGAAAGATTTAGCAGATTTTAGCACATTTTAAGCAATAACTTAACCTTAGTACTATATATATATATATATATGTATGTTTAATTATATACTACTAGAATCATAAAACTTCGAATTGAAATGAATTTTTAAGAATTTGCACATTAAAGTTACACAAATTTAAGGTACATTGTCTTCAAAGTATTCTCCTGCATTCAAATATTACTATTCGCAGGGTTGTTAAAAACATTCCTCGAATTCAATATATGAAAGTTCTTCACGTTTTAAACGACCTCCTTAATATACAAGAAACGTTGTCGTGTCAATTTCATTTTCAATTAGAGGAATTTTCGGAAGCATATAAAAAACGGCTAGTGCGGAGTCGGGTATTTTTGACCTGTAACTTTATTCTTGGAACTATTTTTAAGTCATAAGTGATCGATGTCCAGATGCATTATCATTGAACAAAACCCCCTTTGCTTCTTACCCGTTTCCTACTGAAATTCTAGTTAAAGTTCCTTATTCACAATTTTAGCCCTACGGGATGAATTCATAATAAACGGCATCCTTGTACTCTAAAAATATCATCAACAACGGTTCAAGTAGGAGGTGATTATTACGACAAACGTTTTAAAAATTTATGCTGCCTTCAATAAAATACTTCTACCAACTATCCACTGGCTGTTTTTTACCTTATATTGTTTCGTATTCATAGACTTAAGTCAATTTTTAAAAATCCTATTTGTATGATAAAATACAAAAATTAATGTTCAATCACTGTTAGATAGCTGAAATTACAAAATCCGACGATTGAAAAAGCGACAATGTTTGTATCGTTCGCAGACGGACGCTTAAAGGCAGGGCTGCCAAAAAATTTCCGACTCCTGACTTCTGAGTCGGATTTTTTATTCAGGTTTCGAGTTCCTAATTCCTGGCTCTTTTCCGTAATTTTATGTGCTATGATTTTTACTATTGGATTGAGATGCGAAATAAATTAAATGACTTAATTTATTTCGCAATGAGTTCACATACTATAAAAACAGTTTTTCATTACAAAGTTTTTAAAACTTTAAGGTGTAGTATCTGCACTTACTTAAAAACATTCTTATTCTTTAAATTCTATTAAAAAACATATTCCCTATATACCCTATGAAATAATAGCACCAAATGAACAGGTATCAAAGTACTACAGAATAGCTAAAGACGAATAATAGAAGATCGTTCATTTTAATCATAAAGATGCTATATTTATAATATATTAAATCTTATTTGTTCTTGTAAATAGAATAGCTTTAATAAGATCTACTTTCATTAATGATGAGTATAGCCTTTTATAAGCCTCATTGTTTAGAAAAGTCTCTAAATACCTATTTGATTTTATCTGCTGAAGCAGTAATCACCTTTGTTAGTGCTGTTGTCGTATCCCCTGAAAAGAACAAAAAATTCAAATATCGTAATGCTCCCGATTAATATTGGCTATGTTGATTGCTCAACTCGGAGTCTAAATCCTCTTCCGATGTATGGTTCAAACAATGTGTGGCGACTGCGACAGCTGGGCAATCAAAAACATGATGAGCAGTAAGCTAGAATCAGACTAGTTGCCACATTTTTGGTATTTTTTAATGTTATTAACAGAAATGTTCATATTTTTGTAATGCTCCGTCCTTCATCTTGTAAGAGTAGTAACTGTTATTCTGTCGACATTTAGATCTGTAATTTGGTATTTAGTTTTAATATTAGAAGGAAATAAAAGTTTAGATTTTGTCAAGGCATTTGCATCTGCAAGGAAGGTAGCAATGGCAGCCTGATCCAGACTTCTGGCATTCTTCGCCAAAGAATCTGCAATTTCATTAAATTCCAAATCCACATGAGCAGGGATTCAAGGCAGGATACAAATTCTGTGCAAGGAGTGGATTTGTTCTAATAGAGATATAATGTTCAAGATCATACTTGAAAACTCTTGTTTTAGAGTCTGCAAGGCAGACTTTGAGTAGTAGTTGTATAATTGAAGGATAGAATTGAATTGCCTCCTTAAAATTTAATTTTAACATTTTTTCCTATAATTTTGAAAAAATAAAATAACCATATAAAAGATTCGAGAGTAGAACTTTTAAGCAAAAATGCTGGATTCCCGACTTCTTTCTCCCGGTACCATTTCCACACCTCCGCTTAAAAGCTACCACTTCTCAAATAGGTATATCTTGGCTTGATGATAATTTGCGAAAATTTCAATTGTATTTTTACTGGATCTCAATGCTGCATATTAATTCCAAGAATATTATGATTCTAGCAATAGTTATTTTTTATTATTCTATCACATTTTCTGGCATATTTCAAATAATAAAGAAATATTTAAAATAAATAATTTGAAATTCTAGACATATTTTCTGAAATTTTGTGGTTAAAATATATAATCATTCTGATAAATATTTTTTTAATAAAATCTTGTTTGGAGCTTTTATAGATAAATAAAAAAAATGTAACAACGTTTCTAGTAATTAATAGTCACTGAAATCTTATGATATTGATAATATTAAAAATCAAGTTGTATTAAAAACTTATCACATCGTTTATTAATTCAAAGTTGCAAAGTAATATCTTCGAGATGTTCGTTATATAAATTTATACTGTATAGAAATCAGAAAATTTTAATATTAAGTACTGTCAGACTGTCATAAATTTATTCTGCTCTATTTTTTATCTAAAAAAAGGAATTTTAAATCAGCAATCAAAATAATTTTTTTGATATATTAAAAAAAAAATGTCCGCTTTACCATCGTTAAATACCAACTTCCCAACATGCAATGTTATGTATTGAAACATTTAATAACTTTATGAGGGTTCTTAAGAATTTGAAACTATTTCAACGTTTATTTATTTAGTAACTTTTTTGTCCCACTGTCAAAAATTCATCCGAATCAGCTCAACATTTTGACCATGAACAAATATTGTTACAGACATAAATTTAATGAAGCTTCATTAAAAATTATTACGTCGTTAAAAATAATTACAAATTGTAGGTAGCTGAATTGTAAATAAACCTAGAGAACAAGAATGCACAAATTTTAAGCAAGACTGCTGGCAGCACAAAAAAAAATTAAATTATTTTCCAGATATTTATTTCTTATATATATGTGTAGATTCGATTTTCGACGTTATGATATTTTAATACGTGTTTGAATTAATTTCTAAATGGTAACAAAGAGAAGAAAAAATTATTAGTGAAGCGGTTTCTGTTTTTCTATTTGTTAATATTCATAATTGAAAATACTTTTTCACAAACATATATTGTTCGAAATAGATTAGAGCATCGTAATATATTATCTAGTAATAATCACAGCTACTTTATTTTAAATGCAGCATGTTTTTTGGAAATTCTATAAAATGCGCAATAAATTATTTCAAACAGCTCGTGTTGTTTGCTGACGTCCATGTAGTCAACCTAATTCCGACTTCATACCTTCATATAGAAGGTAAGAAAAGGAAACATAGATCGAAATCCTCCATTCAAGTTATTCAATTTATTTTATTGAATTATATATATATATATATATATATATATATATATATATATATATATATATATATATATATATATATATACAGAGAGAGAGAGAGAGAGAGAGAAAGAGATGTTTACTCTGTGTATTACATTGGAGCCGGATCATGTTACATATTTTATAATTTTGTTACAAAAAAAATTAACTAAGTAACTATTTAATTTAAAATATATGATGAGATGGGCTACGAGAAAAACAATGCCATTTGTTTAATGACCATGATCCGTCGACTTCAACCCTTGTTATGTATTGAATAAATATTTTTGGATTCATAAATGAAATTTTCGCGTTAAGTATATACCTTATTTCGTCGTTATTCGGTTTATTTATCCGAAATATGAACTATTTAATTAAATAGAAACTCAATGTTAGTAAGCGAATGAGTACAAGAAAATTGAGCCAAATAAGAATAGAATAAATTAGAAACCTATTGTCAAATCAATAAAATATGATGGTAGAAAATATTATTATTATTTTATTTGATTGAAAGGCATTGACTTTAAAGAATTTGAAAAATTATTCATTTTTTATCAAATAAAATATAAATAGACAATTTCTTAAAAAGATAATAATGTTAAATAAAGAATTACACTAGCAAATTGAAAAACAATTGAGAAAAACGTGATATATATCATGCTAAATATAGCATTATAAATATAATAATATCACAAGAAAGCTAAACATAATATCGCAAAAAAAAGCTAAATATAATATCGCAACAAAACCTTATAAATTAAAAAATGAAGAAATAATGATGCGGAAATAAAAAATAATAATTCAAAATATAATGAAAAAAGTTATATATTTTTATGCAAAGTTTATAAGTTATTTAACGGAATAAATTAATAACTGTAACTTTTTATATTTAACAAATTTAATTATAACATTTATTTTTTTTTACTATTTTCATTTGGATCTTTCTTAGTGATTTTTGCGTTGATTCAAGTTTTAAAATAGTGTTTAAAAGTAATTCGTTAATGTTTTTTTCAAAGAATAAGGAATTTGATGTATCCTGCCTTAAAATAGACTGACTGATATTCCTGACTTAATACAAAATGCAATTTTTTTTCATCACTTGTTCATATTTAAATGTCAAAAAAGCTGATGATGTTTCTTTAGTCAAGATCATTTTTCCCATAACTATTTTAATAACATAAAGAATTTTAATTAAAATTTTTTCAAGTATTTTGAAATAAACCTTCACAACAAAAATCCCTACATTAACAACGTACACAATATCACCATCCGATATTTCAATGTTATGTCATATATATATAAAACCCCAGTAATCTCTAAAGAATCTGCTTAGGCTTTCTGGCAAAAGCTCAAAAAGATTAAATGAATCATTTAAATGTTGATTTCATATCATCACCTCCAAATACAATCTAATACAGAAGATCTAAATATTTCTAAAATCACACAAATAAAAAAAATCCTAAAGAAAAACACCACAAATCCAAGTTTTTGCAATATCTTTCATGATTTTTTCTTTGGTAATTAGGTACATGTATAGGGATTTTCCGCGATCCTCAAAGGGTTGAGAATTTCCCCGTGCTATCCACCAGCATGCTGACTATTTCCCCTGCGTCTCGAAAGATCTTCCCCACACATTCAACTCCAAGAACGAAAAGACAAAGCTAAAAATACCAACCTGAGTTTGAAAAGCGGAGGACCTTTTGGTTTGATAGCAAGGCTGAATTCCTGTGCTTCTCCTGCATGTGTCGCTATGCTGTTCATCTGTTGTTCATGGTATTCTTGCTGTTGGACAACGCCATCCTGTTCCAGTTCGGATTGGGGAGTAGCCATTGGTTCTTGGACGTATCCGTTTACCTGTTTCATTACTTTTCTTCTGGAATTCCGGATGTAAAAAACATAGCACGTGACTTCCTCCCGATAGACCCTACTGGCCTGGTGGCAAGTACTCTTGGGAAAAAAGTTTGCTCGCGGTTGGGTTTTGGCAGACGCCAAGGGAAAAACTCTCGCCAAGATTCATACCCTTGAATAGAACTAGAAGAAAACATAAGCAAATTTAACAGTTCGTTTAAGTCTGGAGGAGTCCATTATCTCCTGTGGGGCAGTGGGTCGGTTCCTAAAACAGCTCCTTTCCTAATGGAGGAGATAAATCTCATAGATATTGCAGAAGCTAAGCTGTTTTGATGACTGACACATGCGTCTCATTACCACTACCATGCATCATCTAAAATTTGCAATCATTAATAAATTTAGATATAATTTTAAAATATTATTCCTTTTTGTTAAAATATTTAAACGATACATGTATGTTTTATGCATTGTGTATTGTTAATGAACCTGCTATTTCTTTAATCTTTTAATATAGTTTTCATATTTGATTTCAAAATTTACTTTTAGGTATTTCTGATTTTCGAAATTATTTAATATTTGATTTATGTACTTAACCTTTAACTTTTCGAATTCTAGATCATTGTTATTTGCTCTTAAATTACACTTTTATTTATCAAATAGTTTTAATAATAGCTAAATTATTATTCTATGTTTATTAAAAAGAAAGTACATTTAATTTAAATTTAAATATTTTCACAATAAAACAAATAATTTTTTTTGCTATTATTCCATAATTTATTTTATAATAACGATTCCAACACTTTTCGATTTTAATAAATAAATGAAATTAATATGTGGTGAATTTTGTACTGTTTATTTTCATAATGCTAAAATAATGTTTTAGAAAGGGAAGGTAGGTTTTGGAAAGTAATTTAAAATAGAGTATAAAATATCTAAAAGTTAAAGATAATATTTAAATAAAAATTATTTTTTACATTTTGCATCCATATTTCAATATTATAAATGAAATCTAAAAATGGGAATCGGAAAAATTGACTTTTTCAAATATATTGATCTTACAAAACAATTAATCACTTTTAAATTTATGACTATTAATTTCGAGTTTTTTCCTTGTAAAATATTATTGCTGTATAGTTTAAAGTTACAATATATAAATATATATATTAGTTTATTTTCATGAATATAATATATTTTATATAATTTAGTTTCTAATCACTTTAAAAAAAAGACAAAAATGGAATAGAATAAAAAGGAGATAGAGGCAAAAGTTAATAATTCCAAATCCCGTGAAAATAATAATAACTGAAAATAAGAGTTATTAATATTTCCCTCATTTGTTTTCTTTAGGATTAATAACAGTCTACATCAAACACAATATATAGCAAGCAATAATATTTTGTAACTGAAGTAAATTAATTTTTCTACTTTTAAAGATATACTTAAATCTGCTTTATGACCTTTATTCTTTTTATTTACTTGCAATTTATTTTATAATGTTGTTAATTTTTTTTGTTTAAAAATGTTATGATTCTTTAAAATTAAATGACAGTTAAAGTTAAGCAACTAAATCATTTGTACTCATTGCAAAATTAATTATTAGACTTATTTTTATTTATTTATTGCTTGATGAAAAATATTGTGTAAAGTATGTTTTGATTTTCGTTTTTTAATTGTAATATGTAGCAGTGGATAAACATTAGAAACATAACTTAGAAATGATTACAGAAATTCATTTCTAATCTTCATCAAAGAACAGCAGCAAATTGCTTAAAAATAAAGTTTTGAGCATTGTAATGTTCCAAAAAAAATTATCTTCTAAAAAGAAAATTTTTGCTGATTATAAGATAACGCCTGTAATTATACAGGAAAATAGCAGACATTTTTTACATCAAGTTGTTTTTTCAATGTTGAGCATTTGATTCTGAGGATCCTTTGCACTAACACAACAAATTACTTTATTACTTGTTTAGTTATTCATTATCAATTCTAAGAAATTTTATGTTTACATGTATTCTAAACTTATCTATATTTACGCTTGTTCATATGACAAACATAAAACATCCGTCAGTAGAAGCATTTGTTTGAGTTATTACATCATTAGTCACACAAAACATATATTTTGAAAGTGAGAAGGAAAGTAATACAAAAACAGTAGTGTTACCTAGAAACAAGGAATGTTGTGAATTTATTGAAATCTATAGAAATATCGCAATCGAGGTTTTACCAAAAACTTAAAATGATAACATTATTTGTCATATGTCAGATATTGAATAGCAATATAAAGATAAGTACAGTATGTTGACTAGCATCATGTTTTATGATGCCATTAATCTTTCTTGCATGTGCAAATATTATGCAACTTTTATTATAGTAAATAATGTATATAATTATTTGTATATATATATATTATTTATTATATAATTATTGTTAATATTACATTAATAATTAATATCATATAATAATCATCTTTTATAATTGATACTTAATCAACTAATAATATTGTTAAAAAAAATTCTTCATTTTCGCTATAGCCATATAACGGGCCAAGGCCGTCTGCCTACTGGCATATTTTAAGTCAGGAGACATTTTCTTTTTACAGGGTAGGGAAGTCAACCCTACGGCCTACATTCATATTAGAGCGGAACCTACGGATTACGACCACTACAAACAACCATGGCATCGTCAGGACTCGAATGCGAAACCTATTGCACCGAGCGCTAGTCACTCAACCACCAGGCCGTTGAGAAAAGCTTTAAAATAAAAATTTTGATTTCATTGATAAGCTGTATTTTATATTCTAATTATTTCTAACATTTTGTTTATTCATTCTTTTATCAAAAATTAAATTATTTGATTTATTAGTACTTTTTTCCTTGATTTTTTTCAATGTAGGTGTAAAACGCTTTTGCTCTTCCTTTTAAGCTTGTTGATAGCTGTTATAGTAGGATCATTACTACTATTAACGTTCGATCTATAAATATAGTGCTTCAGCAGTGTTCAAAGCACTCAGTAATTTAGTTTCGCACTCTTTACTCACTCCTTAAAACCTTATGGGAAGACTTTCCGGCTTATAGATGTAACATTTTCATACCCGTGTAACCACGAGAGTTTTCGCTGACGCTTTGTTTCCAATTGAAATCTCTTAGTTCAGAAACCAAAGACACTTATCAATAATTCTCTCTAAGATGAGCATTAAAGTTAACAGTCAGAAAACCTTCCAGAAATATTTTGAGTATTTTATTTGCTATTGAAGAAATAAATAAACATTGAATGTTATTAGACTGTAAACACTAATGATAAATGGGTGGGATTTTTTTTTCAAATTAATCATTGTTATGTATATCTAGAAATTATCGCAATTTGAAGTTTTAAAAGAATTACCTACAAAAAATATTATTAAAAATACATTGGTATTTTATTGATAAGTTCTAGAAATATTTTAAAAAGGAGCGAAATCAATTTCAAAAAATAAACAAGCGAATTTTGGGAAACACTTTTAAAACACTTTGAAGAATAAAAGTCAGACAGAAGTAGATACTTAGTCTGGATTCCGGGAAAAATTTTATAAATAAATTTATGAGATTTGAAAAATCATATCTTCATCTTATTCTGTTTCGCTTTGACGTCATACTTCTGACGTGTAATATCAAATATAGCTCGAACTCTTGACGTAGAATTAAAAGGGTTCCTCGTATAATTCCACTGTTATTTATTGAGGGACATAAAGTTTCATGTACAGCAACAAGATAAAAAATATATATACTATAATAAATTGAATATTTTGAAAAATTAAAAATTTTCTAACAAAAAAAATTAATTTTCTTTATTGTACATTTTACATGTTTCTGTTATATTTTTTAATTTCTATCACTGCAGAATTGTAGAAAGATTTTTTTTTTTTTTTATTTTGTTAATTATTTTTAATCATTTTATTAATTTTTAATTTTAATTTATTTATTTCTATTAATTTATTTATTAATTTTTAATTTTTTTTTTTAATTTTTTGTATATACTAAATTAAATTGAATATTTTGAAAAATTGAAAAATTTTTAACAAAAAAAATGAATGTTCTTTATTTTACATTTTACGTATTAATATAATATTTTTAAAATTTTTTATCGCTACAGAATTGTAGAAATATTTTTTTTTAATTTTATTATTTATTTTTAATTTTTTTTTATTTATTTATTTTAATTTTTTAATTGCTATTTATTTATTTGTAGACTTACATTTTCTGATTATAAAGGTGCTTCTGTAATGTTATAGTAAGCAACTAAAATAAAATATGGCAGATAGAAAGAAAAATTATCTAAACTATATTAAAAATTACCTTTCATTCCAAGAAGAGCTAAAAAAAGATAATGCTTCTAAATATAAGATGTGAAGATTCTCGGAAAATTTCCCTCGGAAAATTAAAACGGAATGACATACTAAGAATAATGAAGCAAATTATATTAAAAATTAGTTATTAGAAAACTATTCTTATAAGAATTCTAAAAACGATTTCATTAGATAAATTGCCATTCTGAAAATAATAATTGTGAACAAACACAAATTTAAGAAATAATGAAAACGATATTAAAAATAAAATTAAACTAATTTATTTTGGATATCACTTATTAATTTGCAATTATTCTTTCAGATTACTTTATATTCGAAATCATAAGAAATTTTTAATAAATATTTATGGAAAACTTGCACTCAATTACTAAATATTTGTTGTAAGTTTGATGAAAATTGGCTTATAAGTACAATATATCGTTTCTGTGAAGTAATTTAAACATCTTTTTCATTTAAAAATTGATGAAATCAAATTTTTTATGCCATTTAAACAAAGAATAAAAAAATATTAATTATAAGATATTATAATTGTCCTATCCCTTTCAATTAAAAAGTCAGCATTAATAACTATATTATACGTTTAAATTTATTTATAGAATACGTAATTAGGATTTTAAAATTTTAAAAAATTATTGAAAAAATCTCATGCACTAAAACTTTTCAAACACTACATTTTTCAATTATTTCAATAAAATAATAAAATCTTAAAAACGAATTTTTTGAGTTTAGTGTACTTTAAATATTTTTAATTTGAAGAATGTAAATATTTATAAAAGAATAAAAAAAATTTTTGTTGATGTTACAATGTACGAAATATGTATTCATTTTTATTTTAAAGGTACAAAACTTTATCGTCTGCTTTTTTGTACTAAACTTGGAATTATTTCAGTGGCAATTTTGAGGTGCAGTTTTTTGAAGTTAGTTAAACATCTGTATTAGCATTCATTTTTAAAATGATCCGTATAAATATCTATTGAAATAATAAAATATTTTTTAATAAATATATATTATCATTCATTAGAAAATTTGTATTATTTAAAATAACCAAGCGTAATAGCAAATTTCTTATAAAATTTAGAAATCGCTGAATTCTTTGTCAGCCACTGCAAAAAATATATATAAATAATTATATTCATTTACATCAGAATCATGCATAGGTAAGTGTGTTGTCTCTTTGCAAACTTTTTGATTAGATAATTTATAAGCTTTTAGAACTTTATTTTTGGTATGTGGATTAATTGTGATTTATTTGTGATGACTCAAAGTTATAAGCTAAGAAATTATTTTTGTTTTATACATAAGTAATTTCTAGCTATGTATTGCGTATAATTTTAAAAAATGATTAGAGAATTATTTAAGCTTTTGGATGCTCTCTAATGGATGCCGTCTGATCCAATAAGTGATGCGGAAATTAATATTGTTGTTAAAATTTGTAAAAGTACTGAAAATGGATGTCGTTAAATTTTCAAATAAAAATATTTTGTTCGGAAACTTTTTGATCTTGATGTTTTTGATTAATTAGTAGAAATAATAGTTAGTTGTTCACAACTTGTATTTCTAAGTAGCAATTGAAAATTAAATATATTTTCTGGTGGACTTTCTTTGTAATTAATTCCTGTTTGAACATTTTTCTATTTTATTGTACATTTTTTGTTAATCAAACACTAATTAAGTTTAACATTCGTTGAATTTGATTTTTTGAACATTAATGTGCTTTTAAATATTCCTAAATCTATTTTATTCGAAAAATATATATTTTTAATAAGCAAAATTAAAAAGATAATAGCTAAAACTAAAGCTTTCCGAAGTGTAATATCCTATAAAATAAAATAAAACTTTAGGCTAATTAGACAGGGGACCTGCAGTTAACCGTGGATTCCGAACCACTAACAATCATCCATGCCAGCACCAAGGATTCGAACCTGAAGTCTGGGGTACCAAAGGCCAGAGCGCTATCCAATCGGCCACCAGGCCGCAAACAACTGGTGGCTCAAGGTAGAAGAACATAATATATTCATTTTAAACCATTCTTTATCCCTTGTTTACAAAATATATTAGACTGCATGCCAATAAAATATTGATGAAAAATTTACATTGATAAACAAAAGAATAATGCATTCCTAAAAAATTAGCGACACGGAGCCAAGTCAGACTTCTACCTACTGGTGCCCCATCACAACAGAAGCTGCCCCCTTTCCTTTCAGCCATGAGTCCATAACGTGGGCTTGGTCTAGATGTCTACCAAGAAGGATAAGAAACAACAACAAACGTTAACAAAAATTTTTAAATGATCCAAAATTGTATTTTTAGTTTTAATCAAACTAAATGACATTTAGAAATAATTTTTTAGTTCTAAAAGAAATTGTTCATTGGCTACACATTAATTCATACTAAATATGTAATGAATATTCAATAATAAAAGCGTACTCAATTTTTTTTTCTTTGAATTTTGAATTAAAAATTATTTTAAATTCTAAAACATTGTAGGAAAATCTAACATGGCATTCATGCTCAAAAATGTTGAATATAATAATAATACTGACTTCTGAAAGGTCTCATCGCTTTTTGTTATTGTTGTTTTAGGAATCGCTACATTTGTTGGTTTTAGAAAGATTTTTCACAAATTCTCGAACAATGTTGAGATAATCTATTATCAGGGAATATTTTAGGATTATCAGTATTCCAAAACATTTTTCAGGTATTAAAGTTATCTATTTTTTAAAGTCAACACTTGTTTATTTGTTAACATAGCGTTTTTGCAATTCAGATGAGAAAATGCCTCCTTCTGCTACCACATCACATAACAAGTCAAGTTCAAGACATCGTAAATCTTAGATGGTGGATGACAAATGCCTGCTGGTAACAGATCTCGAGTTTATTTATATCCCCTCGAAGAAAACTCTTCCGTTTATCACGCTTAAAAACACAGACCAGACGACGGTAATGTTCAGTGACACTTAGACACGGTTACTTTTATATATTTTTATTATTTTGACCATCTAAAATGGTCTTTATTGTATTGGGAATTGGGGTGAAAGACCCATAGAATGTTCGGACAAAGTAGGCTTCTATGAAATTTTTATTTCTTTTCGAAATAAATGGCATTCGTCAAAGAAGGAAAAGGTAAAACAATTTATCTAAATTTTGTAATAGTTTTTAATAGTTTGTAATAGTTTTTAAAAGAGTCCAAGAAGTTTTGAACGTTCTTTTTTTAAATTCAATTCTATGATGAGAAAAATATTATAACTTAATAAATATATCCATTAGGAAAAAATAGAACTTATTTTTTAAATTATACATAAAACATAAAATAATTCGAAATAATTTACAGTTAATGGCGAATTCATAAAAAAAATATACATACACGAATTCAGTAATACTTTTAAATAAAAATACAATTCTATGTTATAGTGCCTGTGGAGTTTGTAATTCCGAGACCCAAGTACGTTTAATGTTTAGTTTAATAATTTAACTAAAAGAAATATTTTTCAATTAACCAAAGTTTCAACTTCACATATATATGTCTTTAGTATTGAAAGACATTATTTCACTAAATTCAATTTTAACAAAATTTCATCACCATCATCATAATTGTACTTCATAATTCATATTTAATATATACTCATCATCACTGGCGCGACAGCCCCATGATGGGCCAAGACCTTCTGCCTACTGGCAAATTTAGAAACATGAGTTGTTCTTTTTACATTTTAGGGTTGACACCCCTTTGCTCAACGCTATATAGTCATAGTAGACTGGATCCTATGGTTTAAATAGTGGATTTCTGAACCACTACAAACATCTATAGCACCGCCGGGACTCGAATTCGGCGCTTGTAACACCGAAAGCCGAAGCGCTAGTCCCTCGACCATCAGGCTCCAACAATATTTCACTAAATTTAATTTTCTAACAATCCAATCTTGACCTTCGTTAGAAACAATTTTATTTTTCCATCTATTTTCCTGTTTCAAATTTATTTTATTATTTCATTATTTATTTTATAATGCATACGATATTATATTTTATGACACAATTTTTAAATAAAAATAATAAACTAATTGAATTGTAATTCTCTCCATCTATTTTCCTGTTTCAAATTTATTTTATTATTTCATTATTTATTTTATAATGCATACGATATTATATTTTATGACACAATTTTTAAATAAAAATAATAAACTAATTGAATTGTAATTCTCTCCATCTATTTTCCTGTTTCAAATTTATTTTATTATTTCATTATTTATTTTATAATGCATACGATATTATATTTTATGACACAATTTTTAAATAAAAATAATAAACTAATTGAATTGTAATTCTCTCCATCTATTTTCCTGTTTCAAATTTATTTTATTATTTCATTATTTATTTTATAATGCATACGATATTATATTTTATGACACAATTTTTAAATAAAAATAATAAACTAATTGAATTGTAATTCTCTCCATCTATTTTCCTGTTTCAAATTTATTTTATTATTTCATTATTTATTTTATAATGCATACGATATTATATTTTATGACACAAATTTTAAATAAAAATAATAAACTAATTGAATTGTAATTCTCTCCATCTATTTTCCTGTTTCAAATTTATTTTATTATTTCATTATTTATTTTATAATGCATACGATATTATATTTTATGACACAATTTTTAAATAAAAATAATAAACTAATTGAATTGTAATTCTCTCCATCTATTTTCCTGTTTCAAATTTATTTTATTATTTCATTATTTATTTTATAATGCATACGATATTATATTTTATGACACAATTTTTAAATAAAAATAATAAACTAATTGAATTGTAATTCTCTCCATCTATTTTCCTGTTTCAAATTTATTTTATTATTTCATTATTTATTTTATAATGCATACGATATTATATTTTATGACACAAATTTTTAAATAAAAATAATAAACTAATTGAATTGTAATTCTCTCCATCTATTTTCCTGTTTCAAATTTATTTTATTATTTCATTATTTATTTTATAATGCATACGATATTATATTTTATGACACAATTTTTAAATAAAAATAATAAACTAATTGAATTGTAATTCTCTCCATCTATTTTCCTGTTTCAAATTTATTTTATTATTTCATTATTTATTTTATAATGCATACGATATTATATTTTATGACACAATTTTTAAATAAAAATAATAAACTAATTGAATTGTAATTCTCTCCATCTATTTTCCTGTTTCAAATTTATTTTATTATTTCATTATTTATTTTATAATGCATACGATATTATATTTTATGACACAATTTTTAAATAAAAATAATAAACTAATTGAATTGTAATTCTCTCCATCTATTTTCCTGTTTCAAATTTATTTTATTATTTCATTATTTATTTTATAATGCATACGATATTATATTTTATGACACAATTTTTAAATAAAAATAATAAACTAATTGAATTGTAATTCTCTCCATCTATTTTCCTGTTTCAAATTTATTTTATTATTTCATTATTTATTTTATAATGCATACGATATTATATTTTATGACACAATTTTTAAATAAAAATAATAAACTAATTGAATTGTAATTCTCTCCATCTATTTTCCTGTTTCAAATTTATTTTATTATTTCATTATTTATTTTATAATGCATACGATATTATATTTTATGACACAATTTTTAAATAAAAATAATAAACTAATTGAATTGTAATTCTCTCCATCTATTTTCCTGTTTCAAATTTATTTTATTATTTCATTATTTATTTTATAATGCATACGATATTATATTTTATGACACAATTTTTAAATAAAAATAATAAACTAATTGAATTGTAATTCTCTCCATCTATTTTCCTGTTTCAAATTTATTTTATTATTTCATTATTTATTTTATAATGTATACGATATTATATTTTATGACACAATTTTTAAATAAAAATAATAAACTAATTGAATTGTAATTCTTTCCATCTATTTTCCTGTTTCAAATTTATTTTATTATTTCATTATTTATTTTATAATGCATACGATATTATATTTTATGACACAATTTTTAAATAAAATAATAAACTAATTGAATTGTAATTCTTTCCATCTATTTTCCTGTTTCAAATTTATTTTATTATTTCATTATTTATTTTATAATGCATACGATATTATATTTTATGACACAATTTTTAAATAAAAATAATAAACTAATTGAATTGTAATTCTAGAAAGTGCATTTGGAGTAAAAAGATCTTCAAGAAGTTTTTATACAGTTCTTTTGAATATGTTTAGAATAACAAATAATTAACATCAAATAAAGAAAACTGTTATCTACATAAAATAAATAAATCAGTACTATTTTTTGTATGTAAATTAATCATTTGTAATTCTTCTGAAAAATTTAAAAAACAAAAAAGTGAAAAAAAATCTTAATTCATATATGACGTTGAAATTGGAGTAAAATTCAAAGCTTTTTTTAATATTGACACGCATTGTTCTTTCATAGGATTCCAAAAGTTTTCAAGAAACAATTCCTTATGTTTAATCATCAATTCACGATCAGTGGATATAACTGCTTGGGTTTTCTTCAGTTAATGTCCACAAAGTGCTATTTACAAATAACTGAGTCTCATTGGCAGTAATAGAAATTTATTTACCATTAAAAATCGCACAGACACTAATACTGCTAGTAGCCAACTATAAAAGTTACTTCTCAAGTTTTTCAAAAACATTCTTTAGCGCATTATAGCGGTTTGATATTTTTGTGTGAATAAAATATAAAATGGCAATTAGACAGGTTAGTTGTTTGTAATTAAAGTTGTCATTGAACAGGAAAACTGACAAGAAAAAGAGTAACCATATTTATTTCTATATCTAAACACATATTTATCTAAAAGACCACAGGGCTCACCTGGAAATCATCTAGGGCGCACAGTTTGAGAACAATTGGTTGTATTTAGAAGACAATTTCGTTTCAAATCAACAATAAAACTTTCAATAATTTTAAAACAAAGTATCTGTTATTAATAAATATGTTCTCATATATATAGAACTGTTCTAAAAGGTTGCTGTTCTAATGCAGCTGGCAATACAGTGACAATTAATCTTTATCCCATGAGCAATTGCTGCACCACTGTTACTCATTTAGTATGTATAGCTTGAAAATATTCTACGGACGCGAGTAGCACTACTCCCACAATGCTCTACGATCCGATTAGATCGGGATCAACGGTTTAAAGTGGATTCCGAACCACTACAAACATCCATCGCACCTTCGTGACTAGAACCCGAAATCTGTGGTACCGTGCGCCAGAGCGCTAGCCACTCGGCCATCAGTTCCTACAAAAAAAAAAAAAAAAAAAAAAAATTTAATTAAATAAATAAAAAAAATAAATAAATAAAAAAAAGTTCGACTTCACTTCGTAAAATCGAATTTTTTTTTATTTCATATTTTTACGTATATATTTCCTCTATTGATCAGAAACAGTATCAACTACAAAAAAATTCGCCATGACCAAAAAAATGAGAACTTTTGTCATTGGTCAGGTAACAATAACAATATGGCGAAAACATTATTACGTCGTCACAAAACAAATATATTCAAAACATTAATTTTCTAATGCAGTCCATTTGCTTTTTGAAGATAAGGATATTCACCTTATTTTTTTTAAACTTCATACCAAAATGATTTTAAAAAATAGACTGAAAAGCTAAAATCATTGAACCAAAAAAATAATACATCACAGTTCAAAATTTATAAAAGCAATTTAAATTGTCATTTACACCTCCAGTCACCTCGAAATTACTTAGAGATAGTATTCGTACTTGAGAAAACAAATTATATCTACTTATGCGGAATAAAGCTTTGCAAAATGCTTTGTTATTCCATTGCATTAAAAAAAATCCTCTAAATATCTAAACACAGATTTCTCTGGATTACCACAGGGCGCACCTGGAAATCATCTAGAGTGCAACCTTTGAGAATCACTGGTTTAAGGTATTAAGATGACAATTTCATTTCCAAATAATCAATAAAATGTTCAATAATTTTAAAACATAATCTTTATCCATTTATTATTAATGAATATGTTCTCATATGCACAGAACTGTTCTAACAAGTTTAAATAAATAAAAAAGTAGAAACATTCGACTTCACTTTTATAAATCCAATTTTTTTATTTCACATTTTTGCATATATATTTTCTCTATTGATCAGAAACAATATCAGTTACAAAAAAAAAAATTTTTTTTAAACTTTTGCCATTGGTCAAGTAATAATAACAGTTTGGGGAAAACATAATAAAATAAATGTATTCAAAACATTAATTTCCTAATGTATTCCGTTTACTTTTTGAAGATAAAGATATTTACTTCATTTTTTTCAACTTCATGTCAAAATGATTTAAAAAACATAGATTGAAAAACTAAAGTCATTGAACCAAAAAAATAATACATCATAGCTCAACATTTTTAAAAGCAATTTAAATTGCCATTTATACCTCCAGTCACCTCGAAATTACTTAGATATAGTATCCGTACTTGAGAAAATAAATTATATCTACTTACGCAGAATAAAGCACTGCAAAATGCTTTGTTATTTCATTGCATTAAAAGAAAAAGCTCTAAATTTCGTACGAAAGCCATTTTCAACTAAAATAAATGCATCGCATACATCTTCAACGATATCAAGTTAAAGTTCAAGAATGGAAAAATAAATAAATAAATAAATTTTTCCCAAACGATAAAAATGCTGTGAAAATCGTTTCATTTTATTCTAAAAGAAAGAAATTCGTTTTAAAGAAAAATGAAAACGATATTCACTCTTTCAAAAATAATTTTTTTTTCTTTCATACTGAAAGGTTTATCTACCGGAAATAAATAAATAATGGCAGGACATTTATCTTAGCTTGTTGTCTTTTCTTTTATTTTTCTAGATGGCTCATTTAAAAAAAATTCCGGAAACAGGACATTTTATTTATTTTAAAGATTAGAAATAAAGTGGGCAATTATTGAAATTGAATACGCGAACAAAAAATAACGACGCCATATGTGTAGTTTATGAGGAAGACGAGAGTTTTACATTTAATTAAGAGCGTTGTTAAAAGTTCAAGTCGCTGAATTTTCTGCAATAAAAAAAAAGACACTCGATAAATTATTTATTCTTTAAAAGGGAAAAATAACGACGTTTTATATATTTTTCAATTCATTAGAGCATAAAAGAAAATTTCTAAATATTTTATGTTTTGTTAAGTAAGTTTTAAGGAATTTTAAATTTCAATAATGATTATATCTTAATAAAAAATTATCATTAGAGTAAAAAGACCTTTATGTCATAGTTATAAATGCAAACACACAAATAATTAAGGTTAATATCTATTTATCCATCTTAAACTCTCGCATCCAATATATTAGATATTATTATTTTGAATGTGAAATTTAATGATAGATTCAGAAATAAAAAAATTCAAATTACGTAAAAGAGTACTTTATGTAAAAAAATAGTAAATAACGCTTTATTTACTTTAATTGAAGTTGTTTTATATCATTCTTTATTTATTAATAGTTTTCAGTCGGCAAAAACCTAATATCCATTTCGCACAACATGTCAAATATGTCGTTTTCTAATTTAATTTCCTTAGGCATAATGCTACACCTGATAATATAATAATATAAAAAAAATAAAAAAAAATTTAAAGTCAATTCCTACTTTTTATTCACTCGATTGCAAAAAGTCCTTTATAAATAATTTTCCTTCATTTTTTAAAAGTTTATCTGGCGCCATCTATTGGTAGATATATGCAACTTAAATCTAAAAAAAACTCAAATTAATTACCTTAATTTAATTACTGAATTAATATTTGAAAAAACTGAATTAACATCAAGTGTCATTCACTACAAGTTAAAAAAAAAGGAATTTGAACTTGAGTGGATGAATAAAAAGTATTTTATTAGTGATTGAAAATTTGAGCAAGATATATATAGGGAGAGAGTGAGCTAATAGAAGGAATTGAATGAAATAGATCTAAGCTTGTCAATAGTAAGGAACATTGTTAAACCTCCTAAAGCCTCACGGCGAAATCTGATTATAATTAAAGGCTTATGAAAAAATTATTGCTAATAATAAATATTAAAATGTAAGAATTAAAGAGGTTTTTTCTGAGTCACGAATAATATAACCCCCTGCGAACCTAGAATGCATCCTATTATTGTCAGTCAGTGTATTGATTTAATAGAAAATTCAATTCTTTAGAACATAAAAGAAAATGCCTAGATATTTAATTTTTCAACTGATAAGAAAAACATTGAAGAACAAATTAAACGTTTCTCAACAAAAGCACGTGGCTGCGCTCTCTGGTGAGAGTCTCGAGGCCTCTGACCATTTCTCCTGAACACCACAGGGGATGCTTTTGTCAGTGAGTAGGAGGAAACATGGTTACAACAGTAGATATTTTTTGAGATTTTTTATTGGATTCTATAAATCGTGACATTTAATTATAAACTCTTTCTTATTCTTCTATCTGTAATTATAAACAATTTCCTTACTTTTTCTTTTTATTATAACCCTTACCCGTTTCTATAGAAACTAAAAAAATGTCATTCTTTTTTTCTCCAACCTGAACACAGAATCATATATCTCTATTCGTATTAAAACAAATTCGTACAATGTTTTTACTCTAACATAATTTAAAAATAATTTTTTTTAGAAGTAAAAATAAAATTAAAAAAATGAATCAGCCCACAGTCAAGAAAAAAAATGAAGGTCCAACTCTGTATTTTTCTTATGATTTTTCTTTTTCTTTTTTTTTGTTCCATTGTGATACTCGAAGTGCGTGTGAACTTCAATTTCTCCTCGCACGCACAACTAAACTCGAGCAAAAAAAGAATATCGTTAGAGATCTCGAACAATCCATCTTATGTAATTCTGTCACGGACCCATAAAAATATGGCGCATCTGTTTGAGAATACTTCGTTTAACGTCGAAGATGAAGGGTTTGGTGCATACAGAAAGAAAAAGTATACAGCCCTTGGGAGAAAAGAAGAATAGAATTTCGTTACATTACCGTTCTTTGAACTTCCATCAAGTATAACACTTAACGTGCACTAACTGAACGATTTGAGAAGGTTAAAGTTTAATGGAATTAAATGTTGTTTGCAGTTTTTATTCAAGTAAAATTTGTAGTTAAATATTTCTTTTCTATAAACAATTTGTAATCGTTTCGTTTAGTTCGTTATCGTTTTTGGATTATCGATATCGTTTTATTTTTTAAAAAAATTAAAAATAAATTGAATCAAATTTTTTTATTCTTTCCAACGCGATCAGATGGTTTTTTTTATAGTCAAATAAAATTTATAGTTAATTATTAATAATTATAAAAACTATTATAAAATTTTATAAATATTTATAAATTTAAAATAATAGTTTATAATAGTTATTTATAATAGTTTTATATTTATAATTATAAATATTTAATAGTTTTAAAAAATTATAAACATATTTATAATGTTTATAATTTTTTAAATTTTATAACTATTTATAAAATTTATAGTTCTTTTCTATAAATAATTCATTATCGTTTCATTTATCGTTCGTTATCGTTTTATTTCGTTTATCGTTTTCGATTATCGATATAGTTTTATTTTTAAAAAAAAAAGAAAAAGAATGGATTCAATCAATATTTTTTATTCCTTCAAAAATATTAAGATGGAAAATTGATAAATAATAATAGATTTCATAAGTTTCTAATATATATGACTCTTAAATTTGGACCTTTTCAAAAGCAACCAACTAGCTATATTTAAAAAGGTCAACCATAGAACGTCAAGCACATGCTATTGTAACGTCTCGGTCTATACAAGACCTATAACGGCTTCAAGAAGAGGGCTACTTTCAGATACATGGGAACACTTTAATTTTTATTTAGAAACATTAAATATATATACAGAACTGTATTCACATTAAAAATGAAAATTAAAGATAATTTGATTCAATTACAAGTGCAGTTCACTCCAAGGTAGTAGATTTTCAGAGTTCTCAAGTCTATGACGAATCCAATGCACCCGGTCTGCGGCAGACCTTAATTATCACACGGCGGGATACACAAAACCACAAGAGGCGCACTTGAAAACAGATGGAAAATCCGGCCTCTTCAGTCACTTCAGAGAAAAGGAGAATAATTCTTGTCGACTCATTGTAGAACTTTCTTCCTCTCCTTCTCCAAAAGCCTGCCTTTAATAAAATCCGTCAAAAGACGGGGTGTCGGCTTCCTTCACTTCTCATTGGAGTAGACATTTCTCAGCTCATGGACTATCGCCAATCACAATGCAACAACTCATGGTGTAGTCCATATAATCTGTAATTATCTCGACCAGTGAAGGTAGCACAGACATTCGCTAATTTCCTGAGTCTTATAATACATGATATCGAATATTAGCTATCAGATTTGAGTGACATGTTGTTCTCATTAGTGCAAAACACTAATTGTATGTAGTATACGACACTGCTTATCTGCTTCCAGATTTGAGTGATAGCTTGTTATTATGCACTTGTTAAAGAATATGCATTCTTTTCCCCTGGTGACGAAATGCTATATCTCTTCTCGTGGGAAAAATGCTACAATAGTATTTCCAGAAGTAAGATTATTGAATTTAGAAACAAAAAAATTTTAGTCAAAGCCCAAGCAATTCTTGGTAAATAGCCATAGAAAGTTAAATCCTAGTTCCATAATTATAGGCCAAAAAGTAAAAAAAAAACCATGAAAAAAACACCCTCGTAAGAGGGGAACAATTTCACTAACAAGCATGTTCATGCTCTTAGAGAAATTGGCAGTAAAGTATGGTATTTTATTGATTGAATCCGGATTACGTGTGCTCTCCTTTACAATATAAAAAAGAATAAATGTTTAAATCAAAATATATATAAAAAATAAAAATTTGACATTGTTTTATGTTACATATATAATAATTCAACTCTTTTGTACGAGAATAGTTCGATTTTTACCTTATTTAATTTCACCAAAATAGTTTAATTCTCTTTCTAGGAAACATATACTATGTCCAAAAAGTAAGACCAGTTTTCAATTTAAATTTCCCGTGCATATGGTATTTCAATTTCTGTTTCTCTTTTAGGTTGTTGGCACTGTCCTTGACATCTGTGTGACATTTTACGTCAAAATATTCATTAGTGCTTGAGTTTGGTTTTGTGAGATGCTAAAACTGATTCCGGCGATTTTTCAAATGTCTCTTCAATCGACGCAAAACGGTGTCCCCAGAGTGGTCTTTTGAGTTTAAGGAACAGCCAGAAGTAGCGCGATGTTAAATTAGATGAATACGGTGGTTGTGGAACGATATAGGTTTCATTTTTGGTGAAAAAGTGACGAAGAATCAATACAGTATGAGCTGGCGCATTCAGTGTTTTCGATACCAATCAAGATTTGACGAGTTTTGAGGCCCAAAACATCTTTTAAAATTCCAACATCATCAGCAAAGTCTCTAATTGTAAATCGACGGTTTGCAAGCACCAAATCTTTAATTTTTTTGGACGTGAGCTTCGTCGGTTGAGATTGGTGGTCGACCAGATGGCTCTTCGTTCTTCAACGCGTTCTCTACCTTCTTTGAACTGTTTATACCACTTCTAAACATTTCATTTCGATACAGGAATGCTCACCGAATGCCTTCTGCAACATTCTATACGTTTCCGCAAACAAAATTGAATGCAAGTTCTTTGCTCAATGAATTCAGACATTTCAAAACTCGCCGGAATCAATTTTAGCATCTCACAAAACCAAACTCAAACAGTAATGAATATTTTGACGTGAAATTTCACACAGATGTCAAGGACAGTGTCAACAACCTAAAAAGGAAACAGAAATTGAAATACCATATGCCCGGGAAATTTAAATTGAAAACTGGTCTTACTTTTTGGACACAGAAGTAAAATTACTCTTTCTTATTGAAGACAGAAAACATAATCAAGTCTGAGATTCTTCTATTTTGCTTTAACTATTCTATTGCTGAAAATAATCAAGCAATGAAATCGTCATATTACAATACATCCAGCATTGCTCGTTTAAATTCATGAATTCTCTCTTCAATTAAATTATTTTAATCAAAATATATATTACGGGAAAATTAAAATATTAATTTTTATGTAGTTGCCTTGATTTAATTCTTCATCAAAACAATTTAATTATTTTCTATACATTTACTAGTGAAGATGATGCCAAACGTGTGATTCCTTTCATTGAATTTAAATATTCCATTCTTGATTATACCAAGCAATAAAATATCCACTACGCAATGCATCAGGTGGCGTCTGTCTCATTTGAATTTAAATCCTTTTCAGACTTTGTGATCCGAACCTTAATTTCGAATGTCCTCAACAACCGAACCACACACAATACTTGCAACACAACATTATGCATCCAAGAAACACTCGTCTCCACACATAACTGCGAACTCTATTATTCCCATCCAATTGTTTCCAGAATCATTGAGTACGTGAGGTAGCAACACTGCCTGTCCAAGAAGCAGACAGCTAGGAGCATTCATGAATCTGGCCATTGTGTACGAGGAGCCATATCTCCTACACAAACTCAATCTCTGTCAAATTACGTCATTTCGCAAGCTTAAATTTACGGATGAAAGTCAAGGCCAAACCTTTAGCAACAATGTCCGAGGATTTACGACCCCCTCTTCCATCAGTATTGTTGCTTCAAAGTGATTACAAGATCAGCAGTTTCGCGCCATTTACTATAAAGGGAGTAGGTGGTTAACAGTTAAAGTGCGGCCAAGTAATAGGAGTGGGGGGAGATTTACATCTTCCGCGGTGAGTAAACAGTGGGAAGTTTTAATTAGATAGATTAGAAATTAAGGGACAGACGGTATGTCTTGACAATAAAGAGGTAATTCTAATTTGGTTTTGTATAGGAAGGATACTAAGTTTATGTTGGATTGTAGAATAAATTCCATAGACACATTATAAAATATTTCTGATTGGTTATTAATCTTATAAATTATTTCTTAAAAAGGCTTTAAACATTTTTTTAAACATTTATTTATTGGGGTCTGATGGGCTAGTGGCGTCGGTACCACAGGTTTCGGGTTCAAGTCCCGGCGGTGCCATGGATGTTTGTAGTGGTTCGAAATCCATTTTAAACCGTAGGTCCTGGTTTAGCATGATCGTAGAGTACTCATCGTCCGTAGCCTATCTTCAAGCTTCACGCACCTCCTGGGTAGTGCTAAGTGAGTAACGTCTGTGCAGAACTTGCCGTAAGGCCCCCAAGACAATTGTCTAAATGTTTGTCAAGCTGCATTAGAACACAAAAAAATTATAAAATATTTCTGATTGGTTATTAATCTTATAAATTGTTATTTAAAAAAGGCTTTAAACATTTATTTATTGGGGCCTGATGGACTAGTGGCTAGCGCACAGTACAACAGGTTTCGAATTCGAGTCCCGGATAGAACTATGCATGTTTGTAGTGGTTCGGAGTCCACTCTAAACACTCAGTCCCTGTTTAATATGGTCGTAGAGCGTTGCGGGGATAGTGTTACTTGAGTCTGTAGCATATCTTCAAGTTACACGTGCCCCCGGGGTAGTACTAAGTGAGTAACGTCTGTGGAGCACTTGCCTTAATAAGGCATCCAAGAAAATTGTCTAAATGTTTGTCAGCTGCATTAGAAAATATATAAATATTTATTTTAACTTTAAATCGTGTTTTGAATATAGTAAATTCAAACAAAATTATGAAAGTAATTTATTGAATTATTTTTAGAGCATTTTTTAACATATTGATTATTTATTTTTAAAGCCATTCTATCGAAGTTTTAAACAATGCAATTTAAAAAGCGCCTTTACCTGCATTTAAATTTTGATAATTATTTAAGTTAGTTTGTACATCATTACAATTAAAGTCATTTATATTGCAAAAAATAAATAAATAAATATCAAGTAGTTAAAAATATCAACTCAATCGGTTAAATGATTTTTTATACAACATAAAAAAATTTAAAAAGTATAAAGAACTTTCAAAAATAAAATCCTTTACGACTGCATTTTAAATAAAATAGACTGAATATAAAAATAACTCACTAAATTTACATATATCAATCAAAATATTTTTTTCAGCGTTCATTTGCTTCATAAGCTATCAGAAGTTTGTAAAAAAAGTGCGTTTAAAAATTTTAAACCCTAAAACAGTTAATTAATTTTTACATGAAGAAATGTTACCGTTTATATATTATTAATTAACTATGATTATTAATTATTTCCAATTTAAAATAATTGACTTTTATCGTCATTATGTTGCTACAAATTATCAAAATTTAGCTCTGTATCTATGCTTCCTCCTACCCATTGGCAAGAGTGGTTGTGACTTTCAGGAGAAATGGTCTGTCGGCCTCGAGATTCATACCCGAGATGAAGTACAGCATAACCTACTCTCCCGTCGATAAACTTTTAAAATATAGCCATACCGGAACATTAGTTGGCCTACAGACTCTCACCGGGAGTGGAAGTATATTTCGAGCCTCCTGCGAATGGCCGAGTTTCCGGTTTCAAAGTGGAGTCCTTACACGAATCTACAATTAAATGTCTTTAAATGTGTTAAATAGTGTATGTATCTAATTGTATGTGTGTGGTTGTGCGTGTGTCAATAAGGCTGTGAGTACTCCCAACCTGTGCCTCAAGTATCTCAACCCAGCCACACCCATTACAATCTGTTGGTCCAACCTGCACACTATAATTCATATATATATATATATATATATATATATATATATATATATATATATATATATATATATATATTCATTTCCTTCTTGTAATAGCTCCTTTTTTGGTAACATAATGTATACTAATAAGTTAAAAAGTTATTTAAGGAAAATTTTAATAGGTGTTTTTAATATTTAATTAAAAACAAGTAATATTAAAAAAAATTTCTACTTTTTTTCCCACTATATTGCAGAAAGTCCTTTATAAATAAAATTGAAATTTTCCTCTTACATCTGGCGCCATCTATTGGTAGATACATGCAACTTAAATTTAAAAAAAAACTAAAATTAATTAATTAAATTTAGTTAATGAATTAATAGTTGAAAAAACTGTATTAACATCAAGTGTCATCCACTACAAGTTCAAAAAAATGTGTTTGAACTTGAGTGCAGGAATAAAAAGTATTTTATGAACGATTAAAAATTTGAACAATATATATATATATATATATATATATATATAGCGAATGTGCGAACTAATAGTAGGAGTTGAATAATGTCTTTTTCGTTACGTAATTAGATTTTAGTTAAGTGCAGGAAGTATTACTGATTTTTGTTCACGTATTGTTTGTATATTGAGTTTTTATACTATGAACCTATCGCTACTTGATATATACATATATTTACAATATAAATAAATTTAATTGTAATGATATAAAAACTAACATTAATAATCATCAAAAGTTAAATGTAGGTTACTGTGGTTATTGAATTGCATTGTTTAAGACTTCTACAGAATGGCTCTAAAAATAAATAATCAATATGCTAGAAAATACTTTAAGATAATTCAATAAATTACTTTCATATTTTAGTTTGAATTTATTATTTCAGAACACTTGATAAAAATGGATAGCTGAATAATAATCCAATACATTCTTTACATAATTAACATAATAATTACAGTGTCATCATTTTATATAATTCGGAAACCCAAATATTCCAAACATTCCCATTTTAAGTCCCAGATTTAAATTATTCTCATTCCTAATAAACAAACACCCGATGCAATTCAAATGAATTAAATGTTATTAGAATCCTTAGTTTATATGAACGATTATGTTTATACAGATAATGAACAATGATATATTGCTACAATTTGTTCAAATGGAATTCCTTAAAATTTACAAATTAAATAGTGCCGATTTCAATTTAAAGCGGCTTATATTAATTAATAAAGATTCTTTTGGATAGAAGTTGTTAAATTTAATCAGAAATAATACTTCACAATGACCGAATGCAGGAACATGTTTATTAGAAATTACTATCAAATAATGGAATTTATAATAATTATTACCTTTAGCATTATTGTTGATTTATATTTTCAGTAACTTAAATACTCATTATCAGTTTCAGATGAATGTTTTGTTAATAATGCATCCAAGGAATATGACTTCGTACATGTTGATTCCTTATTTGTGTCAAATCAAATTCTTGAAGCCTGCATCACAGATATGAGTGCAAAATGTTTTAAACACATTTTTCAGACAACACTTAAATCTTAATAATAATTGAGTACCAACACCAAGGGATAATCCACATTCATATTAGTTGGGTACCAACACCAAGGGATAATCCACATTCATATTAGTTGGGTTCCAACACCAAGGTATAATACACATTCATAATAGTTCAGTGCCAACACCAAGGGATAATCCACATTCATTTTAGTTGAGTACCAACACCAAGGGATAATCCCCATTCATGTGAGTCGAGTATCAACATCAAGGCATAATCTGCATTCATCTGATTAATTAGGGCCATGGGCTTTTTTCAGATAATAACTTGAATTGGTTATTTTGATGTTGCTATTTTTTTATAAGCTTGAGTATGGTCTGATATTAATGTTCCTCATCTATTATTTAAGAACTTAGAATATTTGCTGAAGCCTACGATGTTTAATTGTAGTGTTTATTTTTAAAGAAATTACTGTCAATATTAAGTGTTCTGTAATTGATTCAATTTTGACATCCTTACGAATTTTTTAATAACGAACATACCATGGAAGGCTTACAAATTCTTTATTTTGTACTAGTAAATTTGAAATTCTTGAAAGTTGTTTATCATAATAATTGTCCAGGCAGGGGATCATAATTGGTCTAATATATGTAGTGAAAAATAGTTCCTTTATTTAAAAGATTTAATTTCGATTTTCTGCCAAAAATTGGTCTGAGTTTGCTCATATTACATAAATTATAAATCTATTTTAACTAAACACTTTGTGTAGCACACAAATTGCTATTATTTGTATACACGAATAGCAACAAATGAAATTTGTTAAGTGAAATCAGATCATAGAAATAAAATAAACTAAGATAATAAGAAATGAATTTAAAAGGATTTTTTAATTTTCATACTTTATTCTAAGTATTTTAAGAATATTTTTAAAGAATTATTCAAATTCAACTCAGAAAAATAAAATTATGAAGATGAATTCAATTTATTTTCGTTTTTATTATTCCTGGTTTCTGCAGTTTCTCTATTTACATAAAATTAACTATAGTATTTATTCTTCACCATATATTGAGTTAAAATATTTTAGTTGAAATTTTTTAAATTTTAGTATTTGTCTGTCAACGGTTGTTCAGCGATTGAGAAAATCTCGAAATGAAAATCTTGCATTACAAATATACATGACATAATCTTATTTTTCATTAGACTAATTTAAGCCTGTATTGCAATTATGAAAACATATGTAGATAGTTTTTAATTATTTCATGAATGACTATTTTAAATAATTCTTTTAATCTAAATAAAATGGGTGCATTAACTATGGTCAGTGCAGCAGCTAACTAACAAGACCAGTAGGCTAATGTATTAAAAATTACAATGTTATTAAATATCATCGGCATACATTGATCTACATATGCTGATAAATAATTTTAAAATTATTCAAAATTTCAGTATTTATAATGTCATTCTACTAATTTTGTAAGGAAAGGAATAATATGATAAAATTTTGGTTATTATTTGTAATTACAATTATTTATGAATTTGCTTTGTTGTGAGAATTTTTTTTTTCTGTTGCAATATCTTTAATTAGCCAATAATTATGTTTATAGCAAATTTTGAACCTATTCTGAATTTTCAATCCTATCTCCCTTAAACTAATTTCAGCATTAACAGAAAATTTTCCATTTATTAATTTGTTGTATTTTCATGTTTAGTAAATTAATGTTTATTTAATTTTAAATTATTAAAAATAACTAAACACATAAAAATTCTTCTAAGTTATTCTATTTTATCTATAAACATGAAGAAGAAAGTCCAATACATTATAATATAAATCAATAAAAAGAAAAATTAATTTAGCAAAAAATTATTTGCCAAACAAATAAATTTATTGATGAGTTCATTTAATTTTATTTCCATTTTATCTTTTTTTTCTTTTTATTTATTTATTTTTACATCCTTTTTAAATACAGAATCAATGCAAAAGGATTGATGAAAAGTTTCATGTAGTAAAGAAGAAATAATTTTATGCATTATTATTGTTATTAAACATTTAGAATGCTGCATAATAATTTTTTATGATTTTTTTTCACTTGTTTCTTGTTAAAAACTAATAAAAATATATGCATTGCCTAGTATTTAATTAATAGCTTTGGCAATCAAATTACATCATGTGGAAGTACAGAAAATTTGCTTTCCACATGTTAACTTGAAAGATCTTTATAATTGAACTAAAAAAAAATAATATTAATCCTGAAATATAATTTTTCTCTTTATTATTATTATTTATTTCTATTGCTGGAAGAATGTTTAATAAGATAATATTGAGCATCTATTTTGACATCAAAAGAAAGCTAAGTTTCCATTTTTTTATATATATTTTGATAAAATAACTAATGAATAAATTTCATATGTAAATAATTATTTTATATTACTACTTATTAATTATTTTTATTACTTCTTTAAAAAATTATAATTATTTTTTCATTTCTACAATTTAGAAATTTTGTTATAAAATAACCAGGCAGTCAAATAAGTTAGCCAATTTGTACTTTCACAAAACAACTACATGATATGAACACTTCCCACTAAGCACCTTGTAAATATGTTTTGTTGTTGTTTCTTATCCCACTTGGCTGGCCAAGCCCACGAGCCCATATGGACTCATGATTGAAGGGGAAGGAAGCAGCTTCTGTTGTGATGGAGCACCCATAGGTAGAAGCCTGACTTTTGCTCCGTGACGCTCTTACAGTCATAGGAGACTGGGACCTACAGCTTAAAGTGGATTCCGAACCACTACAAACATCCATGGCACCGCCGGGATTCGAACCCGAAACCTGTGGCACCGAGCGCCAGAGCGCTAGACACTCGGCCATTCAGGTCCCAAATTTGCCAACGGCACGCGGTGTTCCCAGGTGGTCACCCACCCAAGTACTGACCGCGCCCAATGATGCTTCACTTCGGTGATCGAACGAGAACCGGTATATTCAGCATGGTACGGTCGTTGGCCTCCTTGTAAATATAAAATGGACTAAATGAAATTTATTTCCAATTTAAAAAAAAAAAAAAATTAGAAACAATTATAAACAATAAAATTTATTTCTATATACAACAAAGAAATTTTTAGAGTTTCACCATTTAATAAATAGACCATTATTAACTTTTTGCACAGCATGATATTGAGTGTGTAACATTTGCTGTGCCTTATCTGTATCGGGACCACCCAGCCAATCTTCATACAATTTTTGCACCAATGGGTTTTCTCCTGGTTCCTTGACAGGTATAGAATAATAAAGCTCTTCCACTTTCTTAAGTAAATCCTTTGGTGATTCTTCTACTGCACGAATTTGAGCACCACCATTTGCACAACCTAAAATAATACAAGACATTGTACATTAAAATGATATAATATACTTTTTGGAAATTGAGAATTAAATAAAGAATTAAAATTTGTCTAGATCATAACGTTGGCTTTATTTTATAATTTACTTTTTTCATTTCCTCAATCATCAATAAAATGCAAAAGAAGAGCCCAGTAGATTTATAAAACATAAATATTCTAGATTATACTAATACAGTTGTGCTACTGAAAAGTTTGCATGTTTCTAGGTCCTGTAATTTTCACACAATATTCAGAGCATTTAAGAAAAACTAATTTTGTGATTATCACAAGTAGCTGAATAATTATGTCCAATTTCATTGGCAGTAAAAAAAAATCACTTAAATTTCTATATACTAAATTTAAAAAGGAATCTTCATAACACCTACTGTGATAAAAAAAGGTATCTTCATTTGTGATAATATTGTTTAAAAAAACTCCAAATGTCCTATCTATGTTTTTAATTAAAGATTAATTAACATTTCATTTTATTCATTAATTTAACAATATCATTACAGAAGCAATTGTTAAAATGCAGTATAATTTTAAAAAGTTAGAAGAATACAACTTTCTAAAATTCTAAATAGACAGCTGATTTCTAAATAAAAAATCAATAAACTTAAAAAAAATGTTATTTAAATTAAATATCCTATTTTAAAAATTCATACATTCAACTTGAGACAAGCATTTAAAAAAAAATAATAATAATTTTAATCCATTTAAATGCATTATGCAAACTTTGAAATTAAATCATCCAACTTGTTTTGTATAAATAACTACAATATAGTAAAAAAACATGTAATACCAGCAGGACAAGCCATGATTTCCACAAAATGATATGGAGATTTTCCTCGTTTTAATTTCTGTATAACATTTTGAATGTTACGAAAACCATTTGCTATAGCAAATCTAAGGACTATTACACCATCTTTTTCTAGAATGACTTCTTTTAGATCTTGATTCCTAAAAATATTTCATATCTTAAGTTTTCTTAGTTAAAAAAAACTACCAAATATCTATATATATTACTGATATAAATAAACATGATGAAAAGATGCAAATTTTTATCTAATAATCAAATTCAAAATAAGCAAACATATTTTATTTACATATAAATTAACGTTACATTATTTCAAAAATATATTACATTTTCGATATTTAAAGAAGGAAAATAGAATTTTGAACATTTATACAATATTTTTTAAAACATAAATTCAGAAAGCAAATTTTTTTTGTCACTCTTAAGAATAAGAAATTTGGAAAGAGCTACAATTTCACTAACAATTAGCAACAGCAAAATTAATTAGAAAATAAATTGAAGTCAAAATATGAATTACAAAATTTAAGAAATTTGCTTACATATGTACACATTTTTTACACGTGTAAATCAGCTTTTTTATGTCATTTTTACTGTAAAATAACTTTATAAAATTAAAAACAAAAAATCCTATAATTTTTTTTTTAATATCTAATTGTTATGACTAAAAATAACAAGAAATTAATACTTTTCAGTCTTTTATAATCTGCATAACTTTTCTCATTACAGAAATACGTTTACATCATCTATTTAAAAAGATCTAAAAATATCCTAAGTCATAAATTTTAACTGAACTGAATTATACAGAATTTACTAAAAACTTAATTTTATTTGATGATCTTTATAAAATTACTTCACCTAAAATTTGTTTAATTTGATAATAATGAGAAAATTATCCCCACACACTTACATCCCCATAATCCACAATCTTTTTAAGTAAGATTCTGTATTTAAATAAGAACCAAATATTTTATAAAAAGAATATTTTAATCAAAGTTTTTTAAATGATATTTAAAATTTTTGAATAACTTAACAAAATAATAATAATATTTACAATGCTTTATCTACCTTAATGTTTTATACTGGATATCTGAAACAGTATCACCAAAGAGTTCTTTCGCAGCATGCAGAAAGATATGATCACTAAAACCACCAGAAGTACTTCCAGAATGAGAATATAACTTGAAATCAAGGGGCATATCTGTACTAAAAAATAAAAATTATTAATAATATTTATCAACTGCACTGATAAATTTAACACAGTTTACGACACAACAGTAAAAAATAAATCATTTGAAAGAAACCTGATTTCATCTAGGTTTTCAGATGGCAGCTCATTTAATGAAATGCCTTCACTATTTAACATAGCATCAACTTCAACTGTAAAACAACAGTAAATATAACAAAATAAATAAAACTGTTAGATTATAATAAACATGCAAAAATATGTTGCACAGAGAAAAAAAAATTAATGTACTTTAAATAACTCTAAAAGAATACCTGATGTTATAACACAGTCTACCTCTCTGCTTTCATAATCATTATTAAAAAAGTCATTTCTTGAAGCCTCTAACTTTTTATCGAAGCAAGGCATTACAGTTACATGGTATATCTAATATAAAAATTAAATAAGTGATTGCAATATATCTAAGAATAAAAATTTAAAAATATATATAATTAAAATTGCAGTACATGATAATGTAACATAATTATTAATATTTTTATTTATAATTTATCACTTTATATGTATTTAAATCATACAAAAAAATAAAAAGAGTTAAAATCAAACTATACCTGATTGCACGTCAAATTTAATTTTGTTGCTAAATAATCTTTAACAAGTGAACCCATAATTTGTTGAGGTGATTTTACAGTACTTATATATGGCAATACATATTCACCATGAGTTTTCTCTGCATAGCATATCCATCCTGTTAAATAATAAAATAAATATTGAATTTGCTTTAAATAAATATTAATTTATTTACTTTATAAAGACTACATTAAAATATGCTGTTTTATTACAAAACACTTCACAATACAGTTTTGTACATAACTAAGTATTCATTAAGTATTTTGAATAAGTTCAAAATTCTTAACCCGAAAGATTTTTGTTTTTCATTAATTGCTTGGAAAATAATGATAATTTATTTCAATTAAAAGTGGAATTTATTGATAATAAAATAAAATATGTAAAAAAATTAATAAAGTAGATATACTTTTTAAAATAAATAATAAATTTTTTCATTAAAAATATGTTTTAATCATCATTTAACTATAAGACTATGATTTCATGTTTAAATTTTCAAATAAATTTTTTACACCCCCACTTAAATTTAAAAAAATAAAAAACATCATTTTTAACAAATATTGCATAATAGAACCATTACACATCTTCCTCATTGTTCATTTTACTGCATTCATCATTTTAATTCTATGATTCTAGTTGATTTGTTATTTCAACAATATAACTACACCCACTTAGATTGCTTGTCTGAAAAACATTTTTCCTTATCAATTTTTTGAAAATTTTACAGACGATGTTGTGTCTGATCCTTAGTATGCTGCAGTGCCAGATGGACATCCCATGAGTAATCTACTCATGGATAGAAGGAAAGGGAAATTTCTATTGTGATGGAGCACCCATAGATAGAAGTCTGACTTAGCTTATGCCGAAGTAGGATGGCAGTGCCTGGGAGGACTTTTAGAACAACCCCCATATTTGCATATCATATGGGAGAAAACCCTCAACCAGAAAACTCCCAACAGTAGTCTGATTAATGAGGCATAAGTCTTGAATATAAAGAACTGAAAGTAATGAGCATGATACCATCGAGCCTCCTAATTTTTTGAAAGAATTTCTTTCTTCCTTTACATTAATGAAATATTTAAAGATTTATTTTAAAAAGTAGCAAATGTTGAAAATTTTATGTTTGGCTTCCAAAAGACAGATGATAAAAAAAATTTTACAGATGATAAAAAAAAAATAGTGTTTTTGTGTTGTGTCTGATCCTTAGTATGCTGCAGTGCCAGATGGATATCCCATGAGAAATCTACTCATGGATGGAAGGAAAGGGAAATTTCTGTTGTGATGGAGCACCCATAGATAGAAGTTTGACTTAGCTTATGCCGATGACGTAGGATGGCAGTGCCTGGGAGGACTTTTAGAACAACCCCCGTATTTGCATATCATATGGGAGAAAAACTAGAAAACTCCCAACAGTAGTCTGATTAATGAGGCATAAGTCTTGAATATAAAGAACTGAAAGTAATGAGCATGATACCATCGAGCCTCCTAATTTTTTGAAAGAATTTCTTTCTTCCTTTACATTAATGAAATATTTAAAGATTTATTTTAAAAAGTAGCAAATGTTGAAAATTTTATGTTTGGCTTTCAAAAGACAGATGATAAAAAAAATTTTACAGATGATAAAAAAAAAAATAGTGTTTTTGTGTTGTGTCTGATCCTTAGTATGCTGCAGTGCCAGATGGATATCCCATGAGAAATCTACTCATGGATGGAAGGAAAGGGAAATTTCTGTTGTGATGGAGCACCCATAGATAGAAGTTTGACTTAGCTTATGCCGATGACGTAGGATGGCAGTGCCTGGGAGGACTTTTAGAACAACCCCCGTATTTGCATATCATATGGGAGAAAAACTAGAAAACTCCCAACAGTAGTCTGATTAATGAGGCATAAGTCTTGAATATAAAGAAATGAAACTAATGAGCATGATACCATCGAGCCTCCTAATTTTTTGAAACAGTGTCTACAACAAAGCTGCCAGTGGATTGCACCTCAGTCCTAATGGTTACCAGAGGCCCACATTGCCACTGACCCCTCGGGCAAAAAAAAAAAAAACAGTTTAATATAAAAAATAATATAGAAATTTTCAGTGATTTTCCACCTCAAAAAAATTGCTCAAACAGGATTTAATGATAGTTGTAATGAAATACTTGTTTTAAATGCAATCTTTTCAAATTTATTTGCAGCATCTGTCGCAATTATAGCATTTTAGAAATATGATATTTGGCACCCACTAACATGTATAAGCCATTAATGATAACAGTGACAGTGGCATTAACAGTCAGTGATTTAACAGTCAGGGGGTGGCTTTCTTCTATAGGGCACAAAATTGCAAAATGATTTATACAATTACAGAAAAGTATAGGGACGATGATGAGCAAGAATTTCTTTCTTTTTTTTTTTAAGTTAATGAAATAACTAAAGATTTTTTTAAAAAGTAACAAATATTGAAAATTTTATGTTTGGTTTCCAAAAGACCCTGAAATGTTTAAATCAAAATTACCCAATATTTTAAATAAATAGATAGATAGATATGCACTTCCTGGATTTATTTTAATTTTTATAATACAAATAGGTGAAAGTTTTTTTTATTATATTTTCTGCCATATGTACCTACAATTATATCAATATGTATTTCATAGGATAGTTATTTTGACTTTCATGCATCATTATCCTGTGTTCATCATGTTTATCTTATGTCCTTGCAAGGAATGTATCCAGATTTTACTGCATTTATCAATCCTTTCAATAAACAAAATATTTGTCGAATATATTGTATTATTGAACAACAAGAAGTTAATATATATACACTTAAATACATAAAATAATTATGTACATTGTCAAGAATGCATAATATATGATTAATTTTACCTGGGCAAGCAGATGATAGCATTGGCAATGCTTTTGGTTCTGTGTCTTTAGACTTATAACGACGGATAAATTCCTTTAGACTCTCAATCAAGGAAAATTCTCGACTTAAGGTTGTGTCAAGTACATATTTTATACCTATGTAATGAGGAAAGAGAACAAGCATGTACAAAATATTTTAACATTCTTTTTAAAACTATTATTTCTTATATTTTAAAAATTTAATATCGTTAATCTGAAATTAAAAACATAAATGATTGCTAAAAATTACATTTGTAGCAAATATAATATAATTAATTTTATGTATATTCATTATATATAATCATACGTCAAAATTTTTTTAAATAGATTAAAAAACTTGTAATAAATTTATGAAACTTGTAATAAATATAATACTAGAAAAATAAAGCATTAATTAATCCATCAAATTATAAATATTTATTAAAAAACTGGTATAAACAAAATGCTTTGAAAGGTATAAACTAGTATAAATATTAAAGATATTGAAAATATTATATGTATTTCAAAGGTAATGACTGGTATAAACATTATGAAAAGTAGAAAACTGCAATCTTACCTAATTTATGAAAAAATGATGTCAATTTCTTAGCTGTAGTTTCAATATCAAGATTATATTTAGCAGCTAAAGAAGCTCTTGATTGAGGCGAAATTGAAATTACTAAAGTTTTGATTTTTTCTTTTTCATTGTTCTAAAAATAGGAGGAGTATGATATAATTAAAGAAATTTGTATCTGTTTAGATTAGTGTTAAAAAAAATGGAGAAATACATAATATTTTGGTAGCAAAAAAATTCTTTCAATCCAATTAAAAATCAGCATTTTTCATAAATATATAGATAAATTTAATTTTTTTTTTTTTTTTTTTTTTTTTTTTTTTTTTTATGTTCATTCTATGCTAGGGATTGCAATATCGGACCAAAAGTTCAATACCGGTATTTTTTAGATCTTAATACCGGTAGTAGAAATTTTAGAAAAAGAAAGAAAACACAGGTGGTTTTTCATTTTATTTGCTAGTTTTATTAGAGAATGTATAAATATCACAAAAAAATTTGTAACTTATAAATTACAACAGTATATAAAAAATCACAAAAAAGTAAAGGAACATCTTATTTATTTATATCACAAAAAATGTAAATATCACTATTCAGTCTGTAGTACTATTAGACATTTTTGAAATGCGATCTTAAAAAACATAATGCATCAATTGTACTATCATTAAGCTTCGAACGTAATTTTCTGCAAAAATTACCAGCTGTTGAAAACGCTCTTTCAGCATCTGGGTACTGTTAGCAATGCGCAATATACTTTTTCCAAGCATTTACCTCTAAATCCCTCATCTTCAAATAAATGTATTTCTCGTCGGATTGTTTTGGATATAACTGCTGTATAGTATTTTGGTTTGTTGAAATTTTTTTTGTTATTGCCAATTCTAATTTTTGTTCAAGAGACAATTCCTTTTCAATATTGGCATTAGTATCATCATAATCTCCGATAACTGTATCATTCTAAATGTAGACAGATTTGTGTAAAAGATGTAAGAAAAAAAATAGGGTAAAAAATTGTAAGAAAGTTTACTATAAACTTGATCAAATTTGAATTGGTTAGTCTCTTTTCTTCTTTTTCATTCTCGTTTTTAAAATCATTATAATTATGTAAATTCCGCAAGACATTTTCTATTTCGGTATGACTTTCTTCTGTGCGATTTTTCAATGTAATATATAATTCTTCAGATAGTGATGTGTGCTGTTCTTTAAGTGACACACCAATCTCTTTCTTTTGAAACTCACCAATTTAAAAAATATCGAAGTATTACACGAAGAATTCTAAATAAGAATTCACAGATAAGAACTAGAATTTCACAGAGACAAAATCTTTCACAGATAAGAATTCTAAATTTCTAGTAAATACCGAAAAACTGCTATTTAAACTTGTGAATACCGGTATTACAAAATTGTGCAAATGGCTCAAAATACCGGTATTCGGTATCCCGATATACCAGTATTGCAATCCCTATTCTATGCAGATAAAAAATAGGGACTTTATCCATCACAATAAAATATTCTATTTCTACAATCAACATAATATACAGTTAATGCATTAAATATTTGTATAGAAAGATTTACAATGAAAAACAAGTTTTTATTTTTTAATAGAGGTTACATTTTGTTGAGACAAATATTATTCAAACTTGGAAATTTAAAATAATTAGCAAAATATCTACAAATTTTTAAAAATTAGAAAAACTTAAAACAAATTAATTTTTAAGGTGTAACAAGTATCCAAACAAGTGAAACAGGTACATTTATTGTCATGATCATTAAAGCACATTTATTGTCATGACAATCATTTTAAAAATGAAAGTGTGCAAATTTTTTGTAATTTTAAATTTTATACTAACATTTAATTATAAATTTGTGTTTTTGAAGAATAAAACTCTGAGAAATGGAGAAGAAATTTTCAGAGACTTCTATTTTAGAAGGAAACACATATTACATGCATTATAAAGAAAGTAAAACAATAAATCAAATTCCAAATTTTAATGGTAGACCTTGTTCGACCTTCCAATCAATAAAAAAAGATTTAGTTCAACCACATAATTTAACTAAGTATGCAGTGGTTAACCATTGCTCATCAGCTCTTATGATCGCTGATTCATTATTCACCAACTGATGACAAAAAAAAATTTTGCATTAGGACTGCCAAAATACTGTTTCACCTAAATCAAGAAGCACCTTTCAAAATGCATGCATAGAAAAAATGCATTTTTGCTGCATGCCTTTTTCCACAGCTAGCTCAAAAAATTTTGTGACCAAAAAGAAAGTTTAGATAATTAACTTTGAAAGAAAAAAAATTTACAGAATGATTATGAATTTCAGAAATACTTCTAATCAAAGATTAGAATAAGTTTTTGGATCTAATGGTGCAAAAATGGAGTGGAGAAAACCAAGCAAAGAAATGCATCCATAGAAACTTCTTCTAATAACGAAGTATGGAGGAAATTGTTTGGAGGTTATAGGAGTGTAATTTTGTTCTTGCGTAAGAAATTTGGTCATAAATAATGGGATCAAGAATCATATGTACATTGATATATTAAAAAGTAATTTACAGCCAAGGACTGTAAAAATGGGACTAATTCCCAATTACTTGATAATGATCCCAAACATACAATGTTGAACACTTGGATTTCGTTGCTATATAACATGCAAAAATGTCTTTTGTTTCCTCTACATTTATTAGAAATAAACTCCTTTGCATATTTTTGGGATATTTTAGATATCTATTTTTATCAATGATCCTCTAAAAGTTGCTTTCCAAAAGGAATGGTATTCTATTTTAAATTTAAATACTTAAAAATTGTTAGAATCCATGCCCCAAAGACTGAAAGTGTATTATGGAAATCAAAGGATATCCAACTAAAATCCAAATTTTTTACAACAAAATTTGTAAATTACATTTAGTGCAAGAATATTTTTTCCCCTATTAGATGGTGAGTTAATCTGATTTTGTTTTCTAAATATATGAGTTTGTTTTAATTAAAATTAAATATAAAGTACCAGATAAATGTTTGTATGTAGTACACTAATTAATTTTGTTTAAAAATTTTACTTTCAAGATTGAAATTTTAGGCACTTGGTGTATGAATACTTTCAATATTTATTGTATATAATTTTGCCAATTCTTATATACCCCAAGTTACTAACAGGATCACAATAACAAGGAAAACTTTTTCTCTACTTTAAAAAATAATTAAATAAATACACACCACTTCAAATTTTTTGTTTTCTTCTATAATTCGGTATAATTCTTCTTGACTCTGCTGAGTAATTAAAATACTTTCAGCTGATGTTATACAACCACTGCAAGCCAAACAATCATTTAAAGTAATTTTTGCTTTTTCCAATTTATCTTTAAGGCCATCCTATATAAGAAAGAAAAATAGTTTGAACAAAATCAACTTAAAAAATTTATATTTTAAGTTAATTTGTAAAAAAAAAAAAAAATGAAATTATAAGAACTCACTGCATTTGTTTCAAAATAATCTCCATCATCAGTTACAACTACTTGTCCACCTTTATTATCCTTCTTCGTAAGTTTTATTGGTTTGATACATTCCTAAAAATAATATTGTTTCATTAAATGCAATGTATAAAAATCGAAAACTAAGAATATCCCTGATGTGATTGTCAACTAACTTGTGATGGTGTAATAAAATCATTCAAATCAGTAAGTTGTAGAGCTCCGCTAAACATACTAGTCATGATGAATTCTTAACAAAAAATTGTTATTTATTTGAATATTTTTATCTCACTTTTTTAAAAACATTAATTTGAATTAAAAATCAACACATTCAAACTTGAACATTATTACAACATTATTTTAACACATGAAATTTGTTGTTTTTATACGAACGATTAAACAGAGGAAAGTCCCTTAAGAGATAGGGAAGAAGTTTAGGGAAAACTCTCCAAAAAGAAAATTTGTAGAAAGGAAACTCCCGACGGTCGCTCGGATGGGGAAGATGGTTGGGACATGCATTGTAGCCAGGGGGAGGGATATGCAGGGAAGCAGCTGAAATATGCAGGTAAGAAGGGGGAATATGCAGAAAATTCTATGTTTGATTGAGTATTACTTAAAATAACAATGAAAAAATATTCAAAATACAGGGAGTGAATGAATTTCATATTCATGAAAATAAAAATCACAAGGAATGGTTCTTATATATTTATTTCATTATAATTTATTACTTTTATCTTATAGGGAATAAAATTCTAGCTTTCCTTTATTATTTTTTCAGTATTGTAATTTTTCGAATGTTTAGTATTGCATTTATTTTCAGAATTTTTTTTTTTTTCATTTATTAGAAAAATTAAGTATTTTTTTTTAAAAAAGAAGTATTCAATTATTTTCCGAATTCTATTTTGACGCATTATCTCCGATTCAATTATTCAAAAATGTCGAATATTATGAGTTTAAAAAAAATTAGAGCTAATGTTAGAAAGTGGAATATTTTGAAATATATGCGAATATATCCTAATAAAAAGTTCATGTTTTTTTTTTGTTTTTTAATTTAGTTTATAATAAAGCGTTTAAATTTTTTTTATGAGATGCATGATTTTTTTAGAAAAAGAGAAATCTATTAACATTAAATAGTATGTACCATGTATATAGAAAATGTGAAATATATTAATTATGTTTTTCAATAACTACTTAGTAATCGTATGATTTGTATAAAATAAATTCCTATGAATTTGTGTGCAATAAACTCGTATGATTTATATCGAAATAGAACTATTTTAATTCGTATGATATCGGAAATACTGATTCAATACGAAACTAATTTATTGATTCTAAATACATATTTTAAAAACAAAATTACATTTAGAATGCACTAATAAAAATTATTTTTAATTTAATATATACATAAATACATCCAATTCAGTAGTGAGTGGATGTGTTTATTAATATATTTTATATTTTTTAAAGACAAATAATTTTTCTTTATTCTTGCAGCTTCGAATTTTTTAGAACTCTTAACATTATTTTTAAAGGAAATATTGCATCATTTTTTAATTAATTTCTTATGCGAATTTAATTATTAAATACTTTAATAGAAAAAATATTAAATTTCTCTGAAATTTGTTTTGGCATGCTATATTTACATTAAATATGCTGCTTAATTGAAATGCGCATTATTTTAAATGTGTTGCGGTAAGAAATGATATTCATTTAAAAGTATCAAATGATATATGAGTTTCGATAGAGTAAAAAAAATACTTATATGTTTTCTATAAATTTCTTCTTTTTCTTATAAGCAAAAGCAGAGTTTTTTAGTTCTAAAATTACATGTATCCAATTTTTGAAAAAATAGAAAAATGTTATATAACATACACACACACACACAAAGCAATATGTCATACATAAGGAGAATGAACAATTATGTATACGTAAATAAAGGATAAAAATCATTAATATGTTTTAAATAAATACTATTTAACAAATTTTATTTTTAAGAATTTATTATTTCTACACATAACATAAAGGTCCTGAATGGCCGAGTGACTAGCGCTCGGTACCACAGATTTCGGATTCGACTCCCGGCGGTGCCATGGATGTTTGTAGTGATTCGGAATCCCCTTTAAGCCGTAGGTCCCGGTCTAATATGATCAAGCATTATTACTCCGCGTCCGTGGCTTATATTCAAGTTACACGCGCCTCCTGGGTAATGCAAAGTGAGTAATGTCTGTGCAGCGCTTGCCTTAAGGCATTTAAGACAGCTGTCTATGTGTTTGCCAGCTGCATTAGAACAAAAAAAAACCGCATATAACATAATGACAATTTTCTGTGGGAAAAAATGTGCTTATGAAATCCAATTCCAGCAATAAGGAAAAATAAAGTATTGCTTCAGTCCTTCAAATTCATATCATAGCTAATTAAAATTATGCAATTTTAAGAAATTAAAAGGTTTTTTTTTTTTTTTTTTTTTTTGCTAAGAAATGGAAAAATTATGCATGGTGGTGAAGAACTTACAAATGTCAAATATTTTTGAAATTAATTTCAATTTAATATATTTATTTGAAATAGCTATTGTAGAGATATTTAACAGTATATGCTTCCATTCAAATTATTTGTCCTATTTATTTCTCTAAAGTGCAATAGATTACGTCACATTATAGAAATTCTTTTTGACACAGACCTGTTTAAAAAAAAATTTTGAAAATGATTAATTAAAATGATTCTGATAACCCATCACTAAAATATGCAGCAGATTCCCGTTCTGTGAAAGTAACCGGAAATGACGACATGCGCAGATAGATGCGTGCAAAATGAGAAAAGTAGTTGATGCAGCTGTAGACGCTTGTTAATATAAATATTTACTTTTCCAGATAATAACAACAATGGCGAAGTTAATTCACAGTCAAATCAAGTAAAATTAATAATATGAGCAATTTTTAGTAAAGCTCATTGAATAATAATATCGAGACTAACAGATTTTATTTATTTGAATAATTGAAAGACTTTGGTGTAAGGTTGTTTTATCTAAACCAAATATGAGGTATTGAACTCATATTGAAAAATATAAAGAGAATAATAGATATTGTATGTCATCTTTCATTCATAACAAATTTAATCAAATTTTTATAATTTTTCACGCATGACATATTACTTAGTAAGTAATTTTTAATATGACCATTTAAATTTCTTTCAAACCAACTATAGTTTTTTTTTTTTAATTTACAATTTTTTTACATTCTGTTTTTAAACTAAGTTTTATGTAACTTCAACTTATTTGTAGTACTAATGCAACTTAAATTTTAAAACTACATAACTTTTTTTAATTGACAAGAAATGGATGTGTAAATGAAATAAAACTATAAGTGAAGCATATTTAAACCCTATCTATGTATTTGTAACTTTTGGGGGGGTTTAAAAGTTTTTTATATTTTTAATATAGAAACTGTTAAAATGGCTTCTGAAGATCCACAAAGAAAAGTGATTCTTGCTACTGGTGGATATGATCATACCATACATTTTTGGGAGGCACATAGTGGCGTACGGCAATGTTCTGCTCAATACCCTAGTTCTGTATCCTTTTATAATTTTACCAATATTTTAATTATTTACAATACAATATTAGATTAAGGAAAAGTTATACAAATTTTTCCTTGAAAATAATTTATATTACAATTCTTTATAGTTTTATCTTGTGTTTATTTTATAAATGTGCTGTATTTTTTTCTATTTTTCAAGATTATACATTTCTGTAGAGTAAATAAAATTTAAAAAAAAGAAACTTCTGTTAAAAAAAAAAAAATATTGGTTAATTATACAATGCTATTGTGCTAATTTATGAAATAGGACAAGAAATACCAAATAAACAATAATAATTAATCATTAAATTTCTGTAAAAAAAAAAAAAATACTGTTTCATAGATTCTTTATTTATTTTAATGCATTTAAGAGATCATAAAAAATATATGTTTAAAAAGTTATTATGTTTTCTTTTAGGTAATAATAAAATACAAACCTTTAAGAAAATTATATGATCCTTCTTTTAAATTTTATATTGTGATTTTGCTAAAAAGATGTGGGAAGGATCTAATTTGTTTCCCATACAGTTTCCAAAAAATGTATATGTAGTTCAGAAAAGTTTAAGTGATACCCACAATCACATGCTATAATCATTAATAGTTAAAACACTTTAAAAAATAAATTTTATTTAAAATCAAAGTATATTTATTAGATTGGAGAATTACTTTGTTGTAAAGAGTATATGTAAAATAAAATTGGCTATTATAATTTTATTGTTGTTGAAAAAAAAAATTATTATTTTCTGAATTATTTCCCGATTTTAATTTTTTCCATGTTACCAATTGATTAGCATTCATCTGCAAGTATCAAAATTAGTTTATTTTCTTAATATATTTTTTAGCAAATCAATAGCATGGAAATCCATCCACATAGACAGTTGTTAGCTGTAGCTGGTATGAATTTTTCTTATCTTACTTGCTTTTTCTATTAAGTAAATATCACAATTTAATTTTCATTGCTGTATATATACATATATCAGAAGCTACTGCAAAATCTAGTCAAAAGTCCAAGTAGAGTTAACCTATCATTGAAAAGCTAGGAGTCTTTTTATGTAATTTAAAATTAAAATAAAATCATTAAGTGTTTTGATTAATATATTAGAATGTGAGAAAGTGTACAAACATATTTGTTAAGTCAATGATTAATTATAGGAAAGGAAAGAAGTGGTTAGGATAGAATGTGAAAATGCAGTGTAAATAGGGATTAGTCCAGTAACTGAATCTATTAATTGCAGGTCAAAAAATAAAGAAGAGTAAAACAAGTATTATTATATATGTGCCATAGATGGTGACAATCTTAAAAAACTAACTGGGCCATCTAGTTGCAACATTGCTAAGTTATTATAAAAAATTACAGAAGCAATTTTTACTGTATTAATTTTCAATTCTTTAATTTTTAAAAATTAGACAATACTGATTATTTTCTGTCCCAATAATGAATTTGATTGCTATAAAATTATAAATAATAAAGAGAGAATCTTTGATTTTATATATTTTTTTAAATGTACAGAAACTATTATATATATTTAAAATTATCCTATTTTCTGGATATAAAAAAAGGAATAGGGTATGCAAATTGTGAAGGAAAAGGTTTTATTATATAAACATCAGTTGAAATCCACATAAAAATTTATTACACATTGGGCAAATCCATATTTTACCACAACTCAAATTTAATTTGTTGTCATGAATATTTGTCTGAGGGATATATCTTTTTGTAGCAAGTTTTGTCTGTCAGTATCTTTAAAATTACTAATTTATACTAATTTTATTAATATTTTATTATTTCATTTCATATTAAATATTTATCTGTTAATTAATGATAAATACTTTATTATAAAGACAAAAAACTTCATTTCTGATTTAATATGATAAAATAAAATTAAAAAAGTGATACTTTCTGTTTGAAAATATTAACCTTTTTTCTATATTCATCATAGTAATATAGTTTCTACTTAACATCTTTGTAAATTTAAAATGATTTTAAGGATGTACTTATTTTTATTATTAGGTTTTCAACATATTCGTATGTATGATATATATTCTAGTAATCCTAATCCTGTTGTTAACTATGAAAATACTCCACAATCAAAAAATTTTACTGCTGTTGGTTTCCAAGAAGAAGGCAGATGGATGTTTACCGGATCAGAAGATCAAACATGTCGAGTATGGGATCTGAGGTAATCCATAAACTTCACAATCCCAATGAAAGTAATCATAAAATAGAAATTTTTTTTTACATGTAAAAATTATAACATTAAATCCATTTTGATTTACAAGAGATCACAAACTATCCTTTACTGATTTGCCAAAATTAATATTCTGTATTGCTCATGATTAGGAAATCAATTAATTTAAAGTAGTGAGAGGCATTTATCAATAATTATGGAGAAAATTGTGTCTGAAAGTTTGAAAGGCTTTTTTATGTTTAAATATCCTTGCTGTCAAATAACTGAGGGGAAAAGTCAGATAAATGCTTACGGAATAGTGGATAAATGCAGGATTTTAGCAATCAGTAAAGTTCAGTTTTTTGCCCAAATTTCTTTTTTGTTTTGCTTTCATTCCTTACACCCATTAAAAATTATTGTATTATCTGATAGAAAAATAATTTTAGTCGGGTTTTTTTGAAAATTAAATTTTTTATTTCCAAATATTATTTTTTTCTATGCTTTGATTACTGGAAAAATAATTATGGTAGCATTTTAAATAAAATGCTCAATTAGAACAGAAAGTTTTACTAGAAATCAGAAAAAAAAATATTCTACCAGAACAAAAAAAAAAGTTAATTTGCTAAAAAAAATGTTAACAATTATTTAGGCTTTCTTTGAGAACATAACACTTTAAAAAAATTTTTTATTGTATTAGTTTAAAAAATTGATTAAAATTATCCTCCTATTTACAGAGGAGAAAATGCAGAATTATAAATTGTGTTTCATTTTTCTGTAATCTTAAAAACAAATTTCATTTCTTATTCTCTGGTACTCAACTGCTACACTAGACAAAAGTTTTTTATAATTATAAAATTAAGTGTTTGTCAACAATAAAAAGTGATACTTAAAAATATATATATATTCTAACAATAAATTGAAGATTTAATACATATAACAGCTTATGTTAGTAGTTGAAGTACTATTTAATTTAAAATGGGGATTCTACAGTTTAAAGTTCTGATTTTGGCAAGTCTATTTTCCTTGTCCAATGGCTATCAACAAACAGTGGTAATCATTTCATCTCAGCATTTTTCCATAATCTTGTTTTTTATGATTGATATCATAATTGTATATCTGTTCGTGTTTGATTGTTATGTTTGTTTACTGTGTCTGTTCTTATTTTTTAATTTGTTAACCTAGTTTTTTATAACTATCATATCTCTTCTTGCATTGATCAGTGTGCTTGTTCTCTTCTTGTGTTTATCTAATTCAAGTCTTGTTGAAACTGTTACTTTTGTGCTGTCTAATGGATTGTTATGTGTCAACATTATTTGATGTCTAAAATTTTTGATATTTAAAATTGTGCTGTTGTCTACATTTTCTTTATTTATTTCATATGGGCATGCAAGGAAATCATTAGAGGACAGATGAGAGGGACAGTATACATTACTATCTGCTGGTGGATCAAAAGTCCTTTGAATTCGTTTTATTTTTAGAAATTGAGTGTAAATGCAATGCTTAAATATTATATGGAAAATGGAATACTTTTAAGTATCTATTTGATTATTGTGACTACTTAACATGTAACATAATGAAAATGTGCAAATTTAATTTATACTTGAGTGATGTTTGCAAAAAGGCATTTTACAATAAGCATAAGTGCAAGCCAGAGCAATGCAGGAGAGAGTCCTCTTTTACTAAATCTCAGGCAGATAGTAACAGAGGAGTAAGATCTCCCAAACTAAAGACTTTAAACTGTAGTTCTCTGGTCTGTTTAGCCCTTGTGTGCATAAGATGACTGTAAAACGACAAACAAAACCCAAACTTAAAGTGGTACTTATTTATATAATCTGTTTATCCATAAAAGAATAATTGTTTAAAAAAATGACATATATCATTCTTCTTCTTCTTTATTTATTTTATTATTATTCTGCCATTTTAAATATACAAAATGCTTGCTGTGGTTAAATGTTGATTGCAACTGGAGAGTGCAGCGACCATTTTAGGAGTGACTTGGCAAAAACTATAAAAAGGGGGTGGGGGGAGAAAAATTGCCAAAAAACAAGCAGAACCCTAAATTCCGAAACTCCCATTACTTGATCGTAAGTATATTTAACCATATAAATGCATTCAGAATTATCAAACAATTTTTTTTTTTTTCAAAAATTAACTGAGAGGTGCATTCTACTTTTTTACCTTGTTAACATCTTAGTTTCTATTTATGTAAATTTTGTTTTTATTAATGTAAATTCGTGTAATAAAATATGGAAACTATTATAATGTTGATGAATTTATTTTCTGTGCTATTTTATTTTTCAGAACAAGAACTCTCCAATGCCAACGGTTGTTTAATGCATGTGTTCCTGTCAACTGTGTTTGCTTACATCCAAACCAAGGTGAATTTTTTATAGGAGATCAAAATGGTGCTATTTATTGGTGGGATCTTAAATTAGGTGACCATATAGATTTAAGTCCCAAAAAGGCTATTTTTAGAGTAAGACATTTTTAAACTTGCTATTTATTAAAAATATCAGTATAAATGGTATTTAATATTGTACTGAAATTCTTTTTATATTAAGGATTCTATTATTATATGAAATAATCATTAAAATTTTTTATCAATATTTTATTTATTTACTATTTTACTATTAACAGTATCAAAACATAGTCAAAGTTTGATGAGTAAAATATTATTATAGTAATGAAATTTAATATAATGATAATTTATTAATGTAATTTTAACTTGTATATCTAACTAGTTAATTAAATTAAAGGTTTTATTCAATTTTAATAAAGTTTAAAAAGATAAAATCCTTGTTACTTTTTGTAAGAAACTAAAAACAATTTTTATATGCCAATTTTAAAATATTTTTTTAACTATTTCGGCATATGTAATATCAGTGAAAAAGTATTTGAATTGTTAATAAACTCTGTTATAGCATTTTAAAATTAAATTTAAATTTTATTAATTTTTGTAAGTTTTTACTATTTTTTACTTGTGTCAATTAATTAGTAAAATTGCTTACAACAATTTTTTGTTATCATAATCTATTATGTTATTAGCTTAGTGATATTTATGTATTATTAAGTGTGTTTTTGTCTAAAATTTTTTTCTCTGTAACTATCTAATAAATGTTAAAGAGAGAGCTGTAGAATGATTTGTCCTGAATTTTTTCTTAGTGAAGGCAAACTAATTTATCTCTGATTTTAACTAACATTGTGTTTTAGATAAGTGAGCCTCATGTATCAATTCAGTATATACATGTCGATCCAGAAGGAACATTCATGTCTGCAGTTGATAATAAGGTAAATTATATATTTTTTTCATATACATTTTTTTAAATTAATAAAATGTAGTTTATAATTTTAGATATGCAATGCTCATATATCAATTCAGTAAAGGGTTCACTTATTGTAAATGATGTATTTTTTTTATCTAAAAACTTTTTTCTTCTTTTGCAGGGTAATTGTTACATTTTCATTTTGAATAATAGAGGAAATGAAAACTCGAATTCTATTAGGCATTTCAAGTTTCAAGCACATGACACTTATGCATTGAAGTGTAAATTTAGTCCAGATTCCACGTAAGTTGCTAGTTTTAATTACTTTACAATAAAAAATATTGTTAGACCATCAATTGTGTGGAAAGGTAAACATTTGGTTTAAATATAGAAACACATGAATTGATTACTTGTTATGGATGCTTTTCAGATATATATGCTCAAAGCAGTTTTGAAAAACATAAAGCTCAATAGTGTAAATATTTTTTTGATATTATATAATTTAAACTTTTAATTATTAAAAATTAAAGTTTTTTATTGTAACTGAATTTTTCCTGAAAATACCTTTCTCCCTCTTAAGCCTCTCTATTTGAGTTGGCTCACCCGACTTGGCTGGCACAATCAGTGATGGAACTACGCTAATCATTTTTATACCTTGTTTCATATATTAATATTTTTCATAAATTGAATTTGATACAAAATATTAGATATGTAATAAAATATAATTTATTTAACATAAAAAATGTAATGTATGTAAAAATACGAAAGTAAGATAAAATATTGCTCAAAGTAAAGTATTGTTATTTGAATTAAAGGCTCATGTATTTTTATAACAAAAGTATTTATAAAAATTTGCCATTGGGGAAAAAAAAAAACTTATAAATGTTACAAAACCTGATATATTAGTATTATGAATAATTTATTTAAAAATTATTTAAAATTTAAGAATTCATATTATTTAAAGATAAAACTTGTTATTTTTTCTATTTGTCTTTTATAATATAAATTTCAAATTTTTAATGTTTTTTTTAGTAATTAATATAATTATTTAAAAATTCTAATATCAAAATTTAATATAAAATATAGTTAATAGCATTTTAATTTATTGTCAATAATATAAGTTAGTTTTGTATTGGTATTGAAAGAAATTTATAATTTCAAACTTTTATTGTTACTTCCTTATTATTATGGGCTTGTGATAAATTACTAATGTATTATTTCCAAATGTCAGCTGTTTTAGCCACAAATCACATAGAATATACATATTTTAAGTAAAACTGTTTGCAATTCTTGGTACCATTTAAATAATAACGACCATGATAATAAGGCTGTGCCATTGTGTTGTAATAAATTGTGAATGTCTTATGCATTTTTAAACAAATATATTTCTATAATTTAGATTACTTGTAACAACTTCAGCAGACTGTTCTGCTAAAATTTGGAGGACAGCAGACCTCAACCTTATTCCAAATAATCAGAATAATGAATCTTCTGATAATGTGGAATGGACTAAGATTCCTACAACTCCATTGATAGAATTGAGAGATAACAATCAACGCTGGGTGTGGGATGTAGCATTTAGTGCTGATTCCCAATATCTTTTCACTGGTAAGTGAATTGATAGTTAGTTCATAATAAGAAGAAAGGTTAAGTCTATTTGAATGTACCGTTTCAGTCAAGTAACATTATTTTTTTTATTATTATCAATGGCTGATTAAAAAAAAATTAAAATCATAAAAAAAAATATATATATATATATATATATATATTAAGATACATAATGGTAAATAGATATATGAAGTAAAAGAATATTGGCCAATTTCTCATTGGTTATTCGACAGCTTCAAAAAGTTTAGTGAAAATTTCACAGAAAAACAGGTACTTTTTTTCTTGTTTGTCATTTCTTAGAATTACTAATTGGGACAAAAAAGTTCAATGAAAATGGGGTTGCAAAGCAATCATGCCACATAAAATTATTTTTAAAAATTAATAAATAAAAAAACAATGACCATTACTTGTTGTTTAGATCATTCTTATTTTCCAGTTTTATAAGCTGTTCTATTTAAGAGATGTCAGTATGCATGCAGTTGTTACAAATAACTTTGCTTCTTTTTAGCAAGGAAAGCTGCTTGTTCATATCTGTACTACTATCTATACTATTATATATATCAATTTTGTATCAATTACAATTATCAATTTTGGTACATCAATATTTTTGTATATTATTTCATAATCCCAAGCTTATTTCTATGCATCGGGTATATTATAACTTAACATAAAATATATATGTTACTTAAAAATAATTAATTTAAATGATAGCTATTTTATTGGCACATGCCTTTTTATTTTAAAACTTCCATCAAAGAACTATACATGTATATATGAGTTGTATTAGCAATAATATATAATAAGTATTTTAATATATCTCATTATGAATATTAATTTAGTGCTTCACTAAAAATAAATTACATGTCTTTCTTCATTAGCACATACAAATACATTTTTATTTAATCTCACTTTGGATAATGATACATATAATTGTCCATGTGAAGAACAGGGCATTCTTTGATTTAGTCGACTAATGTTCATTGTTTGTCCTAAAGTCTATTATTATACTAACCAAATTAATGGAAATAATCATTTTTATATTTCGTAAAAAAAGCTTTTTAATTCAGCCAGTTGATGAAAACAATTGATTAATAAAACAAATGGCCCATATACAAAAACAATTCACTATTAATAAACAAACTAATTTTTTTTAAATTTTATTTTCATAAAAAAAGTATGTATATTGTAATAGATAATTAATGTAAAAAGTTTATATTTTAAGCAACTGTATCTTAAACATGCATAAAAAGATTTCATCTGCATCAGATACATTCTTGTTAAGATATAAAAAGACAAAGTTCACAGATTTATATAATAATATGGTTTTCAAATGATTGAAATATGTCTTTTTTTTTATTTTTTATTTAATGATTTTATTTATAATTATTTTGCATTTATAGTCATCACATTGTTTATGTAGCATATGTATTTGATAAAACTACCCTACATTCTTCCCCCTAAGACCATATAATTCAATTGGGAACTTCACTTAAAAATCAGATTGTTTTCGATTTTGATTGATATTTCTTTTAAGAAATTCTATAGTGAGATATATGTGTTATTTAGGGTCTATCTGAAATGTATGCTGCATGAATATGAGTTATGTACATTGGCTTATTATAGCATATGTGTTTTTAATAGAATGATTTTATTTTATAAAAAAAACATTATTAAATGAATATTAAATCTCTTAACACAGAATGAAATAACGTACAAATGTCTTACTTCAGTTCTAATTTTTCTACCTTACTTTCTTACAATTCGTAATTTTAATTGCAAGAAATTAGAATTTGAGTTAATGCTTACTTCACATTTACAATATATAAATCCATATATTATGGTCTGACCCAGTATTACTGAATAGATAACTTTGTAAGAAAGCAGATAATCACTTTCTACCAGTAGATGCAATGCTGTCACTGCTTTTAGAAATAAGGAGACTTAATTGTAAAAATATCTTTGATCAATAATTAGACTCTGGTTAAATCTTTTCTAAAACAACAGCAAATGCTAAGCAGTTATCACAAAGTCCTACCAGAAAGCATTACTCTTCCACTTCTTATGATTGTAGCATAACTGATTCTCCATATTTGATAGTGCTGAGTCTGCTACAGTGATAAATAACAAGGGTCTAAGTGACTGTGCCATGTATATTTATACACACCCACTTTTTAATAATAATTATATGTAAATAATGTCATATTTTATTTTTTTTAATTTTTTTTCCCTTTTTTTATTAAGCTTCATCGGATAACCTTGCAAGATTGTGGAATATTACTAAAGGCGAAGTCAAAAGAGAGTATAGTGGACATTCCAAAGCACTTACTGCTTTAGCCTTCAAAGATGGAGTTTAAATTATTATATATATATATATATATATATATATATATAATGTTTTTTTAAAAAATTATGCAAGTCTGTACATTTATTGTCTGTTATATAATTCTATGAATAAAAATGCTTACAATATAAGAAAATTTCTATATCATGAAAACATTCGGCTTTTTTTCACATTTTTCAAATTGATTGTTCCTAAATAGTACAGGAAGTACAAAAAAAAAAAAAAAACAATTATGGTGCATATTAAGTAGTTTCAAAGTTTGCTCATAAAATCATCAAAATTAGAGCAATATATCTGATGGTGAAAAAAGAATTTTGTTTTTCAGTAATTAAAAGATATTTTAATTTTTACTGCTAACACAATACTGCATATCATTGTCAATTTAATCTATTTTGATAAACATCTAAGCAATTAGATGGTTGTTTTAATAATCAATCTGAAAAACAGAATAAAATGCCTTTCAAAATTAGGGAACATTAGGTTCCTTTTTTTTTTTTTTTTTTTTTAAACTTAACAAGGATATTCTATTGCAAACATTTGACATCGTTTAGCTTTAAACTAGTCTTGGAAGCATTACTATAATCTGATTCAAAATTCCTAAATAGTTTGATTAGCATTACATTTATATGAGTGTTTATAATTTAATTTACATTCACAGTTCTGGTTGTCATATAAAAAATATTTTATTCCATTTAAAACTTAATGCATTATTATTAAATCACTTAACAGTTTTTTAAATGTAGAATTACCTTATAAATATAATTTTTTAAACTACAATAAGATATTTCACGATAATAAATGAAATTTCTTTTATTCAGATAAACCTTTTAGCTCCCTTATAGAAATTCCTGTAAGGAGTGGAATACAATAGTATGATCTCCTTTGTCTCTTGTTTAAAATTGTTTTGGTAACGATATTATAAATTCTAAGATTAAAACCAAAGACAACGTTTCCAAGATATCGGTTCAAGTTTTGTCTTTTACTGATGACGTTGTACTGTGGCTAGAATCATTACATATCAAAGATAAGCTTTTAAATCAATTGACAAAGGCTAAGCTAAAAGTCTTATGATCAATCAAGATAAAACAAAAGTATGTGTATAACTAGAAATATAATTCTTGATTCTACTTATCTTGAAATCAGGGATCGTTTATTTAAAATAATTTCAGATTTCACTATAAATAATTAAATTCTACCTTAAATTTAAAAGCATACACCTAATGCTCATACAGCATGGATTAAGGAATCGATTAAAATTTCACATCATATCAAGAAAGACAAAAACTGTTAATGTACAAAACCCTTATTCTGATGTTCTTGGACTCTGATCATAAAAAAAAAGATTTGGGGCACTTTTGAACTTAGTCTTGGAAAAGTATTTTTATATGTAGTCAAGAAAATGGCATCTAACACAAACAGAAAACCAATTATATAGAATGTTCATAGAAAAGACCAAATGTTGTTCATAGTCAGTCACCTCAATTAGATAGCATGTTATGAGAGATTACACTTGGATAAAATAATTACTATCAAAAGAAAGAGAAGGCCTAGACTTTTATAGGTAAATATTATTGAGGATATTGTATATATTATTGATACTATTACCTTTAGAATAAAAAATTGGAAGAGTTTAGTTAAAGGTAGAAATGCCTAGCAATGACTAATTTAAAAGCCTGGGTTATCATGCCATGAATAAAAATGATGAAATTTCAACCAATAGCAATGGCTAGAGCAAGTTATTTAAAATTAATATGGCTGATAATTATTTTGAAAAATTAATATCCACATTGAATTGTAACAATTACATAGTAAAATAAAATACTATCTCCTTCAGATACAGAATTATTTGAGAACTTTTATTTCTTAATTTGAATTAATTAAATAATTGATAACAAAAGCTGCCAATATTTTTACCATATATAATGTGAGATTTTCTATTCTCCTGCAAATTTAAATGCTGTTATTGATTTTCACTACTTATGCATGTTAACTTTCAATATTTGAAAATGTAAGCATTATTTTTATTAAAAATTAATTTTATAATATTTATTTTTAAATTAAAGTTTAGGGCACCAATTTATAGAGAAAAGCTTTTAAATCTAAGAATAACTCATTACAATATCAAAAATTTTATTTACAAAAGTTGAGTATTAGTGTTTAATAACATTTTAAAATAAAATTATAAATTTTTACATAAAACATTTAAAAAAATATATATATCATTCAGATTCAAATACAGGCTCTAACAAGTCCCACAATCTTTGAAATTCTATTATATATGGCTTTACAAGGTCATCATCACTTGTAATTAAGAGATTTTCAAAATTTCCCATGACAGCCTGATTAGTCCAATTAAAGGAGCCATTTACAAGAATCTCATTATCTGCTACTACAAATTTATGATGCATCCAAAAAGATGAAGATCTACATCGAACAGGTATGCCTATAAAAATTAAGAGGAATTGCTGTTATTAACAAGCAGAAAGTGAAATTAAATTAAATTTTGCAAACAAATGCAATAATTTTAATAAATTTTTTTAAGAAAAAGATAGTAATATAACTAAAATGTAAAAAGTATATTTGTTACTATATAAAAAAAGTTGTATTTTTCATATTCATGAAATTTAACAAAAATCAAATAAATACTCTACTAATCATAATAGAATAAAATATTACATTTTTATATTTTAAAGAATAAATTATTACAACATATCCTCTCTTCCCCCTCCTTTATACTGAAGATTTACAGTTTTCTAATCTTGCATTGAAAAACTTCATATTTAATATATATTATTTTGATTTCAAATAAAAATATATCTTTTTACTATGGTAATAACAGAATTTATATATAAATCTGGGGTACAAGATTTTATTCTATACATAGTCATGCCACCTTTTGAAAATAGAAATTTCACAAACATACAGTTTTATGTACTATTTACATTTGTAGCACATACATGCACAACAGGTTAGAAACATTATTCTAATATGCAATATCTTTTCATACACATGAATATGCTCATCACAATGCGCATGAGAAATAGAGTGATATTTATTCATATACAACTATAATGAGAAAATACAGTGCATATGTGAATAAACATTAGCAATTTAAAAAAAAATTGGTATTGGTAAAATTTAAAGATATTCTATAAGAATTTTTGTATACATCATCATTATGTGAATCTGAATAAAATTACAAAATTTTTTGGAAATTGACTGAAAGTCTTATGAAAAATTAAAAAATAGATAAATAATGTCACAAAAATAACTGAACCACCAGATGTTTTCATAAATCAATTCAAAAATAAAAATATCAACAGTCTTTTATTCCTTATTTTAATAACTGGTAACAATTTCAAATATCATTCTTGAGAGAGAATTTTACAAAAATATTTTCTCTTTTTTTCAAATATAACCGACTCTCAATAAAACGACTAGAAATGTGTTGTTATTTTACATTATAAATCAAATAAATTTGTCATAAATATTGCTAAATTGCTGAAACTAGCACTTTTGATTGTCTTCCTTCTCATTGCTACAAAGAAGAAATTCAGATTAAAAACCAATTAATATTTCAGATTAAAACCAAGATAATAAATGGTCATTCATCTAAATTTACTTGCCATAAACAATTTATTCCAAGAAAAATTATAAAAAGCCTAAGAATTGTAAAATGAGTGCAAAGAACTGTAGGCATTCATTAAATCCATAATAAATAAGTCCATATCTTAATGGAATGATATGCAATTTATAAATAAGAGTAAATTCACCAATTTTGGACTTTTGATAGTTGTACATAGAAGGAAAAAAAAATGACAACTTAATCCACAGAACTTGGTTAGAATAGTGAGGCAAGGAGTTAATAAGCCTTCAACATTTAGAGTTTATTGATGACATAATGGGTCACTTTTTAAAAATATTTTAATTCATAATTTAATGTAGTCAGCTAAAATTTAGGTATCAGAAAGAAGTTAGCATATTATTCTTCACTTGTTATTTCAATGATATTGATTATTTTAATGATAAACATGACTTTCTCAATATTAATGTTTTATATATTCAAACACCACCTAAATCTTCAGATTTCAATCCTACAGGCCATGTTTGGAGAGAATTAGAGGTTAGGAAAAGGAAATGAGACCTTGAAATGAAACGAAAAAGTGCACAAGAATAAAAAAAAATATTACACTAAAAATTGTACGAAATTCTAGCGAACTTCACTGCTAAAAGAGGGAAATGCTCATATACTTATGGAAGTCACTATATTGCTATTCTGGATACATAAAAGGTTTTATTTCAGGTTTTTATGATGAACAAAGGTACATTTGTTATAGGGGAAATATTCTTCATTTGTTATTTCAATGACATCAAAAATAAAAGAGAAAACCAAACTACTCAAAATATCATAAAGGAGTAAACCAAATTACTCACCATATTATAAAAGAGTAAAATTAGCAATATTAGATTTAGTTTCTATAACAATTTTAAGCCAAATTACAGAATAGGGGCCATTAGGATTTGGAGACATGATTCGTAAAAAAAATTTCTCACTTAAAACAACAACAACACAAATGATACAAATTTTTTGTAAGAAATAAAAAAAAAAGATAATTATTTTTAAAATTAGAAAGGAAAAAAAATTACCAATTGCTCGTAATTTTCCTATTTGAGAACCAATTACTTCACCTTCTTCACCACTATTTCTCATTTCTGTTATAATTCTCACTTTTATTCCCCTTTCATGACATTCGACTAATGCTTCGGCTAAAATACTACAAGTTATCATGTAAACACATACATCTACAGATTGCTTGGAAAGTTTTAAAACATTCAATAGATGATTTAATGATGTCTCTTCATGGACGGCACAACACTTTTTATCTTTACATATACGACCAGAAGCTGTTCGCCGACATACTATTCCTGGGTCAGGAAAGAATATGACTTTATTAAAATTTTCTATTGAATTATCACATTTGTAATGTTGCATTAAAAGATATGTCAATTTATTTGATAACCCTTTCTTTTTAAATTTTTTATAAAGTCTTCTAGAAACATGATATAATAGCTCAGATAGGACTGCAAAACAAGTTATTTTTACTAAAGATTGAGTATTTAACATAATTTAAAATAAAAGTTATTTTATAATATTATTACTAAATCTCTCAGTTTAAAAAGTTTCGCTTTTGCAGCCGGTGTTTGTGTATCAATGAAAGTTACAGTTAATAGTTTAATTGAATTGTTATTGTTATTATTATTATTATTATTATCTGTTTTGCCAAATATCTATCGTCTTGAAATATCCAATATCATAATATGAAAGAATTAAACAATAAGATACAAACTAGACTAATAATCTGGTAAATAGCAATAATTAATTTCACTGTTCGAAAAAATCAGGGGTTTTTTTTTCTCCCTTTCAATCTTGATTATCAATATAATCTACATTAGTAGCTGAAACACAACATTCTTGAAACTATAGAAAAGCATAATTTTAAAGAATTTCCATTTTATTAAAGGGAGTTATTTGACAAAATTAGAATACTAATTTTAAGTAAATAATGCAGGCAATAAATAAGTAAAAAAGTCAAGAGTGTACAAGTTGTGGTGCCATCTCCATTTGATAACACCAACTAAAGGTAATATGTTTACAAATTTAATTGTAATTCAGAAATATTTTGAAGAAAAAACATTTAAAAATAGTTCATAATGAGAATTTCATATTTTTAATTGCACTATATTATTAAAATTCTTATTTTTTCAAAAATAAGAGCACAGTTTTATTTATTGGTTTATTATGCTTTACTGATAGAAAATGTTTGTTAATGCATTGGATATATAGATAAAAATTAACGGACGTTATTTTTTTCCCTTTAACTTGTAATCAAATGATATTCAAAAATAATTAACGTAAATTATTAACTTTTTATTTCTATTTAGTATCTAAAATGTCGAAAAAAATCTTTAATGGAAGTAAGTATCTGGTTTGTTTTTAAATGACAAATCTATTTCATTACATCGAATGGTAGATATTTCATTATTTCATCTCTTTACATTCAGTGCCATTGGAAAGAATATTCTTAAGAGAGGTATTTTGGCTTCCACACCCCATTTCCTTTTTGAGTCTAATGGAAGCACATTCCAACCTACAGATTTATTATGTTCATCCCCAGTAGAGATACAAAAACTTTCATTTCCAAACAGATAATGCAAAAAGTTTTAAAAAGCCGAAGTAGCAAGTTTGTGGCACCATCTCTGTTCAATAATATAAACTAAAATATAAATATTTTCAAATTTTAAACCCAACGCTATAATCCTTTAAGCTTTTCCGGCCAATTAAATATAATAAAAATACATGAAATTCTATTCAAATATCGACTTTACACTTTTACACTTTTTTTGTTGTACCAAAGGCAAGAGCACTAGCCAATTGGCCCTCAAGCCGCTCCAATAGTCGAAGGGACTTTGGTACCACAAGGCTTTCAGGTTCGAATCCTGATGATGAAAACTGTAGGTCCTGGCCTAATTAACCTAAAGTGCGCACAAAATGATCGTAGAGCGACAAACCGAACCAAACCGCGACTATTGCATCTAATTAGTGAGATACATCCGATCACGGAGGACCACAAGAGGCCTTATTTATTGTAACATTCGTTTTCAAATAGCTTAGGCACAGATACCAATCTAACTAATAACTAATCTAGTAGTAATGCCTATGGGCCCAATAACAGAAATATTACACAACAATACAAAATTGCGTCAAATGCAGTGTAAATATATGACTTTTATAATCTTTCTCGGATGTCAATGTGACAGGAGGATAAGGTTTCTAAAAATTGTATTGTGCAATTTCGTGTTGTGCATAAATGTAGTTAAAAAAAATATTAGGTTCTTAAAAGTTTTTAAAAAAAAATATTTTCAATTTAAATATTTTCTAAAAATATATAAATTGAAAATTATCCATATTAACCATATTTTCTAAGAAAAATATGGTTACTGAAGCAATAAAGGAATCAACAGTTTTGCACGTTAATGTTATGTAATTATGTTTTTTTCATAATCACTACTAATCATCCTTAATTTCGACGAAGCGACTACTACAAGTGGGGCCGGAGGGCTGAGTGACTAGCGCTCGGTGCCGCAGGTTTCGGGTTGAGTTCCGACGGTGCCATGTGTGTTTGTAGTGATTTTGATTCCGCTTTAAACAGTAGATACCGGTCTAATATGACCGTAGAGAGTTGGGCATAAGGCTGACAACCCTACCCCATAAAAACAATCATTTATCGTCTAGAAATCTGCCAGCAGGCAGACGGTCTTGGCCCACCAGGGGCTGTTGCGCCATTGATGATGATGATTACTACAAGTGGATTTTACCCCCATTCTTGAATTATGGCAAAGAAATATCTTGTGTGTAAAATTGTTGCGATATAATTCGTCGTCATAATATTATACGAGGTGAAAAAAATGTTAAGAATCAGTAATTAACAAAATTTCCTGTAAAAATGCTGTGTTAGTGGACTTCATTCTTGTAGGAACAAGATTCACTTTTGTTACAACAAAACCGTTTTACACAAATGTCGTGTTATAGAAGATTTTCCCCCGTTTCCCAAACTTTCTTAGAACTAAACCGTGTTACATGATTGCCGTGTAATAAAAAAAAAGTTTCACCAATTTTCGACTTATTTTAGAGCTAAACTATACTGCAGAAATCAACTGTTTGCTTGTACAAACCATATTATCAAGAAAACAAAGACTTGCTATAGATAAAAGAATCTTATCATCTTGCCAAACAAACTTTCCTTAGTTTAATTTCCTCTTTAGTTCCCTTAACCACTAATTTTAAATCTTTAGTTACACCAGGATTCTTTTTTCAAATATGTAGTTGAGATACATTTTGTTTTTCTTTTTTTACTAAAATGGAATATGAAAATTCGATCTATGCTTTATTTATTTTTATTACAGTAATTCAAATATAAATTTAGCCATTTAGGATTGAAATCAAAATTATGTTGTTTCTTATCCCACGTGGTAGACAGCAACATCTAGACCAAGTCCAAAAACCCGCGTGGTCTCATGGAAGGTGGGAAAGGGAGGCATCTTCTATTGCACGCAGGTAGAAGACTGGCTTGGTTCCGTGACGCTGACTTTTTACCGGGTAGGATTATCAGCCCTACGCGCAATGTTCTACAATCACATTAGACTATAGAGCTTTGGACCTACAGGCTTAAAGTGGATTCCGAACCACTACAAACATCCATGGCAACTCCGGGATTCGAACCTGAAACATGTGACATCGAGCGCCAGTCACTTGGCCATCATGATCTATCAAAATTATAATGTGATTAATCGCCAATATTTTCTAGATCACTATACTGCTGCTATTAACGCAGTTGCATCGCTGCTACTATCATTAAAAATGCCTGCACTTTTACTCCTTTTGAAAAAATTAAATAAAAGAAAATGCAAGCGCTAAAAGCAATAAATAACAACCATACCTTCGTTGTACTTTAAGTGCTGAAGTATATTGAATCGAATGTCAGTCAAACATCGTGATAGGAGAACCGTTGCCAGACGTACAATATCACGAGTGAATTCATATTTGCCGTAGAATATTACAAGGTAATCAGTCCCAAATTATCTTGAGTAAACTCATGTTTACCTTAGAATATTACAACGTAGCCAGCTACAAATTATCAAGAGTAAACTCATGTTTGCTTTAGAATAATACAAGATAACAAGCTCCGAATTATCACGAATAAATTGATGTTTCATCATCATCTGTGGCACAACAGCCCCATGCTGGGCCAAAACTGTCTGCATATTGGCAGATTTCGAGATGAGATGTCTTCTTTTTACGGGATAGAATTATCAGCCCGACTCTCAATGCTCAACAATCATCTTAGACCGGGACCTACGGCTTAAAGTGGCTTCTGAACCACTACTAAAACGCCGGGACTCGAACTTGAAACCTGGGGTACGGCCGGGACTCAACCCTGTAGCCTGTGGTTTCGCGCGTCAGAGAAACTCATGTTTGCCTTAGAATAAAACAAGGTAGCCAATCACGAATGCTCGTTTTAGTACAGAAATAAAAAAATTATTTTCGTACGAGTTTATTGGTGGTATTCCAAAATGAGACAAATATGAGTACATTGGTAATAATCTGAATTGGAATTTTGGAATATTGTATTGTATTAGATTGGAATATTTTGATCTAAGAGGTGAAATAATAAATTTCCCTAGAAGAAAAGAGAGAAAAATTCTGAGGCAAGAATCCAATATTAGTTTGATGTATGAAGTTGTTAACCGCTACGTTAATTGCCGTCACGATAATTTCAAAAACTTGATTTCTTTCTCTTTGTCAATCTGTAGTGCTGCCTTGGAATAATACAAATAAGTCAGCCCCAAAGTATCATGTTTGCTTTAGAATAATACAGGGTAGCAAGCTCCGAATATTCTTTTTAGTATAGATTTAAAAAAATAATTTTCGCACGAATTTACTCGTAATATCCTAAAAATATATAAATATGTGTACAATGGTAATAATCTGAATTGGAATTTTATGTTTTGATCTGTTGTTGTTCTAATGCAGCTGGCAATACATAGACAGTTAATCTTTATGCCATGAGCAAGGGCTGCACCGCTGTTACTTATTTAGTACTATTCAGGAGGCACGTGTAGTTCGAAGATATGCTACGGACGCGAGTAACACTACACGATCCTATTAAACCGGAATCAATGGTTTAAATCAATGGTGGATTCCGAACCACTACAAACATCTATGGCACCCCCAGGATTAAAACTCAAATCTGTGGTACCGAGTACCAGAGCTCTAGCCACTCGGCTATCAGTCTCAATTCACGAATATTTGATCTAAGAGGTGAAATAATAAATTTCCCTAGAAGAAAAGAGTGAAAAATTCCGAGACAAGAACCAATTATTAGTTTGCTGATGTGAAGTGCTAACCGTTACGTTAATTATCGTCACGGGGAATTTCAAAAATCTGATTTTGCTCTCTGTGTTAGCATTTGAACTGCTGCCTTAGAATAATACAAGGTAGCCTCCCCCAGATTATCACGAGTAAACTCATGTTCGCTTTAGAATAATACAAGGTAGCCAGCCCCAAATTATCAAGAGTAAACTCATGTCTTCCTTAGAACAATACAAGGTAGCCACCCCAGATTATCACGAGTAAACTCATGTTCGCGTTAGAATGATACAAGGTAGCCAGCCCCAAATTAGCAAGAGTAAACTCACGATTGCTTAGAAGAATACAAGGTAGCCACCCCAGATTATCATGAATAAACTCATGTTTGTCTTAGAATAATACAAGTTAGCGAGCCCCAAATATTAGTTTTAGTGTATAATTAAAAAAAAAAAAAATTTCGTACGAGTTTACTGGTGGTATTCCAAAAAGATACAAATATGAAAACATTAGCAATAATCCGGATTGGAATTTTATGTTTTGATTTAAGAGGTGAAATAATAAATTTTCCTAGAAGGAAAAGAGAAAAAGATTCTGAGGCAAGAACCAATTATTAATTTGTTGATGTATGAAGTTGTTAACCGTTACGCTAATTGTCGTCATGAGAATTTAAAAAAACTGATTTCTTTCTCTTTATGTCAGCATTTGTAGTGCTGCCTTAGAACAATACAAGGTAGCCAGCCCAAATTATCAAGAGTAAACTCATGTTTCCTCATCATCATCAGTGGCGCAATAGCTCCTGGGTGGGCCAAGGCCGTTAGCCTTCTGGCAGATTTCGAGACAGGAGATGATTTTTTTTACGGATTAGGGTTGTTAGCAAGACGCCCAACGCTCTACAGTCATATTATAGACTGGGACCTACAGTTTAAAGAGACTTCCGAACCACTACAAACATCTATGGCACCGCCAGGACTCAACCCAGAAACCTGTAGCTCCCAGCGCCAGAGAAACTCGGGTTTGTTTTAGAATAATATAAGGTAACCAGTCCCAGACAATAGAGTAAACTCGTTTTTGCCTTAGAATAATAGAAGGGAGCCAGCCCCAAATCGTCACGAATAAACTCATGTTTACTTTATAATAATACAAGATAGCCAGCTCCATATTATCACGTGTAAACTCATGTTTCCTCATCATCATCAGTGGCGTAACAGCCCCATGGTGGGACAAGGCCGTCTGCCTATTGGCAGATTTCGAGATAAGAGATGTTTTCTTTTTACGGAGTAGCGTTGTCCGCAAGACGCCCAACGCTTTACAGTCATATTAGACAAGAACCTATAGTTTAAAGTGGATTCCGAACCACTACAAACATCTATGGCAACCCCCGGGATTTGATCCCGAATCCTATTGCTGCAAGCCCCAGAGAAACTCATGTTTGCCTTAGAATAAAGAAGGTAATCAGCCCCAAATTCTCGTTTTAGTATAGAATTCAAAAATAATTTTCGTACGAGTTTACTCGTGATATTCCAAAAAGATACAAATATGTGTACATTGGCAATAATCCGTATTGGAATTTTACGTTTTAGTCTAAGAAATGATATAACAAATTTTCCTTGAAGGAAAAGAGAGACAAATTCTGAGGCAAGAAAACCAATTATTAGTTTGTTGACGTATGCTAACCATTACGTTGTTAACCAATGCGATTGTTAACCGTTACGTTAATCCTCGTCACGAGAGAATTTCAAAATCCTGATTTCTGTGTCTTTGTCAGCATGCTGCAGTGCTTATTTACCTAAAGAGTTCATCCTTGGCTGTTTATCCGTAATCCAATCCACCCAATCCCTAGAACCGAGGCCTCCTGCCAACACGTAATTCGCTTTAAATACGCTGCTAGGGGTATTTCCTCCTACTTGCTCCTTGGTGGTGGGATAACGAGACGGTGATTGTCAGAGTCTCTGCGCACTCTTCTGCGATCAGGGAAGCCTGCCAACTCGCAGCCAGGGAGTGATTCAGAAGAAAGGGAATCGAGTTGGCGCCAAAGACGATGGGTGGCGAAGACTGGTAGGAAGAGGGCTTGCTAAATTGGAAATCGCTGAATCCGCACCCGGTATTAGTCGATTGAGGAAGCGAACGGAGTCCCAAGGTCGCGGGATGCTGTGCCTACGTAATGGGAAAAAGCTGTTTCTCATGGATGATACAATTAATTGTTTTTTGTGACGGTATTTCCCAAATGATAATTTTAAATGCGTCTTTATTAGTACACATTAATGAACAAAGATAGAAAAAAATTATGGTGTGTGTGTTGTGATAAAATAAAATAAAGTTGATGAAAGTGTTATTTAAAAATTATTACAAAGTTATAACGTCATTTAATAACAATATAATTAACAAATTTGTTACAAATAGGGCCGGATTTTCCTATAGGTCAACTAGGCTTCAGCCTAGGACCTCAAGATCAAGAGGGGCCTACATTGTTTGCAAAATTAGAATTACACTATTCTAAAAACAGTAAACACTAAAACACTGATTACGGCTTACGTGCATGTGCCAACTAGTACTACTCAATTGGAAGCAATGCAGCACGTTGATATGAGGACACGGCCATTGCACTAACTCAAAGTGAAAATATGGAACTAATTCAAGAGCAATTTACTGAAAACGACTATACAAACGAGCCATAAGAAAATAATACGAATATTCAGAATTTTTTTCGGACACCTAATGAGAAACACTATGTTCAAGATGGTGCAAAATTATTGTTACAACTACTATATAGGGTGCTGAGAATAAATGTCCAAATAAGTATTCTCGGCTTTTTTTTTTTATTTATTTATTATCCGTGCCGCATTTTTTATAAAGATTAGTACCAATCATGTTTCATTTAACTTATTGATGTATATCACAGTAATGGTGTATTTTATTATCTCTCATGTAATTTTAAAACTTAAAGATGGGAGGTGAAAGGGCCCCATAAGTGGAATAGCCCAGGGCCTCTTTTCATATAAATCCGGCCCTGGTTACAAAGACATATTAATGATTTATATATAATATTAATAGGGCCTGATGGTCGAGTGACTAGCACTGATGCCACAGGTTTCGGGTTCGAGTCTCTGCGGTGCCATGGATGTTTGTAGTGGTTCGGAATACACTTTAAGCGGTAGATCCCGATCTAATACAACAATAGAGCATTGGGCGTAGGGCTGACAACCCTACTTAAAAGTCTACCAACCCTAAATCAGACCTCTACTTACGAGTGCTCCATCACAACAGAAGCTGTTTCCCCCCCTCCCCATTCTTTCCCTCCTTCTATGAGACCGCACATGTTGCCGTCGACCAAGTGGGATAAGAAACAAACATATAACATTAATTGCCATTCTATGACTGTATTTCCATGAGACCACACGGGTTCTTGGACTTGGTCTCGATGTTGAGAATTAGACTCACGGACCAAGTCGAAGTCTGACTTGGCTCCGTGTCTCTGAAGAAGTAGAGTAGTGCCTACCGAGAGGACTTTTAGGGTGAACTACCTCGCATTTGCGTGTCGTATGGGAGAAAACCCGGAAAACTCGTGCCAGGTAATCCGACTCACGAGGCAAAATTCTGAACACAAGATCACAACGCCAACTAGTTCCTTCGTTTTTTGAAACAGTATTAACAACAAAAAATAATAATAACAGTATAAACAACAATTATTAACACTAATAATACATATTCAATATTACAAGATAGATCTGTCCATCAAAATATCATTTTTTTTTTAATAATTCATATGAATTTTGAAGACTATACAATATTTTATGTATCTGGCAATCGATTCATTTTAATTTCTATCTAGCTTTTTTAAATTTAAATAAAAATACAGCGAACAATTTCAAAAAATAAATAAATCAACTGTATTATAATAATAGATTGAAATAAATTGGGCTGAATTATAAATAATTGAATATCATCTGTTCTGTGGTAGATATTCAATATGTTCAAATCTGCGTTGATAGATATGTAAACATTAAAGTTGTCTTTTCTGTCAATTGTGATATGTTGCAAAAAAAGTTGTTTTACAGATTAATATTTCACATCTATCTATATTAATCTAAAATGAAAAATTTATTTTTTAATTATTTGTATATACATTTTTTAGAAAAGCAATATATAAATAAAATATTACAATATACAAATTTAATAACATAAATTAATAATTTAATATAGCAATTTTATAATATAAAAAGAAAATTCTGTAATATTCACTAACTGAAATATTCACTTTCAAAATACTGCATAATTAAATATTAAAAAATTATTTAATTAAAATATTGCCATATATTTTTTTAATTAAAACATGCATGTATGAATATTTTAATTAATTTACTAAAGACATAGAGGTTTGTAAACTTATAGTTGATATTGAATAGTGATGAAATAATTACAATTAAATACAATTTCTTATGTTAATAAATAAATATACTTTTATAGTTTTGAACAAAAAAAAAATTGCTATTGCTAAAAATATTATAATATAATATTTATTTTTAAATTTTATAATATAAAAATGTTATATAATGTTTGTATAATATTTTATAAACTGAAATATTCATATTCATATTCATTTATAGTAAACTGAAATATTCACTATCTCCATCTTTTAAAATATTGCATAATTAAATATTAAAAAATTATGGAATTAAAATATTACAAAGTATCTTTTAATTAAAATATGCATGGTTGATAATTTTTTCTATTTTCATATTTTAATTAATTTATTTAGTAAAGAACGTTTGTAAATTTATACTTGATATTGAATCGTGGTAAAACAATTACAATTAGATAATATATATGTAATAAATAAATATATTTTTATAGTTCTGAACGAAAAAAAATTGCTTATTATTATAACATAAATTTATATCTTTTCAGAAAAGACGATTGCATTGAAAAAATAATTAAGTTCTAAAAGAAGTGAAAGTTAAAATCTGATTGTTGCAATTCGTACTGGGAAAAAACGAATTCACAATGAATAAATTATCAAAGAAGTAAAAAATAGCCATCCAAACAATCCAAAAAGCGCTGTTCACTTTTGTTCAGAGGAGTCGTTGCTTCACTGTTTTATTTGACGCGAAATAAGGCGAAACACGAAATTAGAAAGTTTAGCCAACACAACGATCGTCTGCGGTTTTTACTGTGGCGCCATCTATTTGGCAGATTGCCTGATGACTTGTTAAATCTAAAATGTTACTCTGTGCAAGTGATGGAGCCGCTTTGTATCTTCGTTTGTTTTTACTTCCATTTTGGTTTTTTTATTCTTAATTTTTTTTTCTTTGGCAGACTTTTTGTGCTTGATGTAGTTTTTTCATTTAAGCGAAGTGAAAATTTCATTACTGCGGGCATTTATCTTAATATCTTTTAGAAACGGTTGGCGCGTACGGGTTTTTTCAATGTTTTTGTTTTGATTTGCTGAAAATGAGGAAGTTTCAGTGCTTGATGTACTTGCTTTTCAATACTTGATGTACTTTTTTCATTTAAGCAGAGTGAAAATTTCATTAGTCTGCGTTTATCTTAATATCCTTTTGAAACGATTGGCTCATTTACGAGTTAAAATGTTTTTGTTCTGATTTGCTGAAAATGAGGAAGTTTCAATGCTTGATGTACTTGCTTTTCAAAGCTTGGTATACTTGCTTTTCAATGCTTGATGTACTTGCTTTTCAATGCTTGATGTACTTTTTTCACTTAAACGGAGTGAAAATTTCCTTAGTATACATTTATCTTAATATCTTTTTGAAACGGTTGGCGATTTTACGACTTAAATTTTAAGTTTACGAATTAATGTTTTTGTTTTGATTTGCTGAAAATGAGGAAGTTTCAGTGCTTGAGGTACTTGCTTTTCAATGCGTGATGTACTTTTTTTCGTTTAAACAAGTGAAAATTTCATTAGTATGCTTTTATCTTAATATCTTTTGAAACGGTTGGCGATTTTACGACTTAAATTTTAAGTTTACGAATTAATGTTTTTGTTTTGATTTGCTGAAAATGAGGAAGTTTCAGTGCTTGAGGTACTTGCTTTTCAATGCGTGATGTACTTTTTTCGTTTAAACAAGTGAAAATTTCATTAGTATGCTTTTATCTTAATATCTTTTTGAAGCGGTTGGCGATTTTACGACTTAAATTTTAAGTTTACGAATTAATGTTTTTGTTTTGATTTGCTGAAAATGAGGAAGTTTCAGTGCTTGAGGTACTTGCTTTTCAATGCTTGATGTACTTTTTTCACTTAAACGGAGTGAAAATTTCATTAATATACATTTATCTTAATATCTTTTTGAAACGGTTGGCGATTTTACGACTTAAATTTTAAGTTTACGAATTAATGTTTTTGTTTTGATTTGCTGAAAATGAGGAAGTTTCAGTGCTTGAGGTACTTGCTTTTCAATGCGTGATGTACTTTTTTCGTTTAAACAAGTGAAAATTTCATTAGTATGCTTTTATCTTAATATCTTTTTGAAACGGGTGGCAAGTTTACGAGTTAGAATGTTTTTGTTTTGATTTGCTGAAAATGAGGAAGTTTCAATGCTTGATACTTGATGTACTTGCTTTTCAATGCTTGGTGTACTTTTTTCATTTAATCGGAGTGAACATTTCAGTAGTGTGCAATTATCTTAATATCTTTTTGAAACGGTTGGAGCGTACGGGTTTTTTTTTCAATGTTTTTGTTTTGATTTGCTTAAAATAGGAGGAAGTTTACGATTTCCAGGTGGATTTCTGGCTAATCAATAAAGGAAGTAAACCTCTTTGGTGTGAATGAAAAGTGTAGAAGTATATTTCTAATTATTATTATTTTTTTTTTGCTAAATAAATATTAAATAGATTATAACTTTGTATATTTTTGTTATCGATAATAAAAACTGAAGAAAAATTAATATCTTTGTTGAAGTTTTTAGAAGTATTTTAAAAAGTAGAAGAAAAAATTTATGATGTTGATATGAAATTTAAATAAAATAAGATTTATCGCATTTGAATTGTAATTTTGGGAGAAAAAAAATGAATTTTAAATCAAAGATCATGAAATATTTACTAACGTTTTTTGAGATCGTTTTTTTATAGAACGCTGCGATTTTCTTAATATTAACATCTTTCTTAGCTTCGAAAAATATTTTAAACTTCCGCTTTTCATAAAATTGGTAAAAAAAATGACATTTTTCTTCCTTACTTTTTATTTTTGATGTTATGACTCATCCTCAGTGTCCTGCAGAGCGGGACGGACATCCACTCATGAATGGAGGGAAGGGGGAAGGCTGCTTCTGTAGTGACTGCTGTAGTGAAGGCTGCTTCTGTAGTGATGGTGCACCCGTAAGTAGAAGTCTGACTTCGCTCCGAATCACTAAAGAAGGAAGGCAGTGCCTTCCGGGTGGACTTTTAGGGAACTATCTCGCATGAGCGTATCGTATGGGAGAAAACCCGGAAAACTCCACCAGGCAGTCTGACTAACGAGCGGCCTGAATTGCTGAGTGTCTAGCGCTAGAGGCCACGGGTTTCAGGATTGAGTCCCGGCGGTGCCATGTATGTTTGAAGTGGTTTGGAATCCACTTTAAGTCGTAGATTCCGATCTCATATGACAGCAAGAGCATCACGGAACTCAGTCAGGCTTATCACCCACATCATTCCCCAACTGTATAGGGGCAATTCAGCTCTAGGCACAGTGAAATGGTGTAGTGTAGTAGTAGTAGTAGTAGTCTGACTAACAAGACAAGATGCTGATCATCCCAAACGCTATCGAGTTTCCTCGTGTTTTGAAACAGTGCCTACAACAATGCCGGCAGCGAACTGACCTCAGCCCTCATGCTCACCAGCGGCGCACGTTGCCACTGAGCCACGAGTCGAGCAGTTTTCATTTTAAACATATTTATATATTAATATATTTGATTATAAATTATTCATACATATTTAAATAAAGGGAAGCTCGGTTCAAACCCAGCAACTAAAGCAGAACCTAAAGATTCCATGGCTATAATAAATCTTTGGACAGGAAAGTCCTTCTTGGAAGATTCAAAGAAGATGGAAGTGGACAAAAACCCATCAGTCTCCAGTTGCCACTTCTCTTTGACGCGCTGATTCCAAACTGCGGTGATACATTATAAATACAGTATATCAAGCTTTCGTGGTGTTTCCTAGATAACGCTAAATCTCCTGTTTATCTTCCGTTTGAATGACCGACAACCTTAGATTAAATGTTTATCACTTGAAAACAACAATGACAACATCTATAAATCAATAAACAAAAATATTGATAAATAAATATAGAGCTGGAAGTTCCCATAGATTATTACTAGAATTTCGCTTATGATATTATTAAAATTTCACATAATTTATACAAAAAAAAATTAGACAATATCTATTAATCAATAAATAAAAATATAGATAAATAATTGTAGAACTGGAATTTCATATAGGTTATTGCTAGAATTTCATATAGATTATTACTAGAATTTCACTTATGATATTACTAGAATTTCAAGTAATTTATTTTAAAAAATCAATGACAACATCTATAAATCAATAAATAAAAACAAGTAATATAAAAAAAAAAAATTTAAAGTCAAATCTACTTTTTTCTCTCACTATATTGCAGAAAATCCTTTATAAATAATTTTCATTCATTTTTTGTAAGTATATCTGGCGTCATCTATTGGTTGATATATGCAACTTAAATCTAAAAAAAACTAAAATTAATGAATTAAATTTAATTAATGAATTAATATTTGAAAAAAGCTGTATTAACATCCAGTGTCATCCACTACAAGTTCAAAAAATATATTTGAACTTGAGTGGAGGAATAAAAAGTATTTTATGAACGATTGGAAATTTGAACAAGATATATATAGGGAGAGTGTAAGCTAATAGAAGGAATTGAATAAAGATAAATAATTGAAGAACTGGAATTTCAAATAGATTATTGCTAGAATTTCGCATTGATTATTATTAGAATTTCGCTTATGATATTACTAAAATTTCACATAATTTATACAAAAAAAATTAGACAATATCTATTAATCAATAAATAAAAATATAGATAAATAATAGTACAACTGGAATTTCATATAGAATATTACTTAAGATATTACTAGAATTTCACATATTTATTCAAAAAAAAAAACACCTCGATGTACGACAAAGTAGATTCCAGATAATAAATGCAAAAAATGCTTCTCCGTCAGCAAACGTGATTTGCGTCAGCTCATATTTCGAAACGAAAACGCGTTGCGCGAGAAATACAGCATTTCAAAGAGATCCTCTGAGATATAACATATCGTATTTGAGATGGATACAATGAAAAATCCTTGATAATTGTAAAAATGGCGATGTCAAAATGTGTCTGAGAATGACGTCACAATAATTTAAGCCCTTGTCTGATCACCTGAATAAATTGGTTTTCATTTTTCAGAGAGATTGGTTGTGATACATCCAGAAATAGTAACACTTGCATTGCATTAATTTCTTTTAACATAAAGGGTAGAGATTCCATATGGATGCACACGCGATTTGATCATGAATAACACGCAGATGCCAAGACTTGAGTTAGAGAGAAAGTGTTTCAATTTATCCTCCACCTAACATATGTGCCCGATTCGTGTCTCAGTGGCAGCGTGAGCCGCCGGTGGACATGAGAGCTGAAGTTCAATCCGTTGGCGTCTTTGTTGTAGACACTGTTTCAAAAACAAAAGGAGACTCGATAGAGTTTGGGATGCTCAGCATCTTGCTTCGTGAGTCGGACTAACTAGTGGGAGTTTTCTGGGTTTTCTCCTATACGATAACAAAGGCGAGGTAGTTCCCCCTAAAAGTAATCCGGAAGGCAATACCCTCCTTCTTCAAAATAGTCAAGACTTCTATCTACGGGTGCTCCATCACAACAAAAGCTACCCCCTCTCTTTCCCTCCTTCCATAAGACCACACGGGTTTTTGGATTTTGTCTGGATGTTGATATCGACCAAGTGGCATTAGAAACAGCAACAAAATAATTTTCAGAAACACGGAGCCAAGTCAGACTTCTACCTTCGGATGCTCCATCACAATAGAAGCTGCCACATTTCTCTCCATCCATAAGTAGACAGGTAGGGATATCGTCTCATGTTGCAGGACACCGAGGATGAGTCACACAATAAAAAGTAGTGGCAAAATAAAATAAATAGTTTAAAATTGAGTTTTCTTCAGCTTTAGTTTGAATTTCTTAAAAAGTATAAGATAAAAAATGCTATAAATTAATTTCTGATAAATTATCAGCCTGCCTGGCTGATTAAATTACTGCCTGGTGGGAGTTTTCAGGGTTTTATCCCTTACGATACGTAAATGAGAGGTCGCTTCCACCTAAAAGTCCTACCGAAAGCACTGCATTCCTTCTTCAGTGTCACGGAGCCAACCAGACTTCTACCAACAGGAGCTCCATCAAGACAAGTAGGGATCTCCATCAAACAGAAGCTTCTTTCCGTCCATCCATGAGTAGGTATTTCATATTATTCTACTTATACTGTACCACATGAAAAAGAAAAATTCAGAATTTGTTTTTATTATATACAAACTTCATTTTTTAAGGGGTGTTTGGCCGAGAGACTGGCGGTCGGTGCCACAGGTTTCGGGTTCGTGTCCCAGTGGTGCTATGAATGTTTTTACTGGTTCGGAATACACTTTAAGCTAAAGGTTCCTGCTCAATATGACTGTAAAGCGTTGAGCGTAGGGTCGTCAGCCCTATTTCGTAAAAAGAAAACATCTCCTGTTTCAGAATCTGCCAGTAGGCCAACGGCCTTGGCCCTCCTTGGAGCTGTTGCGCCAATGAAGAAGAAGAATTTATTACCAGTGTCATAAATGTTTAGCATTATTAATAGATAGAAACCCGAAATAGCACTATTTTCTAGATAGTAACTCATTATTATTATTATTTCTTTTTAATAATAGCATAGAAATGCACGAACACTTATTTTGACGAACATTTATCTTTTTTTTTTGTTGGAATTACCGAAGCGTGGGTACAGGTTAGTATGGAATTCCCATGTCCTAAACCACAAGACATTGATTTCTTCTTAACTCAAATTAGCTTGCTCTAAATAAATTTAAATTTATTGTGAAATTATAATGTTTTATTGATAAAGTGTATTAAATTAAAAAACAAAAGAATTATATTACTTCAAAATATCTAATTTTTATTTTTTAATTCATAGAATTTATTGAAACTAACAAAAGTAATGTGATACATTCGTTATTTATTGAGATAAAAATTTATGACGAAAAAATATAAATAAATTAATAAATAATCTAAGCATAATTATATATTTCTAATATGCTGTTACTCATTTAGTACTACCTAGAGGGCACGTTTAGCTTGAAGATATGCCGCCGACGGGAGTAACACTACTCGTACAAAGGCGCTATGACCATATTAGATCGGGACCTACAGTTTAAAGTGGATTCCGAACCACTACAAACATCCATGGCACCGCCGGGACTCGAACCCGAAACCTGTGGTACCGAGCGCCAAAGAGCAAGCCACTCGGCCATCAGGCCATTCTGAACAGTATTATTATTATTATTATTATTTATTTTATTTTATTTATTTATTTTTTTATTTTATTTATTTATTTTTTGCATAGCACTGACCAGAGCCCAAATGTGATGTTAAAATGGTCTACTTTATTGTTTTGCTTATGCAAATTAGCAACTATCGTCTATTAAAATAATTATGCAACAATTTCATCAAAAAGGATCGAATTATTTTCTACAACTGCAACTAATTTATGAGCAGCGCATTTTGTTCCGTAAATTGTCTTTTTTGCCTTTGACGATTTGGTTTTGTTTAACTTGTCGCTCTCCGGTCATTTTTTTTTTTTTTTTTTTTTTTTGCACTTGAAGGCTAATTAGACACCGGAGCCTACAGTTTAACGCGGAATCCGAACCACTCACAAACATCCATGCCACCGCCAGGATTCGATCCTGAAAGTCAGTGATTCCAAAACAGAAAGCTTTAGTCAACGGAAAAAAAAAAAAAAAAAGGATTGACTTGTTGACAACAAATTAAATATATAAATATTTTTTATTTTTCCTCACTGTTTTTAATGCTCTGAAAGTAATTTTGTAGGTTCTATGTTTAAAATTGTTCTATGTTTCCTTGTCGGCAGTTTTTTTCTACACAAGGCGACGTATTTACTGCCGATGTTTACGTCCAACTGTGTTTTAGAGGGTGTAAATAACTCCTTTGGCGACCATCTATTAGCCAAGCTGATTTAAAAAAACAATTAATATTCGAAGTAATATAGTAAAAAAAAAATCTAAATAATCTTGTCACTAAAATAAACTTGCTATTAAAATAAACTTGCAACTACTTTACTATTATTTTCTACAACTGTAATTAATTTATAAACAAGGCATTTTGTTTCATAAATTGTGTTTTTTGACTTTTCGATTTGCTTTGCTTATTCGCAGCTGCGATCAATAAAAAAAAAAAAAAAAAAAATTGCGATTGACTTCCTGACAAATAAATATGTAAATTAAGTATATATGTGTATGCATAAATATATAGAGTAAATATGTAAATATTCTTGCATGTTTTTTTAATGCTCTGAAAATCATTCTACAGGTTTTGTGCTTCAAATTGTTCTGTGTTTCATTGGCGACAGTTTTTTCTACACAAGGCGACGTATTTACTGCCGATGTTTATATCCGACAGTGTTTTAGTGGGTGTAAATAACTCCTTTGGCGGCCGTCTATTAGCCACGGCGATCTAAAAAAACAATTAATGTTCGAACTAATATAGCATTTTATCTATAAATATCCCACCAGTCCCGAAATAGCAATAAAGAAACCATTTTGTCCATCAATAAACAAAAGCACTTGAAAGATTAACACAAGACCCAACCCTTACTAAAAATTCTTCTTCTCCGCCAATCAGCGCCAAGGAGCCATGCCATTCAAAACGTTATCGGAATCTTATAATTGTGAATGAATGAACAGAAAAGATTCGTCATGTGAGAACTATTTGGAGTACGCATTGCCATTTCCTGTTGGATGGCAAGGTGAGGGGAGAGTAAAAAAAAAAAAAAGAAAAAGAAAAGAAATAAAATAAAATAAATACTCCCGGCTTTCACAAAAATGCATCGACCGGACACGGGAGCCGGTCTTTAAATATGACTCAACGTTGCAGTAGTAGAATAAAAAAAAAAAATAGCGACTGGAATTTTATTATATTTATTTATTTATTCTTTTTATAAATTTGGTTTTGTAGATTGTGCGTATAAAAGATATCTTTTACCCTTTTTAAGCTTTAATAGTTACGCATGCGTGCTGTATGTGTGATATTCCGTTGCCAATGAGGTCAGAAATTTACGGAAATAAATAAATAAATAATAATAAAAAAAAAGAACAAAGGAATCGTAGAATTTTTTTATTTTATTCTTTTTTTTTTTTTTTTTTTTTTTTCGTGGGTGTTTTATGAGGTGTTATAGAGACCGGACATAATGCGAAAGTGCGGTGTTTTTTTTATTTTTATTTTTATTATTATTCGAAGTTTCACAATCGAGTCTACCTGTTGCCAATCGTTGGGGAAAAACGTAGTAAATTCCAATAAATAAAAAAAGTACGGTAAATTTACTATTTGTGTGTTAGGAGGGAATTGTGTTATTTTGATTTAAAGAATAATTCAATAAAGTAATAAGAAATCCCATGAATCAAATTAGGTGAAAACAAAAATAAAATACTATATATAATTGGATGTGCCGATATACAGGTTACAAATAAAATTTAGAATTTAATGTAAGAACAAAAAGCATAACAGCAAGTTAAAAAAATTAAAAACTATGAAATACCAAACGATTTTGTTTTCTTGAATTCTTACCAAACGATTTTGTTTTCTTGAATACGAATTTTCTTTTCATTTTGTAAAAAAATTGCTTTTGTTTCACCAGATGATTTTTTTAGAACAATTTTATATTATTTAACTTGACCCACCATGCGGCTGTTGCGCCAATGAAGAAGTAAAATACGGAATATACAGAAAATGAATAAAAATACTTTGCAAATTCGTTTGTATTGCAGTAATTAATTTTCATAGTTTTAATAATATATTTTTTCTTTTTTATGTATTTTATTTTGAATTTAGTAAGATCCCGGTATTTCAAGGGTAACTGTCCAACGAAAGCTGATGCTGGAATCTGCAGCCTACTGTATCCCAGTTGATTTTTTTACGTTGAATATCAGTAAGCCTATTGTTCCATTTATGTAAGCTACAACAGACGATGAAAAGAGACTTTTAGAAGAAACTGCCCTGCATTTGCGTGTTGTTTGGGGATAGCCTAACTATGGATACGAGATACTTTACAATACTTTTTGCCACAATCACCACTAAGTTTATTAGTTTTGCTGTTGTTGTGAATAATTCTCAGAGTCCGGCAGCGTGGGAAGGACACCCCATGAGTAGTCTACTCATGGATGGAGGGAAAGGGGCCCAGCTTTGGTTGTGATAGAGTAAGCGTAGGTAGAAGTCTGACTTGGACGCTGAAGAAGGAGAGCAGTGCCTTCTGGAAGGACTTTTTTAGGGTGTAATAACACCGCATTTGCTTATCGTATGAGAGAAAACTCGGAAAACTTCCGACTTCAGTTCGACTAACGTGGCAAAATGGGAGAATGAACATTCTAAATGCTATCGAGACTCCTCGGTTTTCTACAACACAGCAGTCTGCGGATTGAACCTCCCCCTTAATGCTCACCAGCGGCTCACATTGAATCTGAGCCACGAGTCTGGCATACACACACACACACACACACACACACACATACACACACACACGCATATATATACAGTAGAACCTCTTTAAGTCGAACTTCGATAAGTCGAAAGCCTCCACAAGTCGAAAATTTTTTTTGTTCCCTTCCCTTCAAGCGCCAAAACTTCCATTACTCGAAATTTCAACCCTCTATATGTTGAAATAGTTATTCAATCTCCACAAGCCATTTTGGTATATATTTTCCCTCCGTAACTCGAAAAAAAAAAATTGGACCTCTGTATCTCGAATATTAGTAATGTTTGTGTTTACAACCTTTACAACTCGATCATTTGAAATTATTTCGGAATTATTTTGATTTTTATATTGTAGTGCATAATATAACTTGTAAGTTGCAAATAAAGATGTTTATTACCTCTGTAACTTAAATTTTTATTTATTTTACCTCTCTAACTCAAAATAAGTTAGAACGAATCTAAACCTCTACAAGTCGAATATTTCCTTGCAAAATCCGCGTTAGTCGAAATCCTCCATAAGTCGAAAACTCTATAACTCGAATTATTTGGCGTCTCCCTTGAAGTTCGACTTATAGAGGTTCTACTGTATATATAATGAGCACTACAGCAGCTTTTCAATGTCGTACTCCGTGAGAAGAAAAGGAGTATTGCTACAGGTCAAAAACTGGAACAATGCCACTAGCCAACCTGTAAAGATGCCCTACACTCTACAATTTTTTCAAAGCAGTGTCTGCAACGCAAACCATCAACGGAATTGAAACAAAATAGCATCCAATATTAAAAATGATAGAAAGTTTTTGCATAATGTTTTTTTATCGTTTGATATTTTTTTTCCTAGCGCGCATGCTCATAGGAAACATTGTACCTATTGCGCATGCGTATCTGTACTACTGAGCTATTCCTATGAGCATGCGCGCAAGGAAGAAAAAATATCGGACCATAAAAAAAGTTATGCAAAAACTCTTTATTATCTAAATAATATCCATTATACGTAATTCCCGAATGTCCTCTCATTCCTAAAAATATTGGTCATTATATTACTAAAAACTGCTGTGTATTGAGAATGTGTATTACGAGAATTATGGCACGAAAGGGTTGGATTTCCTAAAAGTTTTACACTTATTTTTATTTTACCACTAAAAGAAGTTTATTCATTTGCACGATAATTGATTGAAAAAAATTGCATATTAGTATTAAATGACGTTAATTTTTATGTCACAATTGCTGATCAACTTCGATGGTAGGGGAACTACCTGATTTTCAACATCTGGAATACGAATCTTCGGAAAAGGGAAGTTTCCCAGTTTTCCAATCTTGTTGAGAGAATTCTATGTTTTGAGGAATTTGCTTGTTTAAGTGCCTTTGATAATCGTGGAAACTAACCTTTGTATAAATAATCTTTGTATGTTATTTTTAAATAACTGGACAATTGATTTGAAGTTCTTCTTCAATGATAGGTAGATTTGTACAAAATTCAACATTATCCAGGCTGTGCAACCATTTGGGGACATGCTACATTATATCCAGTTTGGAAAAAGTATTTCCAGGACCAGCAGCTGATTTAGCCTGTTTTTTTATCCAAATGAAAAGAAAAATGTTCATCTCCGGCATGAGCACTAGAAACTTTCGAGCTCAGCTTCGCTAGTCTGGTTTCGAACCTCAGGAACTTCAGTTCCTCAATTCAAAACCTTCTTCCAGGCTTCTTAAAATATTTTTCTTCTTCATCAGCTCAACAGCCACATGGTGGACCAAGGCCGTCTGTTGGCAGATTTCTAGACAGGGGGAGATATTATCCTTTTTACGAGGTACAGTTGTCAGTTATGATGGAGCACCCGTTTTTAGACCGGGACTTTTTAACGTGGATTTGAACCACTGTCAAACATCCACGGTCTTTTTGACAGCTCACGCCCTTGGCCAATTGGTAAATAGTTTAACGTTTGGTACCTCAGCTCAGGTCATCCATGCCAGCACCAGATTTCAAACCTGAAGTTTGATACAGTGGTTCAAAATCCAGGCAGCTAAACTGTCAGATTCCGGCCATCAGGTCGCCTAAAGGTCTGACTTGGCTGACCAGAGCGACAAACCAAACCATGCCGGGACTTTTTGCGGAAACCTAAGCCACCAAACGCAAACGCTTAGTCATTGTATTTTTCCAATATAATTAATTAATAAAATTATGTTTTGTATTTTCTTTTAAATTTAAAAATAGCTTGGATTTCGCTATTTTCCAAAATTTGTTTAGGTTACTGCATTAAATCCCAACTCTCCCAATTTTTGAATCAATATATGGGATTGTCAGTATTAAGTAACCTCAAATATTGTTTTTGTGCGATTTTTTTATGTAGTTAACGAAAAAAAAAAAATTGCCCATCAAATAACTTAAAAATAATGAGCAGTGAGAAATTTAAAGTTTACAATCAAAGTTTTTTTTTTTTTTTTTTTTTGTATAGGGTAACGCACATTAACAGACTTAAATGAATACAACTTTTATCCAAGTTTTATTTTTTTTTGCTTTTGATTTATAAATAGGGTTTTTTTTTTTTTTAATTCTTGGGTATTATTTAAACTAGATTCAAGGTCTTAAATCTTCTTCTTTGACGTCAGTGAAAATACAAACGAAAGAAAAAGCGAAATGGAAACACAAAAGCAAAGAGATTCTAAAGCCAAACGTTTCCGATTTCACACCGTCGTCTCCATTGTCAACACTGTGTGGTTCTCTCCTGTATTGGAGGATTTCCTGCCACTCTTTGATTGCGCAACGTGTCTGCACGTGTAAAAGCGACAGCGTCAAAAAAGGTGTGGTTGGAAGGCAAGGGGGAGGAGGGGGGCGGGGAAGGATTCTGTATTTTCCCGCCTTTTTTTTTTTTTTTTTTTTCCGACAACTTCTCGAACCGACAGTTGGATCTATATATGTATAAATGGTTTTATGTAAATGTTTGATGCCAAAGAAACCGATGTCCAAGTTTGTTTGTTTCTTCTGTGTAAAAGGTCAATGAATCAAGGTGTTACAGATTCAAATTGCCACTCGGAAATAGTTAGGGGAAATTCGCGTTGCATAACGAAGACAAAAAGTGGTAATGAATCAACGGTTGCGTAACTCTCTCTGTGTTTGCACACAAAAATTAAGCAATTTTGAGTTGAATTCGACCATTGCGCAATTGTTTGGTATTTCATAGTAAAGGTAAATGTGTGTTTTTATTATGTAGGAATATTGATACTTGTTACATAAATTGGTAATTCTCATTGCATAAGAATTCTTATGTAATAAGATTCACAACCACAAAAATTTTAAAAATGGGAGCGAATTCATTTGCATTCTACTGAAAATTAAGTTTGGCAATATTGCTCGAAGGGGCCAGCTGGCCGAGTGACTAGAGTTCTGGCCCTTTGTGCCACAGCTTTCGGATTCGACTCACGGCGGTGTCATGCATGTTTGTAGTGCTTCCGAATCCAATCTAAATCGTAGGTCCTGGTCTAATATGACTGTAAAGCGTATAGCTGACAACCCTACCCAGTAAAAAGTCAGCGACACGGAGTCAAGTCAGACTTCTAATTACGGGTGCTCCATCACAACAAAAGCTGCACTCCCTTCCCTCCTTCCATGAGACCACACGAGTTCTTGGACTTGGTCTAGACGCTTCTGTTTACCAAGTGGGATAAGAAACAACAGATTAATACACAAATTTAAAATTCAACCAACAAGCACTATTCTTATATATAAAAAAATGTACGACAACGTGGAATGAATATGGACACTGCCAGCAGGCAGACCGTTTTGGCCCCACCATGGGGCTGTTGCGTCAAAGAAGAATTTTAAAGAAAATTTATATTCCCTCTGTTTACATAAAAAGATTCACGTAAAATGATATGCATACTGTGTTATGCATTAAAAATATTATGGATGATAATATTCAAAATTTAAAACATGTTTATACTTCAAAGGACTAAAAAAAAAAAAAAAAAAAAAAAAAAAATTGACACGTGTGTTGATTAAAAATAATGAATACCAGACAAGAACACTCTATATCAAGCACTCTGAATGTAATTTTTTTAGTGGGAAGGGGGATTTTTTTTAACATAAACTTTAACAATCAATTTTATTTAGTTAAAAAATTTATTTTAAAATTGATTTTCTTTTCGCGTGTTAAAATATTGAAGATTTGAGTTGAAATTGTTACCAATAAATAGAATTAATAATTTTTACCGATAAATAAATTTTTACCGATATTAACTGTGCTCCAGTAATCATTCCTTGACATTTAAAAAAATATATCCAAAATCATATTCAGATCATTAAATTGTTTTGATTTAGCAAATTATAGGTTCATGTTTAATTTTTAAAGAAAAATATTTCACCATTTTTAGTCTCAAATTATATAGAGGGTTTCTTCTTCATTGGCGCAGCAGCCTCATAGTGGGATAAGGCCGTCTGTCTACTGGCAGATTTAGAGACAGGAGATGGTTTCTCTTTACGGGGTAGGGTATACTTTTTAGTACGTTAGTTCGTTTATAGAATATTTTTTTTTTTACGGGGTAGGGAAGTATAACCTTCATAGAATAACATATATATATATATATATAATGTTTAGAATAAATATCTATATATTTTTTTTCTCTTATATAGTTAATATATTTTAAATACAGTCATCGGTGGGCAATTAATATTACATGTTGTTTGTTGCTTATTCTACTTGGTAGACATCAACATCTAGACCAAGTCCAAGAACCCCTGTAGTCTCATGGAAGGAGGGAAATGAGGGCAGCTTCTATTATTATGAAGCAGTCCTAGGTAGAAGTCTGGCGTCTCAGTGACGCTGATTTTATACGGGGTAGCCCTTTTGACATTTTTGTCAGCCCAACAGTCATTAGAACGGGACCTACGGTTTTAGGGGGATTCCGAACCACTACAAACATCGACGCTGGAGTTCGAACCCGAAAAATGTGGCACCGAGCGCCAAAGCGTTAATATATAAGATGGCTTCCTTATCAATAAATTAATGGACAATGAATTTACAGAATTGAAGTTTGCCGGGTTACCAGATTTGAATTATTTATCATTATGGCGATGAGAAATATTTCCTACATTCTATGTGATAACCACTAAGCACTGTATTTGGCATTATTTTCCACCATTGCATCCATAATTCTATGTAATTGTTTCAACTGAAATCAATTATGATGCTAATAATCTACCTACACTTTAGCAGAGCGACGTAGCGCAATTAATCAACAGCGATCTACATTTAAGTAGAGCACTGACAACTAAGTGGAGAAAACATTTCAAGACCACCATCATAAATCATTTTAAGTCAAAGTAGCCCTAATTAAATTTCACGGACTTTTCAACCCTCTCCGTCGGCTTTTACCAACTGCAATTGGATACTGCTGTAAATAAGGAAAGACGACTTTCCATTTCTTTTCTAAGATGACGAATGTTCCTCACGTTTTTCTTAAAACGACTTCGTGCGGTCTTATTTCGGCCAATCTAAACCGGTCAGCAAGTCTTGCGAAAAAAAAATTTGGAATTCACTGACCTGGGGTTTCCCTGCTGAATTGACCCCGATTCAACCGATTCGTTTCATAACGATTTTTTTTCTTTTTATCTCTGGCGAGAAAAAGATGACGACATTTCGGCTATCTTTTGGATAAGCACGGATCAACACATAATGATAACGGAAAGTGCTAGGTATAATAAATAATACACAGATATCTTTTTTCTTAAAAGTTGAACGGGCCCTAAATTGTGACAACAATTATTTCGTTGAAAGGATGACGACATCGCATAGCTTTCTTGCTGCATTATAGAAAGACCAATGGCTCTCAAATGGTGCTTCTGAAGAAGAAGCTCCTAGATTGGTTTGTCGCTCTACGCTCATTTTGTGCGCACTTTGGTATAATTGAACCGGGATCTACAATTTAATCGTTCTACGGGTCATTCTGTGCACACTTTGGGGTGATTAGACTAGGATCTACAGTTTAATCGCTCTACGGTCATTTTGAGCACACTTTGGGCTAATTAGACCGAGATCAACAGTATAATCGCTCTACGGTCATTTTGTGCACACTTCGGGCAAATTAGACCGGGATCATTAACATGGATTCCGAATCACTCACAAACATCCATGCCCCCGCCAGAATTCGAACCTGAAGCCTGCGATCAGGGCCAGATTTTCCTATAGGCTAACTAGTCTTCAGCCTAGGGCCTCAAAATCAAGAGGGGCCTCCTGTTATCCGTGCCCCATTTTTTATAAAGATTAGTACCCATCACAACATGTTTCATTTAACATATTGATATATATCACAGTAATGATGTATTTTATTATCCCTAATGTAATTTAAAAACTTAAAAATGGGAGGTGAAAGGGCCTCATAAGTGGAATAGCCTAGGGTCTCTTTTCATCTAAATCTGGCCCTGCCTGTAGAACGAAAGGCCAGAGCCGATTGGCCATCAGACCACAGTCCCCTAGAAGATTTTCAGGTGAGCCTCGTGGTATTCCATATAAATATGTTTTCTTTTTTTTTTATCCCACTTGGTCGACAGTAATGTCTAGATCAAGTCCAAGAACCCCCGTGGTCTCATGGAAAGAGGGGAAGCTTCTGTTGTGAGGAAGTACTCGTAGGTAGAAGTCTGACTTGGGTCCCTGATGCTGAAAGAGGTGGGCAGTGTCTTACGAGTGGATCTTTTGGGAGGTGCTACTCCACATTTGCGTATCGTAAGGGATATAAACCAGAAAAAATCTCACTAGGTAGTTTGACTCACGAGACAAGAATCTCAGCATCACAAACACCATCGAATCTCCTCGATTTTTGAAACAGTGTCTACAACAAAGCCTCCAGTAGATGCCAGCCGATGTCCAGCTCAACATCGGCGCATGCTACTGAGCCACAAGTCGGGCATAGAAATATGTGGCCGTATATAAAATAAATATAGATAATCTTTTACTTGTCAGTTTTCCCGTTCAAAGATCGCTTTTATTGCAAACAGCTAAACTTTCTGGCTGTTTTTTTTCTACTTTTTTTTCACATAAAAAGTCCCCAAATAGTAATAATGCGCTAAAAAGGGTTTCCGAGAAATTGGAGCGGTCACTTTCTCTGTTGGCTACTAGGAGCGATAACATCTAGGTGATTTTCAATGTTAAAATAATTTCTATTGTAGCCTTTGAGACTCCTCAATCTGTAAGTAGCAGTCTTGTGTAGTTATTATCTGGATCTAAAAGTGTTAGGTAATGGATGTTTAATTGTCAAATATGTATATAGTGGGCTTAGAATTATTTGTAGATTTTTAAATGCCCCCCGACTTCAAAAAAAAATGTGAGAACCACTGGAATAGATCAATTGTGCACATAGTTACGTAGACCACTGACTACATGTATAGTTAAACTATCGATTGCGTGGATCGATAGAAGTCGAATGATTCAAGCCAAGAGGTGTTAAAGGGGAGACGGTTATTTTTGCGGGTAATTTTTTTTTTTCGTGCTATTTATATTCTGGATTTGAATTGTTGCGTTTCGTTTCGTTTTATTTAGGTCTATCTATATATATATATATATTTGTAAATTATATTTTTAAACATATTACTTTGCTACAAGTATAGATGACCAGCACCCCTAACAACAAGTAATCGATTCATCTGTTTTCCTTTTTGAAGCGGATGGTTACCTTTTCAACAATTCGAGGTTGAAATATCTCGCAGTAACTTGGCCGTTGACTGCATAAATTTAAAAAAAACTAAAAAACACGCTTTTAGAGTTAATCAAACTAAAAAGTAAAAAATAATTGTTAACATAAGAATAAAATGACTGACGAGAAAATGAATGTCACTGTTCTAAAAGCGTGGGGTGCTCGATATCAATAGGTTATAATTTTTCACTAGTTTCATTCCGAAATGAAGAGTTAGTGTAAAAATGTCATACAAATCACCCCACGTTTTTAGAACAGTGACATTCATTTTCTCGTCAGTCATTTTATTCTTATGTTAACAATTATTTTTTACTTTTTAGATGGATTAACTCTAAAAGGGTGCTTTTTAGTTTCTTTAAACTATTATTTTATTTGTTTGATTAACTCTAAAAGCGCGTTTTTTAGTGTTTTTAAACTATAATATTTAAATGAGGTCCCGGTACGGAGGACTGGAACTATAGTTCTTACAATAATTTAATTGTGAGTAAAACAAAGGCTAAATGCGAATATGTCGAGCCGGCCAGGATTCGAACAGGGAATCTCCCGACCAGTAGTCAGGCGCGTTATCCGTTGTGCCACTGTCCCACCTAGGTTTGAATGTCTTTACTGAATACTTTCATTCTACATGGATTAAATTGCTCTTCATAAGTTAAAATAAAATCACTCATCCTGGCAATCCTAATCCTGATGAGATAATAAACTGATCAAAATATTTTAGTGTCGTCGGTCCTTGATAAGTGTACAACGTTTAAATTAAATCTGATCGCTTAAAGTAGTGCAAAATCGAGCCCAAAGAGTCAGTTACAAACAAAAATACAGGTGAAACTAATAAAAGAGTATTAAAAAAACCCTCAAAAATTTATATATACACTGTATGGTATATTTATGCGATGGATATGTTGTACAAAAAAATCGGATACAAAAAAAAAATTGCATAATTTTAAATAATAAAATAAATAATAAAAAAATAATAATAAAATGCACTTAAAAAACCATATTTTAGCAATATAACAAAATATAAATTGCAATCGGTTAGGCCAGTATACAGGTTACTTTTAAAATTTAAAATTTAATGTAAGAACAAAACTCATAGCAGCAATCTTAAAAAATAAAAATAATAAACAACTATAGAATTCCAAATGACTTTCTTTTCTTGAAAAATCTCATTTTCACTTTGAAATAAAATTGTTTTTGCTTTCACCAGGCGATTTCTAATTTTAAGTAATTTTACATTAAATTTTCTTTTGAATTATTTAATAATTACTCAATTTGTAAATAAATTTTATTTATAAAAATAGCTCTTGAAATAAATTTAAAAAAAAGCTTGTGAAAGAAAGAAAGAAAAGTAAAAGTGGACAAGGATGAGAAATTGAAAGTGAGAAAGGGCACGTAAAACTTTAATAATACTCATAATACCTTAAAACCAAACAACAATAAACAATATAACAATACCTTAAAACCAAAACAATACCCAATATAACAATACTTTAAAACCAAATAACATTAAACAATATAACAATACCCTAAAACAAAACTACTATCCATACATTTTATGAGTAATAAGTAAATGTGAAACTTGACACGTGGTATTACATTAATTTAATAACTGCTTTAGTAATCGTTTTGATTTTGATAGTAACCAATTCAAATGTGATTAGTCAAACAGTTTCTGATTGTCACATTTTTCAAATATAAGTGCTTGAAAATGTTTTTTCACAAAAATATGCTAATACGAATTGACTTACTACTGTTTCCAAAAAGTAAGAACAATTTTCAATTTAAAATTTCCGTGCATATGGTATTTCAATATGTTTTCCTTTTTTAGGTTGTTGCCACTGTCCTTGACATCTGTGTGAAAGTTGACGTCAAAATATTCATTAGTGTTTGAGGCTTTATGAGACGCTGAAAGTAATTCCGGCGATTTTTGAAATGTCTCTTCAATCGATTCAAAACGGTGTCCCCGGAGTGGTCTTTTGAGTTTAGGGAATAGCCACAAGTAGCACGATGCTAAATCAGGTGAATATGGTGGTTGTGATACGATATGGATTTCATTTTTTCTGAAAAAGTCACGAAGAATCAATGCAATGTGAGCTGGCGCATTCAGTGTTTTTGGTACCCATCGAGATTTGAAAGGGCCCAAAACAAAAGACGAGCTTCGGCCGTTGAGGTTAGTAGTCGACCAGACGGCTCTTCGTCTTCAACGCGTTCTCTGCCTTCTTTGAACTGTTTTTACCACTTCTAAACATTTCTTTCCGATAGAGGAATGATTACCGAATGCCTTCTGCAACATTCTATACATTTCCGCAAACAAAATGTAATGCAAGTTCTTGCTCAATTAATTCAGACATTTCAAAAATCGCCGGAATTAGTTTTAGCATCTCACAAAGCCAAGCGTAACTCAAGTACTAATGAATATATTGACTTAAAATTTCTCACAGATGTCAAGGACAGTGGCAACAACCTAAAAAAATAAAATAAAATTGAAATACCATTTTCGCGGGAAATTTGAATTGAAAATTGGTCTTACTTTTTGGACACAGTAGTACGCATAGAAATTCATGCTCTAGCTGCAATGATAGCTATGCCGTTACTCAATTTTAATTATTACGTAGTTAAAATCATAGCGCTATTACGAAATAAAACATGTTCTGTGACAATCTCATAAAATACGGTAATGGAGCGTTAATTAAGACTTTAAAATGGATCCTGTCTTGAAAGCCTACATTCTGTGTTAGATCAAATAAAATATATAAATAATTTAGCTTCAAACTATCAAGTTTTTCACATAAAATTCTTGTCTCTTAATTTGCAATAAGTTAGAAAACATAGAATGAAATATTCTTCTAGTATTTTAGTGTTTTTCTTTTTTATTAAACTAGAGTTGGATTATTTTGCATGTTTTAATATTTCAATAAAATATGTAAGTTCTTCAAAAAAAAAATTTATTACATAACTTGATAAAATGAAGGTGGCATGCAGTAGGCAGGCCACTGTCTGTGCATCCTTGGAATAGATAATTATGTATAAGAATAGAATTTCGCAATATTTAATAACAGAATTTAGAGTTATAATAGCCCAACTGGTTGCCTTGGGGTAGAGAGCGCTAGACAACATTTAACAAAACAAAAAATTGGAATCGGTTGTCTACAAGCGTAACTATTTCATTGCTTTGTAAAACGAGTAGATTTAGCAGTGATTGTTGCGGAAAGTCTCGCCTCTTGAATGGTCTATTTAGAGTTTTGGGGTTTTTCCAATATAATATAGAAATGACACCTATGTATAATCTTTTTGTCCAGAATAATTATTACTCCTTGTGTTCTTCAGTGGTTGATATAGTAAGTTTCTTGTAGATCAATGTATGATAAAAAAAAAAAATACAACAGAATTAAAAATATACCTACCTGCTCCTCACAATTCAGTTATTGTGAATGTTTTTCAACCTTTCACAATTGATTTTTTTCTGATGTTTCAAATCAACAGATAGTATAAAAAATTTGATGAGCATGTATCAAATAATGTAGTATACAGGTTGGGCAACCCGATTGTAACAGAGTGTGGTTGGGTTGAGATATTTAAGGCACAGGTTGGAGTACTCCCGGCTTTATTTGCACACGCACAAACATCACAAGCGCACAATTAGAGATATACAATATTTAACACATTTAAAGACATAATGATAGATTCTTGGAAGGAATCCACTTCAAAGCCGAAAACCCAAAACTCGACTTCGCGCAGGGTGCACGAAATATACTTCCTCCCCGGATGAGAGTCTGCATGATAATTAATGCGCCGGAATGAAATAAATTATATTTCCTCTCGGGAGGAGAGACTGTAAATTAAATGTTCCTTGTGCTGTACTTCCGCTCGGTGAGAGACTCGAGGCCTACTCACCATTTCTCCTGAACGCCCTAGGGGCCGCTGTTGCCAATGTGTTAGAAAAAGCAAGGTTACAATGATTAATTAACACGATATTCAAAACTTTAAATATTCAAACATATTGAAATTAAGTTACTGTTACTTTTAAATAAATTGAGTTAGCAATTATTAGTATTGCTAACTCAAATTATATAAAATAATAAATTTATAAAAATAAATTTATTATTACTATAATAAATTTTCTAAAAAATCTATATTAATAATATTCATATATATATATATATATATATATTCATATACATTTGTATTATGGGTAAAGGATTTGTATCATCAGTAATACTTTTAAATTGGCTTCTCCTTTTATTGAAAACGATGTGTTATTTATCACTTATAATTATCATTTAATGAACCATATCCTGAGAATATTAATCACTAATTTTAGGTAAAATTTGAATTCTAATCATTATATTAGTATGTAAAGAATAAAAAGTAAATTATTTTTAAAAAAAAGTATCGTACATTTTTTGTATTTAAGATATTAGCGCATTGAAAAAAAATTGAGTAGGATCTTTTTTATAAAGAATAGCATATAATTAATACGCAAGAGTGTTCAATTTATTTATTGAAAGGATAAGTGACTTCTGATAAAATGATAAAATACCCTGTTGTTAGATAAAACACTCATTTTATCTTATTGATATGAGAATAATTTCAAATCGAATTTATATAGGTAAAAATTATTAGAGTTTATTTAACAAGGTTTCTTGTAAGATTTTTGAAAATTATGTAGCTATTTTTCTTCTTCAATGGCATGTGAGCCAAAGCCGTCTGAATACTGGCAGATTTCGAGATAGGAGATGTTTTCTTTTTACGAGGTAGGGTTTGTCAGCCCATCGCCCAACGACCTACAGTTTTATTAGACTGGAAAACACGGTTTTAAAGTGGATTTCGAACTACAACAAACATTCAATGCATCGCCGGGTCTTGAACCCGAAATCTGTGGCACCAAGCGCCGGAGGATTGGTTTGTTGCTCTACGGCCATTTTGTGCACACTTTGGGCTAATTAGACCGGGACCTACGGTTTAAGGTGGACACCGAACCATAACAAACATCCATGTCCGGGAATCGAACCTGATGCTTATGGCACAGAGTGCCAGAGGAAATTAAATTCGTTCCAGGTAATTAATTATCAAAAATTTGAAATTTTATAATTTTAGTGGAAAAATATTCAATTTAATATTTTCGTTACTTCGATATTATGAATTGTGTATATTTACTTAACTTTATTAAAAAAAATCCTATTTATGTAATACTACAATTTTATAGTTAAAAAATAAATCAATTAGTTAATTAAAGTTATGGGGTCTGATGATCGAGTGCCTGGCTCTAGGTGCCAGAGGTTTCGGTTCGAGTCCCGGTAGTGCCTTGGATGTTTGTAGTAGTACTTTAAACCGTAGGTACCGATCTAATTTGACTGTAGAGCGTTGGGTATCGAGCTGACAACCCCACCCCGTAAAAATAAAACATCTCCTGTCTAGAAATCTGACAGTAGGGAGATGGTAATGAATTAAAATTAAGTTTATGTTTAAAAATCTATCTTTCCCAAAACAAAAGAGGAAGAAATTACTTAAAAAAAAAATTATATTATTATTTTCTCAAAAGAAAATTCAAATTTAAAAAACCGTGCTATCTCACAAAAACACTGAAGAAGATACGGCTTTTATTTTTAATAATAATGACTTGGCTGAATTTTTTTTACTGCGAAATGAAACTTCACTGTTGGGGCGATAAGAACTCGAGACAGCGAGATGATAAATCATTTCGACCTCCTTATTATCACTCATTCAACAAAGACTTTCGAATATCAAGCCTCGTCTTAACTTTTACAAATGATCTGTTTCTTTTTTCCCCCTCGTAAAGAGACAGACGTCTTATGAATTGAGGAAAAAAGATAAGTATTTTGAGTCGTGGCGCGTGAAAGTCGGTGTAGTTTCATAATGGGGATGGTGATAAAACACGTGGAAGATATGACATGAATACGTACTTGTTATCAAGTTTATGCTCTTATAAAAAGTGTAGAGCAGAAATTTCGTATGGATTTGTCATTGTTTTATGTAAACAATAAGAAAGAGTTAAGGCACCATAGAAGAAGATATGCAATAAGATTAATAATTGCAATTTCTAATATGTCTATCTATAAAACAAATGGGCTAGATGCAATGATGAAATGATGCAATATTTTGGACTTTTAACAATGTGTTCAATTTGATCAATTTAAAAAAAAAGGTTTTTTTTTAGTCAAAAAGAAAATAATTTGGAATTTTTAAGAATGTATTCAATTTGATCAATTTAAAAAAAATAAATGTTTTTTTTTAAACCAAAAAGAAAATATTTTGAACTTCTAAAAATGTATCCAATTTAATCAATTAAAAAAAATTAATTTTGATTTTTAAACCGTAAAGACGATATTTTGGACTTTTAATAATGCATTCAATTTGATCAAATAAAAATAAATGTTTTTTTAAAACAAAAAGTAAATATTTTGGGCTTTTTACAATGTATTCAATTTGATCAATTTAAAAAAATAAATGTTGTTGTTTTTTTAACCAAAAAGAAAATAGTCTGGACTTTTAACAATGTTTTCAATTTTATCAATTTTAAAAAATAAATGTTTTTTTAATCAAAAAGAAGACATTTTCGACTTAACAATGTATTCAATTTTAAAAAAAATTATTTTTTGTAACGAAATAGAAAATATTGAGGATTTCAACAAAGCATTCAATTTTATCAATTCAAAAAATAAGTGTCGTTGTTTTTTTTAACCAAAAAGAAAACATTTTGGGCTTTTAAAAATATATTAATTTTTATCAATTTAACAAAATAAAGGTTTTTTAAACCAAAAAGAAAATATTTTGGGCTTTTAAAAATATATTAATTTTTATCAATTTAACAAAATAAAGGTTTTTTAAACCAAAAAGAAAATATTTTGGGCTTTTAAAAATATATCAATTTTTATCAATTTAACAAAATAAAGCCTTTTAAACCAAAAAGAAAATATTTTGAACTTCTAAAAATGTATCCAATTTTATCAATTAAAAAAATAAATGTTGATTTTTAAACCAAAAAGACGATATTTTAGACTTTTCATAATGTATTCAATTTGATCAATTAAAAATAAATGTTTTTTTAAAACAAAAAGTAAATATTTTGGGCTTTTTACAATGTATTCAATTTGATCAATTTAAAAAAATAAATGTTGTTGTTTTTTTAACCAAAAAGAAAATAGTCTGGACTTTTAACAATGTCTTGAATTTTATCAATTTTAAAAAATAAATGTTTTTTTAATCAAAAAGAAGACATTTTCGACTTAACAATGTATTCAATTTTTAAAAAATTATTTTTTGTAACGAAATAGAAAATATTGAGGATTTCAACAATGCATTCAATTTTATCAATTCAAAAAATAAATGTCGTTGTTTTTTTTAACCAAAAAGAAAACATTTTGGGCTTTTAAAAATATATTAATTTTTATCAATTTAACAAAATAAATGTTTTTTAAACCAAAAAGAAAATATTTTGGGCTTTTAAAAATATATTAATTTTTATCAATTTAACAAAATAAACGTTTTTTAAACCAAAAAGAAAATATTTTGGGCTTTTAAAAATATATTAATTTTTATCAATTTAACAAAATAAAGGTTTTTAACCAAAAAAGAAAATATTTTGAACTTCTAAAAATGTATCCAATTTTATCAATTCAAAAAAATAAATGTTGATTTTTAAATCAAAAAGACGATATTTTAGACTTTTCATAATGTATTCAATTTGAACAATTAAAAATAAATGTTTTTTTAAAACAAAAAGTAAATATTTTGGGCTTTTTACAATGTATTCAATTTGATCAATTTAAAAAAATAAATGTTGTTGTTTTTTTAACCAAAAAGAAAATAGTCTGGACTTTTAACAATGTTTTGAATTTTATCAATTTTAAAAAATAAATGTTTTTTTAATCAAAAAGAAGACATTTTCGACTTAACAATGTATTCAATTTTAAAAAAAAATTATTTTTTGTAACGAAATAGAAAATATTGAGGATTTCAACAATGCATTCAATTTTATCAATTCAAAAATAAATGTCGTTGTTTTTTTAACCAAAAAGAAAACATTTTGGGCTTTTAAAAATATATTAATTTTTATCAATTTAACAAAATAAATGTTTTTTAAACCAAAAAGAAAATATTTTGGGCTTTTAAAAATATATTAATTTTTATCAATTTAACAAAATAAACGTTTTTTAAACCAAAAAGAAAATATTTTGGGCTTTTAAAAATATATTAATTTTTATCAATTTAACAAAATAAAGGTTTTTAAACCAAAAAGAAAATATTTTGAACTTCTAAAAATGTATCCAATTTTATCAATTAAAAAAATAAATGTTGATTTTTAAATCAAAAAGACGATATTTTAGACTTTTCATAATGTATTCAATTTGAACAATTAAAAATAAATGTTTTTTTAAAAACAAAAAAGTAAATATTTTGGGCTTTTTACAATGTATTCAATTTGATCAATTTAAAAAAAAATAAATGTTGTTGTTTTTTTTTTAACCAAAAAGAAAATAGTCTGGACTTTTAACAATGTTTTGAATTTTATCAATTTTAAAAAATAAATGTTTTTTAATCAAAAAGAAGACATTTTCGACTTAACAATGTATTCAATTTAAAAAAAATTATTTTTTGTAACGAAATAGAAAATATTGAGGATTTCAACAATGCATTCAATTTTATCAATTCAAAAATAAATGTCGTTGTTTTTTTTTTAACCAAAAAGAAAACATTTTGGGCTTTTAAAAATATATTAATTTTTATCCATTTAACAAAATAAATGTTTTTTAAACCAAAAAAAAAATATTTTGGGCTTTTAAAAATATATTAATTTTTATCAATTTAACAAAATAAAGGTTTTTTAAACCAAAAAGAAAATATTTTGGGCTTTTAAAAATATATTAATTTTTATCAATTTAACAAAATAAAGGTTTTTAAACCAAAAAGAAAATATTTTGAACTTCTAAAAATGTATCCAATTTTATCAATTAAAAAAATAATATTGATTTTTAAATCAAAAAGACGATATTTTAGACTTTTCATAATGTATTCAATTTGATCAATTAAAAATAAATGTTTTTTTAAAACAAAAGTAAATATTTTGGGCTTTTTACAATGTATTCAATTTGATCAATTTAAAAAAATAAATGTTGTTGTTTTTTTTAACCAAAAAGAAAATAGTCTGGACTTTTAACAATGTTTTGAATTTTATCAATTTTAAAAATAAATGTTTTTTTTTTTAATCAAAAAGAAGACATTTTCGACTTAACAATGTATTCAATTTTAAAAAAATTATTTTTTGTAACGAAATAGAAAATATTGAGGATTTCAACAATGCATTCAATTTTATCAATTCAAAAATAAATGTCGTTGTTTTTTTTAACCAAAAGAAAACATTTTGGGCTTTTAAAAATATATTAATTTTTATCCATTTAACAAAATAAATGTTTTTTAAACCAAAAAGAAAATATTTTGGGCTTTTAAAAATATATTAATTTTTATCAATTTAACAAAATAAAGGTTTTTTAAACCAAAAAGAAAATATTTTGGGCTTTTAAAAATATATTAATTTTTATCAATTTAACAAAATAAAGGTTTTTAAACCAAAAAGAAAATATTTTGAACTTCTAAAAATGTATCCAATTTTATCAATTAAAAAAATTAATATTGATTTTTAAATGAAAAAGACGATATTTTAGACTTTTCATAATGTATTCAATTTGATCAATTAAAAATAAATGTTTTTTTAAAACAAAAAGTAAATATTTTGGGCTTTTTACAATGTATTCAATTTGATCAATTTAAAAAAATAAATGTTGTTGTTTTTTTAACCAAAAAGAAAATAGTCTGGACTTTTAACAATGTTTTGAATTTTATCAATTTTAAAAAATAAATGTTTTTTTAATCAAAAAGAAGACATTTTCGACTTAACAATGTATTCAATTTTAAAAAAATTATTTTTTGTAACGAAATAGAAAATATTGAGGATTTCAACAATGCATTCAATTTTATCAATTCAAAAAATAAATGTCGTTGTTTTTTTTAACCAAAAAGAAAACATTTTGGGCTTTTAAAAATATATTAATTTTTATCCATTTAACAAAATAAATGTTTTTTAAACCAAAAAGAAAATATTTTGGGCTTTTAAAAATATATTAATTTTTATCAATTTAACAAAATAAAAGGTTTTTTAAACCAAAAAGAAAATATTTTGGGCTTTTAAAAATATATTAATTTTTATCAATTTAACAAAATAAAGGTTTTTAAACCAAAAAGAAAATATTTTGAACTTCTAAAAATGTATCCAATTTTATCAATTAAAAAATTAATATTGATTTTTAAACAAAAAAAGACGATATTTTAGACTTTTCATAATGTATTCAATTTGATCAATTAAAAATAAATGTTTTTTAAAACAAAAAAGTAAATATTTTGGGCTTTTTACAATGTATTCAATTTGATCAATTTAAAAAATAAATGTTGTTGTTTTTTTAACCAAAAAGAAAATAGTCTGGACTTTTAACAATGTTTTGAATTTTATCAATTTTAAAAAATAAATGTTTTTTTAATCAAAAAGAAGACATTTTCGACTTAACAATGTATTCAATTTTAAAAAAAATTATTTTTTGTAACGAAATAGAAAATATTGAGGATTTCAACAATGCATTCAATTTTATCAATTCAAAAAATAAATGTCGTTGTTTTTTTTAACCAAAAAGAAAACATTTTGGGCTTTTAAAAATATATTAATTTTTATCCATTTAACAAAATAAATGTTTTTTAAACCAAAAAGAAAATATTTTGGGCTTTTAAAAATATATTAATTTTTATCAATTTAACAAAATAAAGGTTTTTTAAACCAAAAAGAAAATATTTTGGGCTTTTAAAAATATATTAATTTTTATCAATTTAACAAAATAAAGGTTTTTAAACCAAAAAGAAAATATTTTGAACTTCTAAAAATGTATCCAATTTTATCAATTAAAAAAATTAATATTGATTTTTAAACAAAAAAGACGATATTTTAGACTTTTCATAATGTATTCAATTTGATCAATTAAAAATAAATGTTTTTTTAAAACAAAAAGTAAATATTTTGGGCTTTTTACAATGTATTCAATTTGATCAATTTAAAAAAATAAATGTTGTTGTTTTTTAACCAAAAAGAAAATAGTCTGGACTTTTAACAATGTTTTGAATTTTATCAATTTTAAAAAATAAATGTTTTTTTAATCAAAAAGAAGACATTTTCGACTTAACAATGTATTCAATTTTAAAAAAAAATTATTTTTTGTAACGAAATAGAAAATATTGAGGATTTCAACAATGCATTCAATTTTATCAATTCAAAAAATAAATGTCGTTGTTTTTTTTAACCAAAAAGAAAACATTTTGGGCTTTTAAAAATATATTAATTTTTATCCATTTAACAAAATAAATGTTTTTTAAACCAAAAAGAAAATATTTTGGGCTTTTAAAAATATATTAATTTTTATCAATTTAACAAAATAAAGGTTTTTTAAACCAAAAAGAAAATATTTTGGGCTTTTAAAAATATATTAATTTTTATCAATTTAACAAAATAAAGGTTTTTAAACCAAAAAGAAAATATTTTGAACTTCTAAAAATGTATCCAATTTTATCAATTAAAAAAATAAATGTTGATTTTTAAACCAAAAAGACGATATTTTAGACTTTTCATAATGTATTCAATTTGATCAATTAAAAATAAATGTTTTTTTAAAACAAAAAGTAAATATTTTGGGCTTTTACAATGTATTCAATTTGATCAATTTAAAAAATAAATGTTGTTGTTTTTTTAACCAAAAAGAAAATAGTCTGGACTTTTAACAATGTTTTGAATTTTATCAATTTTAAAAAATAAATGTTTTTTTTAATCAAAAAGAAGACATTTTCGACTTAACAATGTATTCAATTTAAAAAAAAATTATTTTTTGTAACGAAATAGAAAATATTGAGGATTTCAACAATGCATTCAATTTTATCAATTCAAAAAATAAATGTCGTTGTTTTTTTTAACCAAAAAGAAAACATTTTGGGCTTTTAAAAATATATTAATTTTTATCCATTTAACAAAATAAATGTTTTTAAACCAAAAAAGAAAATATTTTGGGCTTTTTAAAAATATATTAATTTTTATCAATTTAACAAAATAAAGGTTTTTTAAACCAAAAAGAAAATATTTTGGGCTTTTAAAAATATATTAATTTTTATCAATTTAACAAAATAAAGGTTTTTAAACCAAAAAGAAAATATTTTGAACTTCTAAAAATGTATCCAATTTTATCAATTAAAAAAATTAATATTGATTTTTAAACGAAAAAGACGATATTTTAGACTTTTCAGAATGTATTCAATTTGATCAATTAAAAATAAATGTTTTTTTAAAACAAAAAGTAAATATTTTGGGCTTTTTACAATGTATTCAATTTGATCAATTTAAAAAAATAAATGTTGTTGTTTTTTTAACCAAAAAGAAAATAGTCTGGACTTTTAACAATGTTTTGAATTTTATCAATTTTAAAAAATAAATGTTTTTTTAATCAAAAAGAAGACATTTTCGACTTAACAATGTATTCAATTTTAAAAAAAATTATTTTTTGTAACGAAGTAGAAAATATTGAGGATTTCAACAATGCATTCAATTTTATCAATTCAAAAAATAAATGTCGTTGTTTTTTTTTTAACCAAAAAGAAAACATTTGGGCTTTTAAAAATATATTAATTTTTATCCATTTAACAAAATAAATGTTTTTAAACCAAAAGAAAATATTTTGCGCTTTTAAAAATATATTAATTTTTATCAATTTAACAAAATAAAGGTTTTTTAAACCAAAAGAAAATATTTTGGGCTTTTAAAAATATATTAATTTTTATCAATTTAACAAAATAAAGGTTTTTAAACTAAAAAGAAAATATTTTGAACTTCTAAAAATGTATCAATTTTATCAATTAAAAAAATTAATATTGATTTTTAAACAAAAAAGACGATATTTTAGACTTTTCATAATGTATTCAATTTGATCAATTAAAAATAAATGTTTTTTTTAAAACAAAAAGTAAATATTTTGGGCTTTTACAATGTATTCAATTTGATCAATTTAAAAAAATAAATGTTGTTGTTTTTTTTTTTCAACCAAAAAAGAAAAATAGTCTGGACTTTTAACAATGTCTTGAATTTTATCAATTTTAAAAAATAAATGTTTTTTAATCAAAAAGAAGACATTTTCGACTTCACAATGTATTCAATTTTAAAAAAATTTTTTTGTAACGAAGTAGAAAATATTGAGGATTTCAACAATGCATTCAATTTTATCAATTCAAAAATAAATGTCGTTGTTTTTTTAACCAAAAAAGAAAACATTTTGGGCTTTTAAAAATATATTAATTTTTATCCATTTAACAAAATAAATGTTTTTTAAACCAAAAAGAAAATATTTTGGGCTTTTAAAAATATATTAATTTTTATCAATTTAACAAAATAAAAGGTTTTTAAACCAAAAAGAAAATATTTTGGGCTTTTAAAAATATATTAATTTTTATCAATTTAACAAAATAAAGGTTTTTAACCAAAAAGAAAATATTTTGAACTTCTAAAAATGTATCCAATTTTATCAATTAAAAAAAAAATGTTGATTTTTAAACCAAAAAGACGATATTTTAGACTTTTCAGACTTTTCATAATGTATTCAATTTGATC